>JAJAGP010000582.1:0-355116 GCA_025084515.1 Ancistrus triradiatus | reverse complement strand
TGGTCTCATCCGTCCACAAAACATTCTTCCAATAGCCTTCAGGCTTGTCCACGTATTCTTTAGCAAACTGCAGACAAGCAACAATGTTCTTTTTGGAGAGCAGTGGCTTTCTCCTTGCAACCCTGCCATACACAGCATTGTTGTTCAGTGTTCTTCTGATGGTGGACTCATGAACATTAACATTAGCCAATGTGAGAGAGAACTTCAATTGCTTCGAAGTTACCCTGGGGTCCTTTGTGACCTCGCAAATGAGTACACACCTTGCTCTTGGAGTGATCTTTGTTGGCTGACCACTCCTGGGGAGGGTAACAATGGTCTTCAATTTCCTCCATTTGTGAAGAATCTGCCTGACTGTGGATTGATAGAGTCCAAACTCTTTAAAGATGGTCTTGTAACCTTTTTCAGCCTGATGAGCATCAACAACTCTTTTTCTGAGGTCCTCAAAATCTCCTTTGTCTGTGCCATGATACACTTCCACAAACATGTGTTGTGAAGAGCAGACTTTGATAGATCCCTGTTTTTTTTAATAAAACAGTGTGCCCACTCACACCTGATTGTCATCCCAACACCTGACTCTAATTTCACTTTCACTTAACTGCTAATCCTAGATGTTCACATACTTTTGCCACTCTCTAATATGTAATATTGGATCATTTTCCTCAATAAATAAATGAAGTATAATATTTTTGTCTCATCTGTGTAACTGGGTTCTCTATCTACTTTTATGACTTGTTTGAAAATCTGATAATGTTTTAGGTCATATTTCTACAGAAATATGAACAATTCTAAAGGGTTCACAAACTTTCAAGCACCATTGTATGTTACAGTAAGCTACTTTTGTATGTTACTTTTATTGTACTCAGAAGCCAATCAGGATATTGAACTTGAATAAGTGGAGCCTCAGTCCATCAATACAGCTTCCACAGTCTATCGACATTGACAAATTCCTTTGGAAGCCAGAAAGGAAACTTTTGAGTTGAGATATGTGAGAAGTTGACAGGTGATTGCATCATTCCCTTTTGAAATTGGCAGCTCACTGCCCAATTCTTAGCCAATCAAGCTTGAAATGCAGGAGTTTTCAGAGTGGATTCAACCAAATTCCACAGGAGTAATGTCACAGACACTGGCAGTTGCACACAATTGTGTTTATTCTCATAGTAAATCATGCACATTGTCCTTCATAGCTATTTGCATTATTTAAGGTAACAGTATTCTAAAGTATCTCACTAGAATTTTTAGTATGCCTGTAATTTTTAGTGTTTACTTTTGTTGAATAATTGGACTATATGTCTCGCTTTACATAGTAGGTCATGCTACTGTTGTTTATGTATGTCGGCTAATCAACAAATCATGAGTTAACTATCAAAGAATACTCTGAAATGAATGAAAGACATGCTTCCAGGCTCTGTGGACCCAGTCCTTATCCAAAGTCTAGAGCATATAAAAAATTATTAAAGAAAATTGGTTAAGTACTCACTAAGGATACTGTACCACTCACCCAGTGAACACTGTTTAAACACTACTAAATGAAGTGATTTAGTAAAATAGTTTCCATGGACACAGCATTGGCACAGGAACCAGGTGAGATGGGTGAGTTACAATAATTATACCACAGGGGAGAAAAAACTGTTAATACCTGCAATACTGAGGGCAAGTTACCCTGTATTGGCAGGGAATCAGACAACCTTCGTTTTTCATGCTGTATTGTGTGCTGGGTGAAAACAGCTTGTGCATAACATCTTGTTATGGTAACATACTAGGAGGGTTGGGGTTAGCTAAGGTTAACATTAACTGTGCTGAAGCTATCAGAAAGCACTCTAAAACATCAAGTATCATTAGTCTCTAGTCACATCCCAAACTCAATATTGCCAGATTAATTGGTATGTAAAAAATAGTACACCACAGTTATCAGTGCTTTCAGTAGTGTAGTATGCAAAGTGTGTTGTTTGGAATGCCTGGTCTGCCTTACAACTTGGGTAGACCGACTCGTCACAGAGATATCAAAATCTCATATCCTGGAAATGGAACTCAAACCTAGTCAGTGTCTCATATCTGGAAAGAAAGGTTTATGTTATGTTTCGAGTTACTGGGTGCAAGACACTCACTGTCCAGGAGTGAGCCTGTTAGAAAATCTTTTCAGAAGAGTTGAGGCTCTTTATAGTAACAGTGCCCTTTTATGGCCATTACTATTATGTGATTTAATGTTTGATTGTCCACATATTTCTGGCCATTTAATGAACTTGAATGCAATCTTCATTAGAATAATGCTTTCATTAAATCCGATATGTTCGTTTAACGGTTTGTAAACACAAACACTTCCATTACAGGACCATTCAAGCTTGGTGAAGTGCTAGTTGCTGTCAGAAAGAACAACTGAAAGTGATGCAGCCGAAAGAGCGAGCTCGAGGCAGAGGCAATTTTCCATTTTCCTCTCAAATGATCCATGTTACGACGTATGTTTTTTCCTCCTGCTTCGCTATAGACATGTTGCTTACGACACCCAATAAATTTGGGTGCCACATAAAAACATGTTCTACACAGATTTTAATGGTATGCCAGTATCAGAGAGAAACAGCCCAGACCAACAGGAAATGGTATTATTTCACTCATTATATAGTGTCTGTCACCAACTTTGCTAACTTATTTTGTTTCACATGTTTTAGTGAATCTGAGAGTACATTCCACCATAATGGCCACCCATGCCCTTATCCGTATCAGCTAGCATCAGTGTGCATTGGCCGAACATCTGATCAGTTTTGTAAGTGCTAAGCTATGCATTTACATTTACAGCATTTAGCAGACGCCCTTATCCAGAGCGACTTACTATTGATACAATCTTACAATCCAAGCAATTGTGGGTTAAGGGCCTTGCTCAAGGACCCAACAGTGGCAGCATCGCAGAGGTTGGATTTGAACCCTGGACCTTGTGGTCCATAGTCCAGTACCTTACCCGCTAGGCTGCCACAGCATTTCAGCCTCATTGTATTGCTTTTAATGTTACAGTGAAAGAATAATTAAAGAATGATGCCCACAGAGTGCAATTTCACAAGTAAACATATGGAGGACTGTAAAGAAAGCACAGCAAAGCTCTCAAGGCGTTTATAGTGATGTGGCACACACACTGTTTTTTGACAGTTCTACAGTGCATTTTATAGTCAGAGAGCCATTTCCTGTTCTATTAGCAGTGCTCCTCTGCATATAAAAACTGGACCCAGCTACCCTGCTAGCTTCACGGTAAATGAAATAAAGTCAGATCACTTTTTATGGGCGACTTCCTGATGGGCCATTGGTGCAAATGTACAGACCTACTACTTTTTGTAGAAACTGCTTCACAAAGTTTCTGTCAACCATACTGTCAATGTGTCAAACCAGCTACTTTCTGAAACATTACAACACAGTTTCAACATTATTGCACCATTTTTAATACAGCTGTGGAAAAAGACACTTATTTGACGAATAATCAGATCATACCAAAACATCTATGTTATGTTATGATAATTGTATACAGCACAGATGTACTTTATTCTTTGGTCAAAAACAGTCCAGATTTAGTAAGGAATTTAATGAGCAGCTTTGCTTGAAAGTTTTTGAACCCATTAGAAATGTCTATGTTTCTGCAGAAATATGACATAAATCATCACTAGAGTTTCACAAAGGTAGGTAAATATAACCCAATTAAACAAATGACAGAAAAATATTTTACTTGATCATTTATTTATTGAAGAAAATGATCCAATATTACATATTTGTGAGTGGAAAAAGTATGTGCCCCCCTTGGATTAATAGTTAACTTGAAGAAGTGAGAAATTAGGTAGTGAGTTTCGCACATTAGAGTCAGGTGTTTTCAATCAATGGGATGACAACAAGGTGTGAGAGGGCACTACTCTATTTAAAGAACAGAGGTCTAGAGTTTGTTTTTGAAAATTGTAATTTAATTTGAATAAATTATTACATTTATTGTTAATAAATATCCTATACATATACATATACATATAGCAGACTACTAATTGGACCAGAATTAATGGTTAATGGCTACTCATAAACATAATTTCAGGTTATTTTAATGCCATAATAACCATAACTTACTAGGTGTCAAGTCGAACTCACCAGGTTGTTTCTTCAATCGTATATTGTATATTGTTTTACAATTACAAATATACGATAATTTACAAATGTAACCACTTTTTGACCATGTGATGTCAGGAAAATATATATTTTCAACATCCTCTCAACTGACCTGCAGCCACTGCTTATGCTATATACTGAGTGGCCACTTTATTAGAGATATTGTTGGGGTTCAAGACTGACTAACATTAAACTTACACATACAACTAAAAATAAAATGCTAACTAAAATTATTCAGTGGAAAGCAGACAATCTAATTATTTCATAAATTCATGAATCCCAGAAATAAGAGCAACAGCAAACAGTTGAGTGATGTACCAAAGAACTCTGGTTTTAACCTCGCTTTACATATTTTTGTTGACTGCTATGCTTTTGTTGTCTGCTATATCATTCATTATGCTAATAAATACTTGTCTATCAATATATACTGCTATATACAGTGGGGCAAAAAAGTTTTTATTCAGTTCTCCCACTTAGAAAGATGAGAGAGGTCTGTAATTTTCATCATAGGTACACTTCAACTATGAGAGACAAAATGAGAAAAAAAATCCAGGAAATCACATTGTAGGATTTTTAAAGAATTTCATTGTACATCATGGTGGAAAATAAGTATTTGGTCACCCACAAACAAGCAAGATTTCTGGCTCTCACAGACCTGTAACTTCTTCTTTAAGAAGCACTTTTGTCCTCCACTCATTACCTGTATTACTGGCACCTGCTTGACCTCGTTATTTGTATAAAAGACACTTGTCCACAGCCTCAAACAGTCAGGCTCCAAACTCAACCATGGCCAAGACCAAAGAGCTGTCGAAGGACACCAGGAAAAAAATGTTGACCTGCACCAGTCTGGGAAGAGTGAATCTACAATAGTGGGTAGAAATCAACTGTGGGAGCAATTGTGAGAAAATGGAAGACATACAAGACCATTGATAATCTCCCTCGATCTGGGCCCCATGCAAGATCTCATCTCGTGGGGTCAAAATGATCATGAGAACGGTGAGCAAAAATCCCAGAGCTACATGAAGGGACCTGATGAATGACCTGCAGAGAGCTGGGACCCAAAGTAAACAAAGGCTACCAACAGTAACACGCTACACCAAGAGGGACTCAGATCCTCCAGTGCCAGGCGTGCCCCCCTGCTTTAAGCCCAGTACATGTCCAGGCCCGTCTAAGGTTTGGCCAGAGAGCATATCGATGATCCAGAAGAGGATTGGGAGAATATCATGTGGTCAGATGAAACCAAAATAGAACTTTTTGGTGAGTATAGGCAAACTAAAAACTCACTCGTCATGTTTGGAGGAAGAAGAATGTGGAGTTGCATCCCAATGAAACACCATACCTACTGTGAAAAGCATGGGGGAGGAAACATCATGCTTTGGGGCTCTTGTTTTTCTGCAAAGGGACAGGACGACTGATCTGTGTTAAGGGAAAAATGAACGGGGCCATGTATCGTGAGATTTTAAGTCAAAACCTCCTTCCATCAGTGAGAGCATTGAAGATGGAATGTGGCTGGGTCTTCCCGCATGACAATGATCCCGCTTGGGCAATGGAGTGGCTCCGTAAAAAGCATTTCAAGATCCTGGAGTGTCCTAGCCAGTCTCCAGACCTCAACCCCACAGAAAATTTGTGGAGGGAGTTGAAAGTCCGTATTGCCCAGTGACAGCCCCAAAACATCACTGCTCTAGAGGAGATCTGCATGGAGGAATGGGCCAAAATACCAGCTACAGTGTGTGCCAACCTGGTGAAGACTTACAGGAAAGGTTTGACCTCTGTCATTGCCAACAAAGGTTATGTTTCAAAGCATTCAGTTGAACTTGTTATTGTTATTGATCAAATAACTTATTTTCCGCATAATTTACAATTAAAAGTCTTTAATAATCCTACAATGTGATTTCCTGGATTCCTCATTTTAAAAATCAAGTGTTTCTATTGAGGAAGACTAAAAATTACAGTGCCTCTCTCATCTTTCTAATTAGGAGAACTTGCACAATCAGTGGCTGACTAAATACTTATATATCTACCAGTATATATAATTTTTTATTTTTTTTTTTTTTTGTTTTGTTTTAATATTACATTCTTTGTTCTTATTTTCCAACATACATGTTGGCCTTATATTTCTCATCATGACCTTATGGTGGGTCTTGAATCAATATACATTTTGCTTTATTCCAGAGGGTCTTTGTCCAATCAACTTACATTTTATCTTCATTTTGCTAAATATACACTGCATAGACCCCCTACCCTTTCATGATTGGAGCTTCCCTGTGTGGTGGACAATCAGATACATGACCCCACACTGCAGCCTAAAATCAAGTGAGCAAATTTTCTGTGGATCAATTTCAGTGTGAATCCACATTAAAATGGAAAAGTCAAGCAAGCCTGAGCAACTCAAAACATGTCAATAATCATTCTGCTGAACAGGTGGTGCACAGTCAAGCAAATTGCAGCCAAATACAATGCTGGTGCTCCAACTAGCATGTCCAAATGCACAACTAGTCGGTCCTCAGCAGGGATGGGCTATAAAAGCAGATAATCAGTTAGAGTGCTACTGCTGTAGAAAAAGAAGGCACACGGGCTGCTAGATCAACATTAAATGCTTAATTCCTGAGATTTCTGAAGAATTTGCCATTTATCCATTGGAAATGTAACATTAGGAAAGGTTGAAAAGTCTGTTTAGGTATATTAAATTAATAGACTGAAATATTTATTTGTTTTAATTTTATTGATTAAATTGTTTCAGTGTTGGGTTGAATAAAAATCTTGGTTTTTAAATGTATTATTATAACTATACTGTATTTTTGACAACAGTCTAAGATGAACTAAAGTTGCCAAATGTACCATGACTCTAACACAAAATGTTTTAGTTACAATTATTGGCATTATTTTTGCTTCAGATGGTGAGATATCAGCATGTGACAGCAAAACATTCATCAGAACTTTACAGACCATGACATAATCAGATGAATGTCTTTCAGCGTAGTCTATACAAATGTATTTCCAGCCCATTTAACAGTGACGGAACTGAAATTAATTCTGTGCCAATTAGCAATTAAATTTGTGGTTATAAATCTAAGAAAATATTACACTTCATTCCAGGCTTACCTTTGTCAATGTAATTCATACATAAATGTCAAATATAATTCCTCCTCTTGACTCAGGGTGGCATGCCACTAAAACTTTTACCTGCTGGAGAAAACAGTAACGTACAGTGCCCCTGTTACTGTACTAAATAACGCCAAGGGATTCACTCATATTCTATATTTTATTTATTATTTCATTACACAGGCATTCATTCATTTAATGTATATCATTGTATTGTATTATATCGGTTTATAGTCTCATTTATGATCTTTTTGTATAATATAGTAATATAATAACCATAAAATTGTGCTCTCTCTTTAATTTATTATAATCCATATTTTACATTCTATTTTTCTTTTTAATATATTCTCTATATCAATTCTTTCTATTTAGCTTATGTGTATTTAAACTATTACTATAAATGTATTTTTTAGGTAATTTAGTTTATTTCTTGCATATACGATCTAAGCTGGCCAAGAAGATCGGCTCCTTTTCTTGAATCTTAGTCCTCCCAAGGTTTCTTTTGATTTTCCTTGTCACTTTGAGACAATGCTGTTGTAAATAGAAATACTTTTGACTTGACATTGAATATATATGAGAGTCTAATGTTATATAGACTTAAATACAGCGGTGAGCGAAAGTTCATGAACCCAATTAACTAACTTTAAAAGACTATATGTCTGCATAAATAAGAACACATCATCACACAAGTCAAAGTGATCCAATATTACATATCTTTGAGTGGCAAACGTATGTGAACCTATAGGATTAGTAGTTAATTTAAAGGTTTATTGTATATTGTCTCAAAGCAGCTTTACAAAAAGCAGAGTCTAGACCCTGAATAAGCAGTGAAAGTTAAACAGCAAAAGGTTCCTGGGATGCATAAGGAAGTAACCTTGAGAAAAATAAGGCTGAAATGAGGAACGCAGACAAGTGGGCTGAGCTCTTAATGAATATTGAGCAGTACTAGTGCATATAGTCTGGCTGGATATTTATAACTTTTAAAAGTGTATGTATTTTAACTTTTAAACTAACAAATCTGACTGTGGACACTGCCCATAGATCCTACATGCATCAAATGGTCCATGTCTGAAATGTACTCCCAACTGAAAAAAGCAGTTTGACAGCCCAATCTTTAATTGGTCTCTTTGGTGTTTTGGTGTTTTGCCCAAACTGACATCATAGACTATTCTCCTTTTGCCAGTTGCTAAATCATTCTGCCATGGGGATATGAATCAAATTCAAACTGGAGTTTTTAATGTGAAATTAAAATAAATGTAGAATACAAGGGACACTTTTAAATGCATGGAGTTCCTTTACAATCATATACAAAAGTTGGATCACCCCTGGTCAAATTATATATTTTGTTGTCAAAAACTGCAAAAATATGTCTTCTTGCAAATGAACCAGATATCTTAGGAAAAGCACTAGTACAACACTGCTCCTTATACACTAAACACCAGATAATCTCAAAAGATGTACAAACCTTTCCAAATGAGTGAGACAGCAGTCTACTGTATTAGCTGGCTGACCCAGGATCGAGTCTCGGAGATACCATCAAGCCCGATCAGGCATCCTGCAGGCACAATTGGGTAGTGTCTGAGGGAGGAGAGGCCACACAAGAAGATCACCCCAAAGTGCTGCAACAGCAATTCCTTCCAAGTTGTGACTCTGAACAGGATAAGCAGTGTTAGATATGGAAAAAGTAAAATTGAAGTATTTGCTTTGCAATCACTGTGGAAAAAAGAGTTAGATGTACTAACAGCAAAATGGCAGGAGAGTTAGGGGAGGTAATTAATGTGTTTCGATTTTAGCCACACCACAAAAAAAAAAGTCTCACATCCTTTTACTTTTGTTAGAACAACAGGAGATCCCAGATATATTTCTCAGCAATGGTATGTAGCCTCTTTCTCCTAGGTTGGATATAATAGATCTTAGAGTTATTTCCCTGAGCTCCTTCTTGGACCAGATCTGTTTGCACTAGAGTAGTGCAGCCAGTACTGGTCAGCACAATTTCCCTTTCATTATTCCAGAGTATCTTTAGCCCACACTCATCATGAAATGAAATGCTTCAGCTCATAAAATATAGAGGACAAAGATGGATGGGGTCCCTTAGGCCTGGCAATAGTCTCTATGGTGAGAGCAGAATAACTCCTCATCTTGTCTAGACCCTCCCTGAGGAGAATAAGCAATGTCTCTTCAATCCTAACAGTCACATCCATAAACATGTGCAAGTTGTTGATACACCCTGTGCCGAATACAATTCGACAGCATTTCAGTAGGCTAGTTAATTGTTCGACAGACTCAAAGTGTACGATGCAATACACCTATTTTATTCACTTATTAACATACTAAAACTACAAACACATTATAAACATCTTTCAGTCACTTTTAGGTATTGACAGAAAGAATGGAGCCGTGAGTACCAGCAGAAGAAATTAAGTCTCTATGCTGGGCTTACTTTCCATGACAGGGTGATTCCTCAGTTCTGGTCAGATTTCTGCTCCTTTGGACTGAGGGGTGCCAGTTGAGGAAGTTGTGAGTAAGCCTGGAGTGGCCACTTCACGGGTACACTGACAGGTCCCATCAACAACCTTACTGTTGGGTTAGTAGGATGGTCTAATTTTAGGGAGTCCAAAGCTTGCAAACAGGATTCAGAGTCTGTGCAGATCAAAAACTTCCACTTTGAGGTGGTTTGGATGAATTCTAATGTTAGTAGGAGGGCATGCTAATATTGTAGAGGTTATGCCCTTATCACTTGTAGATCTGACAGTACAGACTGGTGTGTAGTAGACAGGTAATCTGCGATTTTTGTTTGTTGTTTTTTTGTCCAGAGCTACACTCAAAATGATGTTCAGTTTTTGGATGTCCCATGGAGGAATGAAGGAGAGATTTTTCATTAGTAGATGGAAAAGGGAATATCAAAATTACTTACAGAAAGCAACACATACATGTATAACAATTATGGACCAAATATAACAACTCTCTAACATCTCTCCAATATAAGCACAGGCTGTTTAATATAAAAAGAATGTAAAACAAAAAATATATATATTTTATAACCTGGGTTTTATTCTGACAATTACTTGTTCAGTTGTACATGACTACCATCCAATGTGCCAGGACAACAGTGTTTTATCAGCTCTGATTTAATTTATGTAATTCATGTAATGTGCATATTTTTAAGTTTAGTACAGTCATAGTTCAAGGTTTTCACCTAGAATGCATAAGGACATTGCAGCACCACTTCCCTGTGAAACTTGTGGGAACGACCAGCCATGTTGTAAATCCTCATTGTGCCCCATTGTGCTATAAAGACTACCAGCCAGCATAATGGACAAGTAATAAAATAGGGATTCGTGTTCATGGTGTGTTTGAGGCACTATGTGCATTTTTATATTTGAAAAGAGAGAACAAGTGGCTATGAATTAGATGAGTAAAGGCAGCCAACTGATGCTTCTGTGCTGTGTTTGCACAGTCTCCCTCTGTGTGCTCATATGGTTTGTCCTACAAAAATGGTAATTGTCAATTCTTGGGAAAACAAATAAAATTAACCTGAACCAATGAACTGGCAATACTATGCCCTCTATTGTGAGCAGTATCCATTCATTATCTTGTTGTCAGGATGAGATGAATACACATTGACTCTGATGATCCTGTGGCATGATATTGCCAAATGGTCATGGGGGAAAACACAAAAACAACAAAGTTTGTTTGTATGTTTGGTTTCTTTAACGTTGCTATGAGCATCAGTGGCCATTTCAGTGACCCACACAAGGTAATATAAAGGCTAGTCACCTCTATATACAGTGGGGCAGAAAAGTATTTAGTCAGCCACTGGCTGCAAGTTAGAAAAATGAGAGAGGTCTGTAATTTTCATCATAGGTACACTTCAACTATGAGAGACAAAACGAGAAAAAAAATCCAGGAAATCACACTGTAGGAGTTTTAAAGAATTTAATTGTAAATTATGGTGGAAAATAAGTATTTGGTCACCCAAAAACAAGCAAGATTTCTGGCTCTCACAGTAATTCAGATTCAAAATAGCTCTCACTCAGAGAATATCTGCGCTGGGTTTAGCATATTTTTCTTTATTTTACATCTACAGTATTGTATTTGTAGGTTAATTTATAAGAGCCAACCGAAAGCAACACAGGAATTGAATGCTTCAAAATGCACTGTTTTGCACTTTCAATCCATTACTCAATAAATTACATGAGATTTTTCAACCCTTTTATAAAATAAGCTTTGTGTTAATGATTTTGGCCATGTGTAGGTTAATGTAAGCGAGTTAAACATTAACTTACTTATCATGAGGATATCAAGAGGTTCCATAATGTAACTGCAGTCATTTAAGGTGGACTGGAAAATTGGCATAAGAAGCAGGCGAATATGAAGCCAGCTTCAGCCTTGTCTCCGCTATGACACATGAAACAATCTGTTAAACTCCCCAATTCATGTTATATTTAACTTATGATGGATTTCTTGGAACTTTGTAAATCAAGTCAAGTCAGATTTATTTATATAGCGCTTTTTACAATGGAGCATTGTCTCAAAGCAACTTTACAAGTTTAGATTATCTCCTAATAACTACGTCCAATCCCAAATTGAGCAAGCCTAGGGCGACAGTGGCAAGGGAAAACTCCCTGAGTTATAGGAAGAAACCTTAGGAGGGTCAAGACTCAAAAAGGGACCCAACCTCCTTGGGCGGCGTAGATGATAAATCTAAGAGCGAAACTAAAATCATGGTTCGAATAAAATGTGAAGTTTGCACATTGACATTAAGTGGCCCGGGTATGATGGGGCTGATTGAGTGGAGCTACAGCAGATGAACATCATGTGTGTGGGGCTGGAACTGCCGGAACACAGCTCGGAGAGAAAACAGAAAATGTAATTAGTTATTGATTAAGAGCACAGTGTCTATTAACAATCACTGATGCCATGTCAATCACTGATGCCAAGTGTAGCATGAGACCCCGGCAGCATTAGCTATAGCAGCATAGCTAGAAAGAGGAGAACTGGTAGGAAAACACAGCCAAGAGGGATTCACATGAGGGACATTGGCAACCCCACGGCAGGCAGAAGACAGCAACCCCAACCGTCTCTGACACCATAAGACTCTTTGACTATGAACCCCCAGCTTGCCCTTATTCTAGGCAGGAGCATGAGTCACAGATCACGAGGACCAAAGCCCAGTCAGCCAGACCGCCCACTCGACACTCCCGGCTAGCGGACAAGGCAGGCAGGCCAAACATGACTCCAGACTCCGGCCCCAGTGACCCAAGCCATGCATCCTGGTCTAAATCTAGTGAAAAGCCGGTGTAAATAGGTATGTCTTTAGCCTAGACTTAAAAATTTGGAGAGTGTCTGAGTCTCGAACTAAAGTGGGAAGTTTATTCCAGAGTTGGGGGGCCATGTATGAGAAAGCCTTTCTCCCGGCTGTGACTTTTTTAATTCTAGGAACTAAAAGAAGTCCTGTACCCTGCGAACGAAGAACGAAGTAGACGAGTTGGACGTTAAAACTCTAAGAGGGTCATCCAGATAAGTGGGGCCAGCCCATGTAGAGCTTTATAAGTTATAAGAAGTTATTGTTAATCAATGCAGGAATTTGAATGGTAACCAGTGCAGTTGATGATGATAGAAAAGGAGTGATATGGATCAAAATTTTTCTAGTTCGAGTTAGCACTAGGGCAGCTGCGTTCTGAACTAACTGAGTTTATTATAATTTACTACCCAGTCCCAGAGAAGTAAGGCGTTACATAATCCCAATCTTGAGGTTATAGTAAACGCAAACCCTCTCCCCCCCGATGAACAAGTTTTTCTGCCATCATTAAAAAGAGAGGGATTATTTTTAAGTTTAGCGATATACGTAATTGAAGAAAGCATTGTGCTTTCAACGTGACGCTGCCTACGTGCGCATTAAAGGAGAGATTGAATCAAATGTGTGACCTCTAAATTGTTACAGACGGACTTGGGCAATCCTGGACGACTGGTCCCATAATAGAACCTCAGTTTATCTGAGTTAAGTAGAGAAATTAAATAAAACATCCAATCTTTATTCCTTTACCCCCCACAGTCCTCGATTTTGTTGATTGTACGGGCTTCATTAGTTTTGGCTGATATGTACAGCTGTGTTGTATCAGCTGCATAGCAGTGGAAATTAATGCACATGTTTACGAATAAACTGAGCCTAGTGGCAGCAGTCAGAGAGGAGAATTATAAAAAGCGGGCCAAGCCACAGACCCCTGAGGCACGCAATACTCACTTTTAAGAGCTTAGACATTAGATTATTTATATGAACAAAACTGGTTACCGAGTCGTGTTAAAGTAGGATTTAAACCCCAAAGAGAAAGTGCTGACCCTTAATACCTACAGTATTTTAGTCTGCTTTAGTAAAACATCATGATCTATAGAGTCAACCTGCTGCACTTAAATCTAACAAGAACAAGGAAAAGGACACATCCCTTATCAGAGGACATTAACAAGTAATTTAGTACCCTAATTTTAATGTTTGCAGTACTAAGATGGGGCCTGAAGCCAAGCTGAAATGTTCTAAAATTTAATTCCTTTGGAGGCACCGGTAACTTCAGAGTTGTGATGACGGCTCTTTTTTCTAGATTTGGACAGAAAACGGTAGATTTGAAATTGGGCTATAATGACATATCACACAAGGTGAATTGAAGATGGCTTTTTAACAGTGGTTTGATAACGCAGACCAGACCCTATTAAAGGATTCGGCACATAACTAAGGTAAGGGATGGAATTTAAATAAACTAACGCTGGCTCTATAACACTAGGTGGTAATGACTTGTTTGACGAGACGTTGTTGTAGGGAATGGGAATAATAAACATGTTGATTGACTTAGATGAGCGATCGTGCGGGATAGTTCAGTTATTAGTAATTGGGGTTAAAAGGATTCTAAATTGATTACAGCTCATTAAACAGAGTCCTTCACTAGTGTGCATCTGGAAGGTTGCTGAAACCAGTTTGGTATTGTGATGACATTTGAGTTTTATGCCTAATGTGTTTATCTTATCATAAGAAGTCATGAAATCATTTACTGTTTTAAAATTACACAGAAGGGGGAGAGTCGCTTGTTGTCGGGGTTTTTTGTAATTTGGAAAAAACTGTATTAAAGAGAAATCTTGGATTATTCTTATTTTTCTCTATGATTGAAGAGAAGTATGCAGCTTTAGCTTTAGTGAGGGCATGCTTATACTCTGCCATGCTGTCCCTCCAAGCAATCTTAAACACCTCCAATTTACTATGTCTCCACTTGCGCTCTAGATGCCGTGTTCTTTGCTTTAAGGTACGGGTGTGGTCATTATACCATGGTGCTAACCTTTTTTCCCTAATACGTTTGATCCTAGCAGGGGCAGTCGTGTCCAGGGTTGAGCGAAGCACACATTCTAATTGGTCATTTGCACACTCAAGATGATTGATCTCTGTAGGTGTAATAAATTTTAAGTCTGGTAGGTTTTTAATAAACGCAGCTGGAGTAGCAGATGTGATAGTGCGCTTGGTGTGATAACGAGGCAGAAGGATTTTATTTATTAGAGATAGCTCAAATACTAAAAGATAGTGATCTGAAATCAAATCACTTTGTGGGAAAACATCAAGGTTATCTATATTGATACCAAATGTTAATATTAGATTAAATCAGGGAGCAGTTGTCCAATACAACGCCACTGGTGTATATAATGCCTTATACAGTGTGGAATTTCTGTAGGTCTGGAAGAGATGAGATGGGAAAAATTTGCTCAGTACTCTGCGTTTTCGGTTCTCGACAAGGCTTCTGGAGTTAATTAACAACGAGAACCGAGGTACCACTGTATTTTAAAAACTCAGATCCGTAATGTGATGTAAAAAGCAACAGCCATACTTTTGAAGTATGAACAAGACAAAAGTGCTTGTGATGGTGATTGCAACACATTTCAATAATGGTTATGGTTGCTTGCTCAAGTATAATAAATCTGGGTGAATAATTAAAAGAGGATTGGAATGTAATTAAGTTTTTTGAATTGTGTTTTGCATTCTCCTCCCTGCCATCTGAGTCAGCATCTGTCAGAGCTCTTTCCAAATGCACTCCAGTTCATTTGTCTGTGAAACTCAAATTGAGCCAGCAACCTGAAATCGGTGTTACTCAAGTATTTATAGAAAGATAAACCATGTTTGGGATTGTAAAGCCAGGGAAAATATCTTGGTTTATTATACATTATACATAAGCTACAGATTGTGGCTTTAAACTCAACTTAGGGATGCATGTTTGTATTCTACCGTGTATACACTCCTATTATTGTATTAATATCCATTTTTTCTGTGTAGCTTGCAAGGATTAGCATGATAGGAAACACTATTTTTGCTGCAAGATTAAACAGAAGGTAAACTGTCTTTTACTGCTTTTTGTTTATACTTTTTCACATAGCAATCTCCTTGTGCAATACTTGGCTACAAAGACTGACGAAGACTATATATGTACTCCATTTCTATTTCCATTACTCTTTCCAATTCATCATAACAGCACACAATGCTCCAGCCAGTTGTGGAATTACAAGCACCGCCATCTGCATCTTGCAGGTCATGCCAACTCCAGGGATTGTGCTGCATTAGAATGGAGAGCCAATCCAGAACATGCATTACCTGCTTGGCACATGTTAGGTAGTCCCATGGAGAGCTTTGAATCATGATTAAGTCCCATTTGCATATTAGTTTGGTATTCTGCACCATGGCTTTCATATTCTTTACTACATTTTTGCTGGTTAAAAGGCCCTCTATGAAATAAATGGTCAGGTGTGTAGTAAACAGAGAACTTCATTATGCAAATGGGCACTCACATTACACCACAGACTTATAAAAGTGTCTCTCGGGACAGAACTTGAAATATGTGCCATGAAATTCTACACAAACTACCAGCAGTCTCATTATTCTCAGATTAGATATATATTATTTATTAGAGCTGCTGCTCCTGTTGGAGACGTGAACAAAAACCGCAATAGATTTTTACAGAACGAAAAATGCACAGAGGTGTTATTGTTTGCCATGGATGCAGTCAGTCGTTAGAGAAGCTAATGACTGACACTTTTCCTAACGGCCTTAATAGATTTTCAATAAAGATTTACTATTATTGTAACTTAGCCCAAGACATAAATGCCAGCAGTGTTCCAGAAAAGCTTCAAGGAAGATCTCTACGGTCTCGTTTTACTAAGCACTTTATGGGTGTAAAACACTTACAGTACAAACTTGCTAATGGCTGCAAAAAATGTGCATTAACAGGATCTGTAAGTGACATTTTTTTGCATTAATTAAAATTTAATTAGCCTTTCTTCTTAGAGATGAAACATGCACTATTAGCCCAAAAAAAATGTATACTCTGTAAAATTGCATCTACCTCGCTTTATTTTTATTTTTTGCAGATGCAACAGCCTTCAGTTTTGGCAATGGCAAACCATTTCTTTAGGGACTTTATTTTAAAAGGGCAAGGATGATGTCTGTATTTTGTGATTCCATGCCACATTATGAACACAGATCACTAAGTAGAACGGGTGTCTACAAAAATTGCCCATAAAGTGTAGGCTTGGGTTTGAGTCCCTGCTTGGTCATTGCCTGTGTGGAGTTTGTATGTTCTCACAGATTCCTGCTTTGCATCATTTGCTGCCCTCGCAACCATGTATTGGATTAACCAGGTATGAAAAGTGTGTGACAGAGTTTATGTATAATCTTAATAAGTCAGGATGTAATACTCTCTAGAAAGCACAGTCACACCGATCAGGCAAAACATTAAAACCACAGACAAACCACAGACATTTGACAGGGTGTTCTGTGAAAACAATGAATACTATCCTATGCTACTGTGGTACAAGTAGCAGGAAAGTTTAATGCTCGTTATGGGAGGAATATGTTAAATCACACAATGCAAAATCAGAAAGTTTGTGATCCCTCTGGAATTGCCTGGCTTTCTAACGTAATAACTCATAAAATGGGGTCTGACCCATAACTGGAACGGCTGAATTTTAAAGATTGACAGAGGAGGGATAGTGGATATATTGGTAGGAGGATGTTGGCGATGGAGCTGCCAGGCAAGAGACGGAGAGAAAGACCAAGACGAGTTATTTGGGTGTGGTAAATGAAGATATGCAGGACGTTGGGGTGAGAGTAGAGGACGTGGAGGACAGGGTGAGGTGGAAACGTTTAACTCGCTGTGGCGACCCCTGATAAAGGGAGAAGTCGAAAGAAGAAGAAGAAGATGTATTGTGTAACAGTTTGTGTTTTGTTATAGGCACACTACACTCACTGGTCACTTTATTAGGTACACCTTGCTAGTACTGGGTTGTACTCCCTTTTCTTTCAGACCTGCCTTAATTCGTGTGGCATAGATTCAACAAGGAGCAAGAAACATTCCTCTGAGATTTTGGTCCGTACTGACATGATATTATCACTCAATTGCTGCAGATTTGTGGGCCGCACACCCATGATGCAAATGTCTCTTTTCCACCACATCCTAAAGGTGTTCTGTTGAATTGAGATCCATTTGAGTACAGTGAGCTCATTGTCATGTTCAAGAAACCAGTTTGAGATCCATCAGAAGATACGTACTCTGTGGTCATAAAGGGATGGACATGGTCAGTAATAATACTCATGTAGGCTGTGGCATTTAAACGATTCTCAAGTGTGCAAAGTGTATCCTCCACACCATTACACCACCAGCAGCCTGAACCGTTGATACAAGGCTATAGATCCATGCTTTAATGCTGCTCACGCCAAAGTCTGACCCTACCATTCACTGGTAGCCTCAGGTGCCTGTTCTTAGCTGACAGGAGTGGCACCCGAGCTGGTCTTCTGCTGCTGTAGCCCTTCTGCTTTAAGGATCGACATGTTGTGTGTCCAGAGATGCTCTTTTGCATACCTTGGTTGTAACAAGTGGTTATTTGAGTTACTGTTGCCTATCAATCAGCAAGGCATTTTTGCCCAGATCTGCTCACTAAGTATTTTCTCATTTTGGACCATTATTTGTAAATCCTAGAGAAAAGTCCCAGTAGTTCAGCAGTTTCTGAAATACTTCGTCCAACCTGTCTAGCACCAACAGCCATAGTGTCACATAGTGTCAAAGTTACTTAAGTCACCTTTCTTCCCCATTCTGATGCTCGGTTTGAACTTCAGCAGTTCATCTTGACCATGTCTACAAGCTTAAATGCATTGAGTTGCAGCCATGTGACTGACTGATATTTGTTTTGACAACCAGCTAAACAGGTGCACCAAATAAAGTAGTCAGTGAGTGTATTTTTTCTTTTTAATCTTCAATATGACAACTAAGAGGTCAAACTACATTTTATGTTTTAATTAATTCATTGTGTCTGCCAAAGGGTTTACAAACTCGCACCTGTGTATGTCTGTTTTGATTGTCAAATAGTTCTAAATGTTCCAGTTATACATTTGAGTCATCTTGCCAAACCATTACCTGACCATAAAATAAATACACTCTCTTCAGAAAGATGTATTATACAGATGTATGTGATAATGTCAAATAAACAAGCTGTAATCAGCACTGATTTATGCACCCATTATATGTGAAGCAGAGGCCTGGCATGAGAATGGAGCAGATATATTGTAGTATTGACTGTAAATAGGCTATACGTACAAATACTACCCTCACTTCTTAGATGGGATGGCAAAATTATAGCTGATCTACATGTGCCATTTCACACCCACATCAGTGTAGGCGCTGTCTCCCATCAGCCTATCTGCAGTCTCTTGAGAATTGTCATATTGCCTCATGCCATCCTCATTTTACTCATATCTCTTTCTCTGAAAGTGTCTGTCAGAGACTTACAGGCTGTTGCCAAAACCTTTCAGCAAATTTGTAATTTATTTTTAATGCTCTGTCAGGGGAATTCTGTATGTAGAACATTTCCCCTATAGAGAAGCTTTCTTTTATTTTGAAGAAAGAATGTCCATTAAGCAGTCTGCCACTCACATAGTCTAGTCACAAATGCACCCAGTAAATGAAATCAGTTCTTCAGTGTGAAGTATTGCACCTTTCTTATTCTTACTTTTCCAATTTAAATAGTCATAGACATTGCAGTTTCACTACAAAAATGATTAATCTGACTCGTTTTTATTTACACATTATTGCTATGTGATATTACTTGGATTAATTTTATTTGTTTTAGCAATGGTATAATGACCATATATAATACTTAATATTTGTATATACATTTATCTTTATTAGAACACAACCAGTATGCAGTATTAAAAATAATCAGTAAAAACAGCTTCAGTAAAAAGTATTTAGTGTGACCTCCCCTTGCACTTGAGCAATAGCAGCATCTGACAGCTTCAATGGGATGCCAAGTTGACCCTTCTACAGTCCAAAGAAGCTTGATCAGGAATTGTTTTGGAAGAGTAGCAGCTAACAATCCACTTTTTCGGAACGGGAACAAGGTGAAAAGGTTAAGATATGCTAAACCTCCGAAAATTGGAATGAAGGTCTGTGGAAAAGAGTGTTATGGAGCAACAATTCCAAGTTTGACATTTTTGGGTCCAATCGGCAACAAAATATTGTATATGGTCATTATACCATTGCTAAAACATCAACTCTAATGGTGGCCTAAGACTTTTGCACAGTACATTTGTGGACAACAGTGATTTATGTTATTTCAACCTGTTAACAGGTTCATAATATGAAGCATACAGACATGGCATCTCCAAAGACCTACAATGGCAGTAAAATGGGTTGTGCTGAACATCTCAGTGACTCTCAATATAACACTTTCATAGGTTATCACAAAGTTAGTTAATCAACTTTCTAAAACATAAAGAAGTGGTTTGACAAATTCAATGGGAAACATGGCTCCTTGCAGATAGCCCTGACCTTAACTACATCACACTCTCGTGAGATGAACTGGAATGCTGAAAGTGAGCCAAGGCTTATTGTCATTATCAAAAATGTGCACGTTACAAAATCGAATGGAAAGACTTCTCAGAAGAGCAAAGGCTGTCGTAGATGCAAAGAGGGACAAACCCCATACTTGTACCCATAAAGTTATGGATGTCCACAAAATTTGGGGTATAAAGTGCATTTGTGAATGCAATGCATGAACAAAAAAGTGTTAAAGAGACTGAATAGTCGGTTTCTGAATTACAGGTGCAGTCTTAAGAAAATCAGTAATATATCAATTAGAACTAAAGGTTCTCAGGAGAATAATGGCTTCTAGATGGCAACTTACTATTAGTGTACCGGTACAAGTTTCTATGATATTGTTGACTTACTGTACTTATTATTTGCCCCTCAAATTCCTCTGTTGTAGAAATATTTGCATGTTAGAATCCACAGTCAGTCAGGTGGTGACAGTCTGCTTGTGGTCCCAGTGGATTAACTTGTATTATCACACATGATTATATTATATTATAGCGGGGCCGGCATGGTTTCACAAGCATTTAGCATGGTTGCCACACAGCTGGAGAGATCCTCGCTTTGATCCCAACCCTGGACTCCGTCTGCATGGAGTTGCGGTCCTCCTTGTGTCCACATGGGTTTACTCCGGGTAATCCAGTCTCCAAAGACATGCATTAGGGTAATTGGTCCAGTAAGAATGTGTCTAGTGTCAGTGTAACCTTGCTCCTGTGCAACATTAAATAACAATCAAACAAAATGTTATAGCCGATAGTACATAGTGTGGGCACAGTTACTAATCCAAATTCAGACCAGTTTACACCCATGACAAGTACCTATTGAAGAAACCTATTGAAGTAGTTATGTCAGAAATAAAGCTTTATTGTTCTAATATAATAAGCTTAAAGTAACATTTCATTTATTTATCGTAAAGTAGTTATTGCAATCTTAATCCTAACACTGAGATGGCTTGTGGAAATTGTCACTGACAAACCTTTTTGCATGTAAATCCTTTTTGTAGTATGACTCAAGTTTGCAATTGCACCATAAAGTATCAGTAATTTTGAAAAGAAAAGTCTTTGAAGTGAGAAAATTCTGGACATGCCTTTATGCTGCTGATAATAAAATAAAGCCTGCTGATGCTGCACATGGATGATCTATGCATCTAAAATACACATGTTAATCTTTCTCTCTGTCCAATATCTTCTTTGCGCTGCATAAGTAGCGCACCAGTTATTTGTCTCTGTCATAGCACCTGCTTTATTATTCCTGCCAGATATTAAAAACTGCTGTCTGCCATTGGGTATTATATAGCATTTAATAGCTGCACTTAGAGAACAACCAGCAGCAGAACCAAGATGGTGACAGCAGCTCATTGTGAGGCTTTACAGATTACAGATGTGACAAATCCATCTTATTATTCACAAACCATGTTTTTAATGTTTTAATGTTTTTAATACGCTCAAGGAATACATACAGAAAAGTGACAAGGGGGCTTTCAAACAAGGAGACACTTTTAAAAAGCTGGGACTGTGGTAGCCTAGTGATTATGCTACTGGACTATGGCCCAGAAGGTCCAGGGTTCAAATCCTATCTCTATCAAGCTGCCACTGTTGGCTCCTTGAACAAGGCCCTTCATCCAGTCCCTCTAAGTAAAGGTGACTGCTAAATGATATATAATGTAAAGTGTAAATAATGTAAAGGTAAAAACCTGAAACCTTAAATAAGCAGCCAGACAAAAGTAACAGGAATGGTATGGGGGATATATGTTTGGCACTCTTTGGGTTCCTTAATACCCACTGAGCATAATTTAAACACCACAGCCTACCTGAGTGTTGTTGCTGACCATGTCCATCCCTTATGTCCCCAGTGACCTGCAGGAAATAACAAGGTTACACTGACAAAGTCCTAAACAAAGGACTGGGTCCAAAATGGTGCCCAAAAACAATGACCAGGATTTCTGATCCTCAAAACTCAAATAATGTTTGTAGTTTCCTGCTTTCTAAATAACATTATACTTAATTATTATTTTTTGTACTCTGTAGTTCTCTTTCAATCCCAGCTCTCTGCTTTCAGAGCTTCTTAATTCTTAGAACCTTCCCTTATCAACTCAGAATGTCTATCAAACTTTCCTAACACACTATACTTTGACCTCAGTTGTCTTTCACTTTCACATTGCTCTTTTCACCTTGTCAAGCTATACCAATCCTAACTTTTATCTTTCCTTTGAAATGTTCTCACTTCTCATGAGTTCCCCTAATCAACCTAGTTCGCCTATCTTTTATTTTGCCAAACATTTCTTCTTTTTTTAACGTTGACCTTGTCTTAAAAAGTTCTCACTTCTCATTTCACAATTTCATGACTTCTTTTTAACTTTATCTTTCAAGAGCACACACATAGACAATACATCCGTAGCTTTAGTTAGTTAAAGTCATGGTTCTAAACAAAGTTTTGTTCCAATTTAAATTCCTTATCAGGCAGCTATATCTCACCCAGAGCTTATTAGCCCCAGAGCGCTCTGGGAAATGTAGTAAGAATATGGTAGCGATTGTTAACGTAAGGTTCTTATTCAAGTTAATGTGTAGTGAATCGGCCCTCTTTTGCAAAACTACATACAACTATGCACTACATTGACAAAGGTACATGGACACCACACCAAATAATTCTGACTTTAAAGTGACTTTAAACATAGCACTATTCTATATTGCCACCTAAAGTATGAGTCAATTTTTTAAAAAGTTAATACCTATTTATAGCTCAATTCCATTACCATTTTATTAAGATTAATGAACACACAATGAGACTGTTTGATTTGGGTTTATTGTTTGTTGTTAACACTTTTGGTACCATTTGATTAACCGTAATAAGCACAACCTTTGGACTATTTTAGTACTATAATGTTTGGCTCTTATCACTTCTGGTTTCATTTTAATTAAGATTAATGAAGACTGAGATTGGACCATTTTCTATACTTATATTTAACTATTATCACTCACAGCTCAATTTAAGCTAAAGAAGCTAACTGAGATTAGACTGTGTTTGGCATTTTAATATTTGGCTCTCTGTTTTAGTTTAATTTTTATTCAGATTAATAATTACTGATTAGCTCTCTTTAGCTATTATCACTTCCAGTTATATTTTATGAAGCCTAATACTGACTAGGATTTAAAGAGGAATGCAAATATTCTTGTTATATGTATGTACTGAATAATAAAATGAATCTTCTCCCATATATTATAAGGTAATCTATCCTTCTGCACTCATTTGGATTACTCTGATGTTAAATCTGTAACAGCTGAATGATTCAGCCATGACCTAATTAGAAATAATTCACTGGACTTGTCAGATGTCTGAAAAGCCTGAATCCATGCCTCGGTACATAATGAATCTTTAACCGCCTGTCAAAAATTAATGAAACCAATTTGCTTTATTTCTATTTCAGTTCCCTGAAAAACAGTTGCTCCTTCACTCATGTGGACCAACACAATCCCAGAGATACATTCAGTGAAGCATGTCAGGCCATTGCTTTATGTCTATCTCATGTCAGCTTATCCTGTCCATTTTTCATGTGATATTTGTTAACATTTTACATGAAGTCACTGTAACGACAATGACTTAAGCATTTCATAATGCTGTTCTTCCAGTTGAGTATATAGACTTATAACACGTGTATGTTTCTAGTGTACCAGTGATGTCTCTGTACCAGTAAATGTCATTCACACTAGTCATATTGTTAAATTGCTCTTTTTAGCATATGTTTAATTAGAAGAATCTTTGCACATACTTTCTAATAAATGCAATAAAATGTCTAAATTACATAAAGTCTTAATACCTTAGATTTTTGTTCATGTTTGTCTCTGCTTTTTCTGCATTATATTAGTAGTCTTGTATAGTTCATCATACATACGCTTATCACATCTACATTAAGAGTTTAATTATTTTCTTTTTCATTGGCTAATGGCCCCAAACTCCACCAAAAGAAATTGGATGCTGTAATTATATACCTTTTGTTCTCTTCTCAAAATTCCTGTTTACATAATCTGTTTAATTTTTTGTTGTTGCCCACCCAAATAATTCAAATGCCCTCCCAAAGATGATGTCCTAGTAATGCCTCTACTTTTAATAGCTCCATACTATTTTTTATAATGTTAATGTACTTATGTATAAGACAGAAACAGTCATGACACTCCTACGTGACAAAAACTCTAACTAATTGGTTCTCCCTGTCCATTTGACCAATCATTCAGTCATTATTTCCTGTATATTAATTTATTCATTGCCGAACATATGATTTTGTATATTATTTTCTTATATATTTAAGAAAAGAAGACAGTTAATTACTTTTTCTCTCAAGAAAGTCTTTGCAATATCCAGAAAATTGCCATTTTGATGAATTAGTACTGAGTAAGAGCACCTACTCATCATCAGCTTCTGTTTTTATATGCCTTTGAATTTACCAATATATAAAGCTTTCTTTTTAAATGTGTACTATGCATGTGTCTGGTATTTTGTTTTTTTCCACTACAACTTCCACTACAAATATTTTACATATATACTACAGTTTGAAGAGATCGGGTATGGTTGTAACAGTGAGAAAGTTAAGATGGGTGTTACATGATCATCTTAGTGTTTAGCCACTTCCTCCCTGATTCCACATGGTAGTTTAAGGTTGGAATCAGATGCATGTAGATTATGTGGTGAATAAATAGATTTTGAGGGATGAAAGTAATTTTTTGACCAGGACTATTTGTTTAATTTTTCACTATTGCAAATAAAAGCATATGACTTAGATTACATTCAGTTGAGGTTTCTCAGGCAAGATGTGATGCAATTTTCCCCTGCAAATTCCAAACCACTGTGTTAATAAAGGTAGCAAAACAAGGACTGAAAGCGGTGGGATTGGTTGTAAGACATCTTCAAAAAGATGGTGCAACTATCCCCTTACATACAACTAGGAGTACTTTTTGATTTTAATAATTTTGTAGAATATCAAGGCAGCAGAAGAGTATCTGCCATGTAACACTAGGTAGATACTGCAAATCACTGCAGAAGCTAAGAGACCAGGTGTCCATTGATCTTCCCAGTGTAGGTAAATTTGGCGACTCAAAGCAAAAGGAAGTGTGGGCAAAATGTGCCTAATGCAGTCTCTAGGCACATCAAGCCTTCACTACAGGGCTACCAACATTCATTTGTCACCATTGTTTGACTTTGATTAACAATATACACAAACGCACACACACACACACACACACACACACACACATTGTTTTTTTCTTTACACAAGTGCACTGTCTGCTAGTGTTCATTAAGCATACATACTGTTACGAAAGTGTGTTCTAGTAGACTAATTTATACTTATACCTACACACACACACACACACACACACACACACACAAGGACACACTCATGCTCCTGAGTCAAACAGAAAGTGGATTTGAGTTATAGAATACCTCTTTTTGAAGCATCATACAAAACATGCAGTTCCAGACCAAATATGGCTCGATTTAGGCACTGATGGCTCGTTATGGCAACAACAAGTTTTGTTAATTAAGTTTAGCCAAAATGTTGCCAGCCACAATAAAGTTCATGATGGCATCCAGACTCTGGGCCACATATGGCCCACATATAATCTACCACAGGTAATGTGGGCCAAATGTGGCTCACTGTTCTGGCTGCCAGTGCAATTCTGGCTGTGTACTTTCAGAGAGATTCTGAGAAATTGAAGTCATTACCATCATTCCATAGCCTACCCCAGTAGTGGACCCAGTAGTGGACAAGAAACTCCATGTACTTAACATCAACTCATGAGGTCTGTGATATTCGTTTACATGTTTGAATTGGTGTAATTTGTAGGAAACAAATGTAGGTACTTTGTATAGAAGTTTGAGAACTCCAGCTTAAATATTCCAGGAGTTACAAGTGCTGAAACAAAAAAGTGTTAGAACCGGTTTCCTATGTATTAACACACTATCACCAAAACAGACACATGCACAGAAAAAAACCCAAAAGTCTGACAACTTTGAAAATCAAACTTAAACTATGTAAAAATATTGCTATGGCTGTATTGTTTCAATGACATGTATTAAAATCAGATGAAAATCATACTGTCCTCTGAACATTTTTAATAGAACATGAAATTAATATTTAGAGATTTTATTGTCTGGCAGTATTTTTCTAATTTTTCTCACTCTTTTTCTGTTTAACTTCTTCCAGCCATCTGTGAAAGATCTAGAGAAGTCCCTCTCTGGCAGTACCTATCAGGGACCTGAAGCCATGCCACTAATGCGCATTGGGTTTCTCTTTCTTAGCTTCTCCTCCCCCAACCTATATGTCCATTTCTCAAAATCCCATGTGAAGACAGCTTAAGATGCATGTCAGGAACCAGATAGAGGAAAAATGTTCTTTGGTAGCTCAGTAATCAAAATAAACAATCAGACTCTGATTTATAGGATCCCAAATAAAGACTAATGATTTGTTTATGAAGTCTAATAGCCTGTCTGTGTAATTAGTGATGAAGTGTTTTAGGTAATTTGCTAAGAATAATTATGCAAAATGCTGGCACGTGCAAAGAATATGTGAATAAGTCTTTGCATGATGTAATTGTTCTCCATAGCTTTGGGGACTTTAGATAACAGAGTTGGCTGTCAGATGGGAGTGTCAATGAAGACTATATAAATCCTGCAAAATACCCTCACAACAATTCATATAAAATGATTTAACTTTAATGTTGTAAAATTGTTAGACAGTTGATATAAAATAAATAATGTTATATATTATCAGGACTGCAGCAGCTAGTATCCCTAGTATTTGGAAAATCACATCTGTCTAGCTTGTTTTTCCACAGGTGTTTCTGTTTTGTATTCTTAACCGTATCTCTGCCAATCCCTGCTTTCCTCGCTTTCCTCCTCAGAGACTCAGCCTCTTGTAGATACTGTTTTTGTACCAAATCTTGATTATAATCACCCGTTGACATCACCTGTTTGAAATCATGTCATTATTTCATTTTTTAATTAATATCTAGCTCTAAATTGCCCCCATCCCAACTTTTAAAAAAATGTGTTGCAGGCCTGAAATGCAGGAATGGATGTTTATTAACAAATGAATTAAAGTTGAGCAGAAATATCTCAGGTTCATACTGTCTGCAATTTTCCATACCGTCCCAACTTTTTCTCATCTGGGGTTGTAGAAAAAGGTATATACAGTCAAAATGTCCATGTTACTCTGTGATTCAAATCGCATAATGTGCAAATTCACAGAATATATCGTGTATGTGCAAACGTGACTTACAAATGTATTTTTAAATTGCTAAGGTAATTTAAAAGGACAAAATGAAGAACACAACACAAAATACACTAAAACCCTGTTGGAAAAAAAGGAGATGAGAGGTGAGAGATCACTGTAAAGGTCTTTCCCCATTCAGAAAGATAGGAATCTGGTATTGTATGGCTGGAAATAACTGCCCAGTGGCGTTACCAAGATGGCAGCAGAGTGAACAGACTTATTTTATAATGACTTTTAATGAGTGTGAGTGCCCTATGACGGATTGGCACCCTGTCTAGGGTTGTTCCTGCCTTGCAGGTTCCTGCCCTATGTCGCCAGCTAGGCAACGGCTCTGTAGGAATGAATGAATGAATGAATGAATGAATGAATGAACATATTTAAGTTTCTCGCACGGGTTGTGTTCACTTTCATTTAGATAATCAACAAAACACTATATGTAATTGATCAGTGATGCTCAATTACATATAGTGAAACTTTTGTATAATAAATTGCAGTAACTGTATTTGTGCACTACATTTTCCTGTGCTATGGTCTGGTGACATGTTGAATAATGGGTGCATAAAATAATAATTTGCTAAGGGGAAAAAGAGAAAATAAATCCTTATAAAAATGTGTCATTCAAATGACTGAATGTAAATGCATGATGAGAAATTTGTATTAGTTTAGTACTTGGCCTTAAGCCATGTTAACTTGTACACACAATCACAATTCTTGAAATGGCTTGCAGGTTTAATAAATTAAACAATGTATGACAAAAATGTCTGTGCATTAGAAATGCCAGTTTTTACATTTAGTTCAAAATAACATGTTGGTTTTGTTCATTTAAAAAGACTGTTACAGCCGTTAACACGTTTTGTCGGTGGTTTCATATTCACACTTGTATACAAAACTCTTAGCAGTTTTAGAGCAGAGTAAGCCAAAAGATTATACACTACTCTACACTTCTAGTTAGCTGTCCTTTCATTTTGGCTGTCTCCCTCTCCAGGGAGGTGAGGCAGGAAGGTGGTCATTTTCCTCTTCATTTAAGCTTTATTTAAGACTTTCAGCTGACCAGGTTTTTTTGAGTGTTAGCTGTCCAAAGCTGTAATTGCCTTTTGTCAGTTATTGACTATGTGGCAAAGGCATATAATTTCTAGCTCCTGTCACTTTCTATACACTGCCAACACATTTATGTTGGTCTCTAGGACAGGTTAATGGTATGTTTTCATCTGTGCTTCACATCTAAAGAAAAGGTGACAATGTTTAGGCAGTGTGCTAGAAGAGCTAAGGACACTGACTGTATCCCATGACCACCATTTGAGCACTAATAAGAGTTTTTTGTTAGGTTTTTTTGTGTGTGTTTTGTGGGGTTTTCTGAGATATTGGCTTGGATACAAGTTTAAATTACATTGCCATTGCTTAAACATACTAAGAATTGTGCTATAATTTGCCCACAGATGTAGGTTGTTGAAGCTGGCGTCCCAGCTGGTCCCATAAATGCTCGTTGTTAAAGCAGCTGACCGAGCAGGCCAAGGAAGTGTTGCAGCCTGGGGAAGACATTCCTGGGAAAATAATGGTGTGTGTAGGTCACTATTATCCTCCTGAAAAATGTCAGTTGGAAGCCCTGCCATGTAACACACAGCCACAGGATGTCCAGCACATATTGCTGAGTTGTTACTGTCCCTCGTATCACTCCACAGAAAAGGCATGAGTGAAGTGCTCACCACAAGGCCTCCATACTCAAACTCAACCATCATCGGATCCCAAACAGAACCTGGGTTCGTCACTAAAGACAACATGGTTCCAGTGCATGATGAACCCAAACTTAATCACACTGTTTGTAGCTGTTAGCAGTTTATTACTTTTTTAACTGTTTAAATTCCCGATCATATTTTTATCATATATACAGTACTTTTTACAACGCCTTAATCATTTCCTTCTATTACCGGCGGATTATATTTTTCGCCGCTAAACGTTATTTAGTAACTTTACAGGTATACCAACATGTGTTTGCAGTAATTAGTCATTATCTAATTACCAGATTCGCGTCTTTTCAGCTTCATCTTTTGCTGTAGTGTGTGTTTTTATAACTTTTTACAGCCTTTTCCCACCTTGTTTTTTTTCCCGAGACTTAGTTTTTTGTGATATTGTTTTATTAACTTTCCATCAACGCTTTAATCAAGAATTGCATTGGACCATCAGCCACAGTTTACCATCGGCTAAACCATATCTTCAATTGGCACCCCACAACACCACTCGAAGCTAGTACATTTAATTTACTATTTAATTAATTGTATTAACATGGCTTCTGCTGCTCTTGTTCCCTGTGCCGAGTGTGCCATGTTCAGCTATTCTTCCTTCGTCATTAGTTTAAATTCGTTTGTGATAGGTGTAGGCTTGTAGCTAGTCTGATGGAGAAGATTGTAGTTTTAGAAGGGTGCATCCAGACATTAGAGAAGGCTCAGCTTCTAGCTTAGCAAATCTGGATGACACAGGTGTTAGTGCCCCCACTCCGGCAGTGCCGTCGCAGCAGGGCAAGTGGGTGACGGTTCGGCTAGCCCACCTGAGCACCACTCTTTACCTGTTCACGTGTCCAACAGGTTTACCCTCCTTAGTGATGCACCCACTGAGCAGCTTGTTGAAAGAGCTCTGGTCACAGGTGACTCTATTTTATGACATGTGAAACTAGCTACTCCTTTAGGGACACCAGCAGCTAGAGTTACCTGTATCCACGGAGCCAGAGTGCCGGAAATTGTAACGAGTCTTAGTGAACTCGAGAGCCGCAGATTCTCTAGGATAGTTATTCATGTAGGGGCTAATGATATACGCCTCCATCAGTCAGAGGTTACTAAGACTAATTTTGTAGAGGTGGTTAGAGTAGCGAAGGCGATGTCCGATGCAGTAGTGTGCTATGGCCCCATCTCAATGCAGCGAGGTGACCAAGCCTACAGCAGGTTATGGTCGCTGAACTGCTGGCTGTCCAAGTGGTGCTCTGAAAACAACGTGGGCTATATAGACAACTGGACAGCCCTTTGAGGGAAACCTGGCCTTTAGGATGGGACGGTTGTCCATCGACCTCGGGGGGGGGGCTGCTCTCATTCTCCTGCGACATTGCTCATAGTCTATTGCGGATTTGGTTAGGGGCTGACATCCAGGACCAGGGGTAGGAAAGCAGACAGACCGGCCTTAACCAAAATGTCTGTGGTTAGCCATGCACCATCACCAGAATCCACATTACTGAACACTGTTGTCGGTGGTACCGCCATTATGTTCCTAAACGTTTAAACAACGCTCTCAAAAAGTCTGTTTCAATAATCTCATTAGTAATAAAACAGATAGCTCCAAAGAAATAACAACATTAGATAAAGCTAGGAATATTCACATTAGATTCACTTAAACAAAGCAGTAAAGTGATTTGTAAATGAAATGATCACTGTGATAAAACGCTTACACCACTCTCTTGTCTCACTGAACTTGATTAAACTGATTGATATTTAGCCTCAAAATTGAAGCCTTCACCTCTGGATACAGTCTGTTCATCGCCTTCAACCTAATGGTGTGGGGGAGGCGTTTAGGACCCAAATTTTTGACCAAAAGACTATGGGGTACACCCTTAAATCCAATTACCAAGCTAATTTGTGTGAAAATCTACTGATTCTTAAAGTGACTGATCCATCATTATGGAAGTCAAAACCACACGTCCTTTCAGCTTATTACTCTTTACCGCCCTCAAGGTCAGATGCGTCCATCTAGAATTTTCTTCAGAATTGTAAACTTTCTTTTGTGCTAGGGACTTTCAACAGATAAGGCTTTAATTGTAGGTGATTTTTTAATATCACTTTGACATGGCAGGGATCCACTAAATGCTTTTGAGTTTCATTGAAATTAGAATCATTGGTATCACTTCAGAATGTGATGGACCCGCCTCATTGCCTTGTAACTGTAACCATATTTTAGATATAATATTAACATTTGGACAATATAGATAACCATGATGTTTTCCCACAAAGTGATTTGATTTCAGCTCACGATCTTTAGTGTTTGAAGCTTGTCTAATAAATAAAATCCTTTTGCCCGTTATCACACCAAGCGCACTATTCATCTGCTATCCCGCTGCGTTTATAAAAAAACCTACCAGACTTGAAAATTTTATTACCCACCTCCGAAGCCCGATTCATCTTGAGTGGGTAAATGACCAATTAGAACGTGTTTTCGCTCAACCCTGGATTATGATTTGCTCCTGATAGGGTCCTTCAAAGGCTTTCAGGGGAAAAAAGGCTAGCCACCATGGTTATAATGATCACACCTCCTACCTTCAAGCAGTGGGACGCAGTGCCTAGAGCGCAAGTGTGACATAGTTAACTGGGGGTTAGGTAAGATTGGCTTGGAGGACAGCATGGCAAAAGTATACAAGCCAGTCCCTCACCAAAGCTAAAGTGCATATTTTTCCTCAATATAAAAAAAAAGAATCATCCTTTATTTCTCTTTAATACAGTCTCCAAATTAAACAGAAACCTACAGAAAGTGATTCTCACGTTCTGTTGTAATGATTTCATGATTTCCTAATGATAAGACAGAAAAACATTATGCTAAAACTCGATGCTATCACATCACCAAACCATTCGGAACATTCCAGATGGCAGCGTTAGTGAAGACATTTTTTAATTAGCTGTAAATTCAAGACTAGAGTCTTTTACCCCCAATTACTAATACTGAAACTATCCGCACTGATTCAGCTCATCTAAAGTCATCAACGTGTTTATTAGATCCAGTCCTACACATTTATCAAGAAGTAAGCGTATGTACCTAGTATTATAGAGCACCTGTTAGTATTTAAATTATCCCTTACCTTTGGTTATGTGCCCAAATCCTTTAAGGTGTGCACGTTTATTCAAACCACTGATTAAAAAAAAGCCAATCTTGATCCCTTGTGTGATATATAATTAAGGCCAATTTCAAAATCTACCGTTTTCTCTCCAAAATTGGCCCCGAGCTTTTATTATCTTGTACATGATTGCCACTAGGCTCAGTTATCATAACATTGCAACAGTTTCCACTGCTATGCAATGATACCACAGCTGTACATATCAGCCAAAACCAAATGACAGAATACATCAACAAAATTGAGGATTAGGTTGTGTAACAGGAAATAAAACAGATTTATGTCATGTAATCTTCTTTACTAATCAGATTTAAAACTGAGGTTTTATAGTTGGCCCAAAGTTGGGAGAGACAGTTTGCTAAATCTATTCCTAAATCTAGGATGGTTGGTTCGTTTGTTGCCCAATCGTCGTAAAAAACGTAGGTTTATATTTGATTCAATCTCTCCTTTGATGACACATTAGCAACATCACTCGATTGTCTTGATGCTGCTCAATATCCAGGTAAGAAATCCCAGAAGTTGAAATTCTGTCATCTGGGACTAGATTTTGTCGGGAAACGTTTCGTCACTCATTCTAAGTGACTTCTTCAGTCAATGAGAGTCAAGGAGGAGCTGAAAAGGTTCACTTAGATATGAGTGACGGAAACGTTTCTCCGGACAAAAATCTATGAAGAAAAATCCCAGGAAGTGAATCTGTTATATGGACATAGATTTGTCGGGAAGAACACGTTTCGTCACTCATCTAAGTGACTTCAGATTCAACTTCTGGGATCACTCGAATTGCTTTCTTTCATAATGTTAATATTGATAAAACTTAGAAATATCTCTATTTTAATGTGCGGAAACTGGTTACTGGTTTAGAACCACAAAGGTTGATTACTTGAATGCTTTACTTACTGGATGCTCGAGTAAATCTAAAATAAACTTCAGTTAGTTCAGAAGCAGCTGTCGAGTGCTTAACTCAAACTAAAAAAATTTGATTATATCAATTTTCCTGTTTCGATCATCACTCACTGGTTTTACCAGTTAAATCGCATTGATTACAAAACACTTCTTATAAACATATAAAGCCTCTACCATGGGCTTGCCCCACATTATTGCGTGAACTCTTAGTCTTACATCCAGACACATTACTTTGTTCGCACAGGTTGTAGGACTTCTTTTGTTCCTTAGAATTAAAAAAAAGTCACAGCAGGGGGGATAGGCTTTCTCATACCTGGACCCCCCACTATGGAATGAAAATAAAACTTCCCAATTTAGTTTCGACACTCAGACTTATTTCCAAAGAATGCGGATGCAGGCTTGGGATGATGGGGCCAGGAGTCTGGAGTCATGTCTGTCCTTCTGCCTCGTCATGCCTTCCTTGTCCTTGGCCCGGAGTGTCGGGGTGGGCGGTTGGAATTGAACTGGGCTTCGGGTCCTCTTGATTTGACTGTGCGTTCCTTGCCTTTAGGGACTAAGGGCAGAGCTGGCGGGTTTATAGTCAAATAGTCCTTTATGGTGATCAGAGGACGTTGGGTTGCTGTTTCTGCATCCCGTGAGGTTTGCCGATTTGTCTCATGTGATCCCTCGTGGCTGTGGTACCTTCCGGGTTTCTCCTTTTTTAGAGATCTATAGCTAATGCTGCAGGAGTCTCATGCTACATGTGGCATCGTGATTGTTAATAAACAATGACTCTTAATTCAGTAACTAATTACATTTCCGTTTTCTGTCCAAGCTGTGTTCATGTGATGGTGTCCGGTCACACAAATGATGATGTCTTTCGCGTCAGCTTTGCTCAGCGCGTTTCCTTCATCGGACCTGCTGGTCCACCCCTATCCGGGCCACCACCGGGGGGTGTGGCCTCTCTCCCTCCTATGGTTGGGGCCTGGGGACGACGTGCCACCAAGGACTTTTTTGCTTAGACTCAGGATTCGGAGTGATTCTGTGTTATTGGACTACTTAATGCCGATGTGCATATTTGCATTTTATTTGAAATATCACTCTAAAGAACTTATTAGTTTAGATAAATTAGTTCCCTTCTTAATTTATCATCTACGCCGCCCAAAGAGGTTGGGTCCCTTTTTGAGTCTTGGTCTTCCCAATATTTCTTCCTCATAACGCTTAGGGAGTTTTTCCTTGCCAATGTTGCCCTAGGCTTGCTCAATTTGAGATTGGACGTAGATATTATGAGATAATCTAAAATTGTAAAGTTGCTTTGAGACAATGCTCCATTGTCAACAGCGCTGTATAAATAAATATGACTTGACATGATAGGGTTGAGGAGGGTGACAGTGTTTGCATACTGAATGAATTAATAAATATTGTGTATATTCACTATCTGAAGGTCCCAAGGTGGAAGCTGTTACAGTATACAAGGACCTCACAGTTATTAGTAAACACTTTCTTTCACCCTGCATAAGAATGGCAGAATCACAAAAGTAAAAGCATGCGATACAATTAAATGGAATAGTAAAGGGAAATTAGAGTGAGGCTTTTATTTCTCACCACACTTTGTACCTGAAGGAATACTACTGAATTTAATTTACTAAACCTTTTCCTAGTTCTTTTCACACCTTTTATACCTTTATGGTGCTGCAGATGCTAAACGCATTTAATTAAATATTCTGTCACCAATTCCCTGGTGTTATCATCACAAGACCCAAACTTCTTATCACCCTCTGCCAGTTTTCTCCATGAATATTTACAGTCAATCTAGCTAGGCATGTGGAATACAAATGCAAAGCCAAAGACCTTTAAGTATCAAGAGGCTGCATAACAGTCAATGAGCTTTGAACCAATGGGACACAGATTAATATGGCAAATATTTCTCTTTGCTCAGCCAATACTTCTTCTTAATGTGTATATTTAGGTGAGTTATAGGGTGAATTTTAAAGACCAGTGAATGTGCCGGTGTAATTTTTAAACTAGAGAAAACTTTAATATGAATAGATCACTGTTATGAGAATACCATTTATCATTAAAATGCCTTTAAAAAGAAAAGTTTTTGATTAGACATTCAGAGAACTTAGAGAATATATTTCTCTTTTTTTAAGTAAGTATCATGTAATGTAATGATTTTTAACATTGTGGAAATATTATGTTAGTGGTATACCCATTAAAATGTGGGTTTTCTGGTTTATATACAGTGGGGCAAAAAAACCAGCCACTAGATTGCTCAGGCAGGGTATTTCTAGTGCCGGTCCCAAGTCCGGATAAATGGTGAGGGTTGCGTCAGGAAGGGCATCCGGTGTAAAACATTTGCCAAATAAAGTAGGCGAGTTCATAATAATTTCACCATGCCGGATCGGTCGCGACCCGGGTTAACAACGACCACCACTGGTACTGGTAGCAAACAGGGTACCAGCAGAAATTGGACTACTGTTTGCCGAAGACGAAGAGGAGGGAAGTGTGTGAGGAGACAGAGAGAAATCAGGAGCGGCCAGAATATAGCACTGAGGGTAGCAACCCCAAATGTGGGGACGATGACAGGGAAAGGTAGAGAGCTGGCTGATATAATGCAGAGGAGAAAGGTCGATGTTTAGGTGTGCCAGGAGGAGACAAGTGGAAGGGGTAGCCAAAGGCCGATTGCATTGGTGCAGGGTTTATTTTGTTTGGTTAAACTGTTTACCATGGTGGGGATAGGAAGAGAAATGGAGTTGGTGTGGTCTTGAAGGAGGGACTATGTTAAAAAAACTGTGTTGAGGTGAAAAAATAAAAAGGGTTTTGTCAGATAGGATAATAGTCTGAATATGGAAATGAGGGTGGAATGGTGAATGTTGTTTAGTGGCTATGCACACAAGTTGGCGTGAATTAGAGGGAAGAGAGATTCTGGGGGGAGGGGAGTTAGATGAAGTGGTGAAAGCATTCCCCAGGGAGGAGAGACTGGTGATTGGTGCGCAGAATTTCAAGGTCATGTTGGTGAAGGTTTAATAAGGAGAGATAGATGAGGAAGTGATGGGCAGGTTTGGTGTTTGTTAAGGAAGGGAACCTAGAAGGACAAGATGCTGGGGAGTTTGACAAAGAAAGAGATGGAAATGGCCTGTGGTTAACACATATTTCCAAAAGAAGGAGGAGCAATTAGGGTGACTTATAAGAGTGGAGGGGAGGAGCACACAGGTAGACTACATCCTATCGTAGAAGAGGTTGCTTTAAAACGAGATTGGTGATGTAAGGGTAAGTGGCAGGGGAGAGTGAGCTAGGCAGCATCGGATGGGGTGTGCAGGATGGCTCTGGTGGTTAGGAAAAGGGAAGAGGCAAGGGCAGAGCAGAGGACCAAATGGTGGAAGTTGAGAAAGGAAGGAATTGTTGTAGGAGTTCAGAGAGGAGCTGAGAAAGGCTTTGGGTGATAGGAAAGAGCTCCCCGAGGTACCTGGGTAAGTAGCAGCAACAGTAAAGGCAAAGTATTAGACAGAACAGGTTAGGAAAGGTTACCTGGGTGTGTCTTCTGGACAGGCAAAGGATTATGAAAAGGAACCCTGGTGGTGTTGGCTTGGTGGAAAAGGAAGTGCAGGAGGTTATTCAGAGCAAAGAGGTCACGCAAAGAAGAAATGGCACAGGGACAGGGGACTAATGGAGAGTAGGCAGGGTACAAGGAGATGCGGCCAAAGGGCAAAAGAGGGAGGTTAGCACAAAGGCCAAGCAGCAAGGCCTACGATGGTTGTAGGAAAGGTTAAGAAGTAAGGAGGAGAGAAGGAAGTTGTATTGCTTTGGCGAGGACAGGAGAGATAGAGCTGAAAAGATGTTTGCAGCATGTCAGGGTGATCAAGGATAGAAATGGGAAAGGTACTCTGGACAGGTGAGGAAGAGGGTGAAGGAGATGGAAGGAGTATTTAGGAGTTGATGAATGGCCAGAAAATGAAAAAAGGGGAAAAGAAGGCTGGGATGGTGTGTAAAACAAGTGGTGGTGGAACAGGATTTTGTACCAAAGATTAGCGAGGAAGAAGTGAGGAAAAGCTTTGAAAAAGGATGAAAGAACGGAAAGGCAGTGGGACTGATGACTACCGGGTTGAGGAAAAAGGTCTAGAAAAGGAAAAAGGGTCTAGGAGAAGCTGGGAGTGGTGTTTTGGGACTAGATATTCAATGGGAATTCTGTGAATGAGAGTATGGCCGGAGGAATGGAGGAACAGTTTACTTGTACCGATTTTTAAGCAGGAAGGTGTGTACAGACTTGTGGTCTTACAGGGGCATAACCTTGATGGAGCCACACAATGAAGATTTGGCGGAGAGAGTGTGGACGCTAGGATCAGACAGGCAGGAGGGACAGTGTGTGAACACCAGTATGGTTTCATTGCCAAGGAAGAGCACCAGTGGATGCGATTTTTGCTTGTAGACTGCTGATGGAAAAGGTTATAGAGATGGTCAGAAAAAGCTACACTGCGTCTTTGTGGATTGGAGAAAGCTTATGACAGGGTGCCAAGGGAGGAGGACCTGTGGGGTGTATGAGAAAGTCTAGAGTGGCTGAAGGGTACGTTAGATTAGTTGCAGGACATGGTTGAGAACAGCGTGGACAGCGGTGAGATGTGCTGTAGAGTGACAGATAGCTTCAAGGTAGAGGTGGGACCTGCATCAAGGATCGGCCTGAGCCCTTCTTATTGCTCTGGTGATGGACAGAATAACAGATGAGGTCAGGACAGGAATCGCCGTGGACTATGATGTTTGCAGACGACATTGTGATCTGTAGTGTGAGAACAGGGAACAGGTTAGAAGAGAACTGGGAGGTGGAGGTATGGAGGGTATGTGGCCGCCCTATAATCTGGCAAGGAGAGGAATTGAAAGTTCAACGTAGTCGGACAGTCGGAAAGGGAAATACGGTGTAAATGAAAGGAGGCAAGGTGGAACAGTAGGCTACAGGGATTCAGTGGTCACAAAAGGTCCAGGGAGTTTAGTACTTGGGATCAAGTCCAAGGCGAACAGGGGAGTGTGGAAAGGAGGTTAGAAGAGGGAGTTTACAGGGACGGGATGGAGTGGGGGGCAGAAGGAGTGTCAGGGTGCTATGTGAACACAAGGGTCGCAGCAAAAGTGAAGGAAAGATTTATAGAGAGTCGTGAGGGACCCGCCTTGTTGTATGGCTTAGAGACAGTTGCACTGACAAGAGACAGGAGGAAGCAGAGGCGGAGGTGGCAGAACGTGTTGAAGGGTTCTTGTTTAGAAGTGTCTAGGGTGGACCAGGATTAGGAATGAGATGAGATCATAGAGGGACAGCAGCAAGCGTTGGAAAAATTGGGAGACATAAAATTCGGAGAGGGAAGAGGGGAGAGGGAAGAATGAGATGGTTTGGACATGTGCCGAGGGAGGAAGGGATAGGATATATGGTAGGAGGATGTTGGCGATTGGAGCCCTGCCAGGCAAGAGACGGAACGAAGGAAGACAAAGAGGAGGATTATTTGGTTGTGGTAAATGACGATATGCCAGGTGAGTTGGGGTGAGAGTACTAGAGGAAGTGGAGGATGGGGTTGAGGTGGAAAACGTTTAACCGCTTTTTGTGGGGACCCATGATAAAGGAGAAGCCGAAAGAAAGATGAAGAATACAGTTGGGGCCAAAAAAAAACACCTGTCCACAGCCTCAAAACAGTCAGACTATAAAACTCAACCAGGCCAAAACCAAAGAGCGTCAAAGGACACAGAAGAGAATTGTAGTCTGCACCAGGCTGGGAAAGAGTGAATCTACAATAGGCAAGCAGGTTGGTGTGCATAATCAATGTGGAGCAGGCAATTGTAAGACAATGGAAGCCATACAAGACCATTGATAATCTCCATCGATCTGGGGGCCACACGCAAGATCTCTTGGGAGAATATTCCATGTGGTCAGACGAAACCAAAATAGAATTATTTCTCAAAACTCAACTCGTCTTGTTTGGAGGAAGAAGAATGCTGAGTCATCCATGAACACTATACCTACTGTGAAGCATGAGGGTTGAAACATCATTCCTTTGGGGGCGGTTTTTCTGCAAAGGGGACAGGACGACTGATCTATGTTACGGGAAGAATGAACGGGTCATGTACGTGAGATTTTAAGCCAAAAACCTCCTTCCATCAGTGAGAGCATTGAAGATGGAACATGGCTGGGTCTTCCACCATGACAATGATCCCAAACACACCGCTCGGGCAACAAAGGAGTGGCTCCGTAAAAAGCATTTCAAAGTCCTGGAGTGGCCTAGCCAGTCTCCAGACCTCAATCCCATGGAAAATTTGCGGAGGAAGTTGAAAGTCAGTGTTGTAAAGCAACAGTCCCAAAACATCACTGCTCTAGAGGAGATCTGCATGGAGGAATGGGCCAAAATACCAGCTACAGTGTGTGCCAACCTGGTGAAAACTTACAGGAAACGTTTGACCTCTGTTATTGCCAACAAAGGTTATGTTACAAAGTATTGAGGTGAACTTTTGTTACTGACCAAAAACTTATTTTCCACCATAAGTTACAGTTACATTCTTTAAAAATCCTGGATTTTTTATTCTCATTTTGTCTCTCATAGTTGAAGAGTATCTATGATGAAAATTACGGACCTATCTCATCTTTCTAAGTAGGAGAACTTGCACAATCAGTGGCTGACTAAATACTTTTTTGCCCCAATGTGTATATGTGTGTATATATATAAATATATATATATATATATATATATATATATATATATATATATATTATATGATCATTCCCGCACACAGTCCCTCACTCACTTAGACTGGGACATTTTAAAGACACCAGTTGGCCTAAAGCCAACTGGACCGTAGAAAGAACCTGAAATAACCACAGGACACCAACACAGACATGGAGAGGTCATGAAAAACATCAGTTCCCTGCTATCCTCTGAAATATCTGCATACATACAACAGGAAATGCATTGCAGGATAAGGAGAGGCTGAGTGAAATGTGCTGCATGCAGCTTTACAGTAAAATGCTTTACTCATCATAAATAGTCAAAAAAGTTCTATTTGTGAAGGTTGATATTATATATATCAACGTATGGGAAACACTGCAGTATCTTGGCCATTTAGTCCATACCTGTACACAACAGTAGCCCACATAGTATTGCTCAGTAAGGTACTGTATATACTGTAATATGAGGGTTTGGCTTACTGACTATCAAAGTTATTAGGTAGGAATTATCAGGGTTGCAGAGATTTGACATTGACACCTTTGTTAAGTTGAAGAGCTTAATAAATATATGTGGAGTTAATGCACATAATAAATGCTGTACTTTGTTAATATGCCTACTAAATAAAAATAAATAAAAGCACAGTGGTGTTGGGGTAGGGTTGAGGCAAAGAGACTTTCTGGGAAATAGAGTTTGTTCCATATGTAGTTCCTGGGGCAGCTCCTTAGAGTAAGTAACAATTCAGTTCCTAGAAATGAAGGCTCAACAATGTACATTACGTTACGTTATATTACACTACAATGTAATGTAAGTAGGCTCAAATCGTTAATGCAATATTATTATTTTCTAAAGGCTTATCAACATAGATAGCTAGGGGTACCTATTGTAGCTCCACTATAATTTTACAGCTATATAAATGCAGAGCAATTTGGGCAAATTAGGTTTCATGTCACTAGTCAGCCATCACTTCAGGAATTATCAACAATGCCCTTCATTCTTCCTCTCTGTGATTTAAGACCATATGCTGTCATCACTTCTGTTGTCAAACTGTCATCAGTTCATCCATCTGACTCTATAGAACCAAACAGGAAGTTTTAGCCTTCAGCAGTTCCTCTCTTGTGGTTGTTTTCCTACCGACACTTCCATTTAGATGTTGTTGAGATAATTGCAACACAGCTTTGTGTTTCATTACCTGTAAAAGAGACACAATGGCAGTAGAGCTTTGATGAGAGGGCTTTTCATTTACACAAGGGCTCTACTTAATTTTTTTATTTTTTTTTTTGCGGGAGTGAAGGAAAGACTCTTTAGTTACAGCAATTATTCCATTTAAGGTAAACATAATGCTGACTAAATCAGTAATACAACTCGAAACAGCACTTAATTTCAGTTGCTTGACCATGATAGCAGGAATATGATTGTTTTCTCATTTAGTTCACTTTTTTTAGACCCTTTTCTCCTTCCACAGGCAGTTGCACAATCACTCAGGTCTCATCATATCACCCTGTCATTTTATTCCTGGCTCCTTCTGCTCTTGATTATGGTTTTTCTATTCCTGTGTCATGTACTGTATGTATTCCTGCCTTGTGTACACTGGTCTCCTGTCTCTCAATTCTTCTTGTAGCTTCCGGTAGTGTGGGTTAATGTATTCCATTTTCATTTGGGTTAGCATCTACCCTGTGTGTTTACATGTTAAAGATCTGTTTAGTATTGTGTTGGTTATCATTAGTTTTACTACTGTGCTTTATGTCCCATTAACCTTAATGTTTGTCCTGCATCTTTGCACATTTGCCTAGCCACTTAACTACTGTTTAGCTACACTCAGTCCTATACCTCGTCTGTTGCAGCCACACTTGCCGACCACTTGTATTCACACCATGTTGTCATTTAATAAACCACTTACACTTGAACTTACCACCCTCTCCATCCTGATTCCCAGTACCAAGTGTGAAAACACCCAAGACTGACATTCAGCAACTTGGGTATTAGTAAGGAGTTGATTCCCCTATTTTCTATTACAACAGCTTTCACACGTCTGGCATTTTACTAGATTTTGGAGCACAACTGTGAGTTAGTGATGTTGGACAATAAGCCTTGGCTCACTGTTGGTATTCCAATTTATCTAAAGGCATCCAGTGGAGTTAGAATGACAGGGCAGAAAGTTGACTAAATCATTTGTTGGGGAAGTGGAATCCTATATAAATTCTCATAATGAGAGTCACTGGAGAACAACCCATTCTACTCCCACTGTTTGTCTATGTTGTGTCACTGCCAGTATCCTATATATTATTAACCTGTTAGCATTGCAAGAGGTTAGAATGGGTGTCAGCATACTTCTTGGCCATATAGAGTATAGTCTGCAAGAATTAGAACACTGTATTCAGTGCTTAACATAGATGTCTTCAAGGAATAAACCATGGCTGATAAAGTTAAAAAGAAACGAAGAGGATGGAAATCAACAAGCAGTAGAGTCCAAACCTCTGTGTTTAATAATTTTGGTCACAATTGTGTTACATCATGTTCTCTCTAAGTTATTTGTAATAGTGAGCACAATACTAATACTCCCTAGTGTGCCTTAAATATTTTCACAGCACACTCCAATTAACCTTCCTTTAGCCACCCTAGAGGAGGGCAATTACTGTAAGTGCAATCCAACATAAAATGACATAATATCAGTAAGCACAGCTTGATGCAACATTATAAGCTAATATGTTCAATCATCCCATAGTCACGTTAATGCCATGTTAGTGTCATTCATGTTTCAGATTGTACACTGTATTCACAACTATGTTACTGTCGAAGTTCTGCTGAGAATGAGTACCAAGCCAAATAGTATCTCATCAGTGTTTACCGTATACAGCGAGGCAGACACATTTTGCATAGAAAATTAGATTAGATTAGATTAGATTCAACTTTATTGTCACTGTGCAGAGTATGAATACAAAGCCAATGAAATGCAGTTAGCATCTAACCAGAAGTGCAATACAGTATTATTTACAAATAAATACAGAATTATTTACATAGTTGCTACAGTACAGTGATAATCATACACAGAAAGTATATACAAGGAGTGTAACATATGTACATATATGTAAAAAGATATGTAAATGTGCAATGTGCAAATGAGTAGACTGCTGTACAGTGTTTGCAGCATATATACAGATAATTTGTGCAAGGTAGTGCAAATGTTAAGAATAGTACAGATGCAAAAAGTACAGAATAGTGCAGTAATGAGTGCAGTTATGCTTTTGATGAAGCATTTAGCAGGGTTACTGCCTCATGGAAGAAACTCTTCCTTAGCCTGCTGGTGCGGGAACGTAGGCTTCTGTAACGCCTGCCAGATGGAAGGAGGGTGAACAGTCTGTGGTTTGTGGTGGTAGACATCCTTATGATGTTACTAGGACCTGCTCAGACAGAGCTTGTGAATAAATGTTCTAGATGGTGTGTAAAGGGGCACCCGATTATCCTTGGCATTTTCCCACCCCTGGAGTGCTGCCCAGTCCTGCTGCAGAGCAGTTGCCCATACCTACAGAGATGGCAGTTTTGTGAGAATGCTCTCAATGTGGAGTTGGGGTAGCAGTCCACCAATATCCTGGGATCCAAGTGAGCTTTCTTAAGCATCCTTCCAAGAAATAGGGGGTGCTTTGTGCCTTTTTTAAAACAGGATAGAGGAGTTAATTGACCAGCTGAGATCATCAGAGATTGGTGCCACGAAACTTGAACTTTGACACTCTCTCTACGACGTCCTCCCATTGATGTGGATGGGTTTGTGTGAAAGGCATTTTTGTCCTCTGAAGTCCACGATGATCTCCCTTGTCTTCAGGGTGTTAGGCAATCAGGTTAGTGTTTTGGTACACCATGCGCTAAGTGATGAACCTCCTCCTGTATCCTTCTCATCATCGTCTCTGATCAGACCTACCACCGTGGTATCATCTGCGAACTTGATTATGGTGTTGGAGTCATAAACAGGAACGCAATCAGGGGTGAACAGGGAGTACAGAAGAGGGCTCAGCACGCAGCCCTATGGCACACCAGTGTTCAGGGTAATGGAGGAAGAGGTAAGGCTACCCAACCTAACAGACTGGGGTCTGTTGGTCAGAAAGTCCAGTGTCCAGTTGCAGAGGGTTGGGGTTATACCAGGTTCTACCTGGCTGAGCTTGGAGATCTGCCTTGAGGGTATCACAGTGTTGAATGCTGAGCTAAAGTCAATGAACAGCATTCTAACGTACGTGTCGTGGTTATCCAGGTGGGTTAGTGCAGAATGGAGTGTAGTGGCAATGGCGTCCTCAGTTGACCTGTTGCAGCAGTAGGCGAACTGGTGTGGGTCCAGTGTAGCATGTAAGCAGGACTTCAATTGAGAGAGAATTCTCAAAGCACTTGGCGATGATGGGGGTGAGCGTAACGGTGATGCTACAGCTAGTAATTTTAGAAGAAAGTGAAGATCAACTTCACAGTCTGATTACCAGAACGTCACCTAAAAGTTAAATATTGGCAAAATGTATGTATGTTGCATTATCTTCCTGGAACAAGGGAGCGCTAATCCGGATTGAATGTTAAGACCCTATTGTGAATCTGCTCATGTAAAGCTGTCTTGTATTTGTTTAATTTTAACACCTTATGCCCTTACAACCCTGACCAGAAGTATAAAGCATGCAGTGATAAAATAAATCAATAAATAAATAAGATAATAAACAACAGTTATAAAATAAAGAAGAATAAAGTTAATTGTTTGGACTGGACAAAGCTCTCACCTTAATCCAATAGAAATGTTATGGAAGAACCTGAAGTGAGCAGTTCATATGAGGAAACCCACCAGCATCCCAAAATTGAAGTTGTTCTGTCTAAAATTCCTCTGAGCCAATGTGCAGGACTGATTAATAGAAATGTTCAGATACTTTTGCTGATCACAAATATGTAATATTGGGTTATTTTCCTCGATAAATAAATGACCAAGTATATTTTTTGGTTTTATTTGTTTAATTGGAGCCTTTGTCTACTGTTTTGTGACTGTGAACTAATGATAATTTAGGTCATAATTAGGTCATAATTTAGGACAAACTAATGATAATTCATGCAGAAATGCAGAACATTCTGGCACCAATCAAGCATACAGAACATTTTAGCACCAATCTAATCAAGTACCATTGTACAACTCGGAAAGAAAACAGAATATTTAGCCAGCAATATTAAGGACATGGGGATGTTAATTAGCAAAACGCCTCCAACACTGTCAGCAACCTGTGTGCGTACATGTCAGAGGCAACTCAGCATTTCAGATTACCAAAAACTCTGTGAATGTTAAAGGTGTCATTTGGATTCTTCCAAATATTAATCAGTCCTGGTGTAATAAAACAGTTTAGGACCACTTCAGTACATATTAATTTAGCTAAGGGGCCTAAGTTGTGTGTTTCTTACAGCATATTGTTAGGACCCTTCTAGCGCTGTGAGATCCCGCCAAACTGAGAATAGATGTCAGTGCTTATTGTGGCATGCTTGTGTTATTAGCAACACCTGGGATTGTGGCTATTTAAGATCAAGCTCAATCTCATTCAGTGTCGCACCACCTCTTTGACAAGGCGTTCAGTCGGCGTTTATGCGTGTTTATCGTGTCTGCGCTCTGTCTAGCGGTATTAGAGAGATTGGTAGGCTGGGTTCGATCAAGGGATCCAGTCGTTGTACAGATCAGGAGGTCCGGAGGTGATCGCCAGGTCATTGAATTAGTGTAGGGAATGATTCCACCTTTCGGGTTCGGTCACCCGTCGTCATCCTATCCGTTGCCTCCCGCGGCTTCCGGTTCGCTTGCTGTGGTAACTTATTCTCCCTGCGCTTCCCTTCACTGCTACCGCCTCCCTCTTAGGAGTTTTTGCCCCTTTAACATGCAGGGATTTTTAAGCTTCCCATTCGCTCTTCCCCTTAGTGGAATTGCTGCATTGCGCGTCAGTCTTTTTTCCTCTCTTCTTCTTTCCTGTGTCCATAATACAGTGACACACTCTGCATGCCTTGGGGAATCCCTGGAACTGACGTCATTGCGTGCTCCATCAACGCACCTCGGGATTCCTCGGTGCTACCGCTCTCTTCCGATAGGGGTTCGGCACTTTAGCGGCCATTCCCGACCAACGCATGCGCGGACCGCTGTTGGCAGTCGTTTGTTTAAGTCTTTTTATTTTGTTTCGGGACGTGTGTAGTGTGCTCTGTTCTAGGCATTCCTTTTTGGAACCTCCCTTTTTGCCTTTTTTACTTTCTTTACGACTTATCACCTAGTTTTGAGTCCACTTCAGGCGGCACCTGTGTCTGCGACCAGGGATCAAGCCTTGGGTCCCGCATCATTAGCGGCCCGGTTCTTTCCTTTTGTTTCGTTCATTTTTAGTTTTTGTCATTTTTTTTATTTATTTATATTTTGGATCATTACTTCCATCTGCCGCTAACTGCGATTGGGTCCCAAACCCTTTATTTTTTTGTTTTCATGACAATATTATGTCTCCATGCTTGTAGCCTTGATACAACAGTTAAAATAGCAGTGTTTCCATGAATTCCATACTCACAAAGCACTTAGCATGAACATGGCTCATGAGGGTGCTCTCTTATTTATGTGGTTATTTTTTTGTTTCTTGTTTGGGGACATTTTGTAACAAGTGTCTGTCTATCCCTGTCAATGAGCTTCCATTTGTGACTACTGTTCCTCTTTGCTAATGGCATTTGGCTTGTTGGGGTTTTATTTATTGAAATATGTTTTGAAGGCAGTTTATATAAGGTTCTGGGTGAGGGTGACCAATGAGACACTGAAGGGGGTGGTGATTATTCATAACTTTGCATGCTGTAAAAGCAACTCATTGCTTCAAAAGCAAGAGCTCAGCTATCCCTCAATGAATGGACAAACTTTAATCATTAAAGAGGTAAGAGGGCAGCTGTAAAAGCAAAGCTCACACATTTTGGCTATTATAACCACCCCCCTCCGTGTGTTGATTGGTCGCTCACACAGAACCAATAGTGTATAAGACTGCCCTCAGAACATATTTCAATAAATAAAACTCCAGCCTGTTGGCAGTAGTCCATGTTTGACACACACTGCCATGACTTTTCAGCCTGCTCTTCTGGAGTAAATCAGAGGCCAAATATTTAACTTTTTTTTTTACTTTGATAGTTTCCTCAGGGTGTTTTTAGATCTTGCACTTGCAATAGCGTAGATAGCTGATAGCACGCTTACATAATATCAATATTAGCATAATATTAATTATAATCTATCACTTAAAATTTAAGGTGCTTTTTAAATGCTTTCACTTCTTTTGTCCAGCACATCTCCTGGTTTCAGAGTGGTATGCTAAATAAAAGCCTCAAGGTGATCCAATAAAAAAGGGCATTTGTAGAAATTATGTGGCTATTATTGCCACTCATTATATTTTACACTATTTTACACCAAATAATGATTATATTAACCTTGCCAAATACAAAGGTATCTGTATGATTAATGTCAAAAAAGAGAAGGAAAGTAGTTTGAGCTAACCTTTCATCGCCTGACAGAAATGTTCTCGCACGCCATGGAAAGCAGTAATTGAAAAGAAAAAGATTCAGCACGTGGCCTCTGCCACAAAACCATTACTCCTTAATGAGGCTATTCATGTCATTTAAGTCAAGGTAGACGGAGCACCTCTCAGAGTTAAGCTTAAATGCAGCTGTCTGCACAATCACTTGCCTTCTAAGTTCCTATAATGTTTATGATGATATATTGAACAATATAGAAATCTGGTAGCACTTTATCCCCTGTACACTGATCACAGATCCAATTAAAACTATTAACAAAGAAGAAAAACTGCAACCCATGACATTATGCGCCATTTCTTAAAGCTTTAACTGGAATGTTTAGATCCTGGGCATTCACAGATTGCAGTATGTACAATATGTTGCCTTATCACCCAGGAATATGGGGATATCATATGGAATGTTGTCCTGCAAAAGTGTTTCACTGTTCTTTTAACTGTACTTACTTAACCATATTACAGTTATGAGCCATTTAATGGCCGCATTATATTCTGTGAAATGGGTTGTTGACCAAAATGGACGTTGATCTAACATTACCATAGTAGCATAGTCTTTTGCTACTGTAATGTAAATACACTGTAGTTTGTTAGCTGTTAGCTAGTCAGCTTGCTGTTATAGGATGGTAAGCAGGTATGGAGGCATTTCCAAACTTATTCATGAATATTTATAGACCCTGGAAGTTCAGTAAGGTTAAACATTTAGAGATGCTGCGCCATTATTAGTACAGTTTTTGGGTCAACTGAAAAAATAGTCATTATGTTATTGGTTTATATAAGGTCTCAATGGACTGATGTCCCAGCCAGGGAGCACTCTCACCTGAGCCCAATGAATTCTGGGTTGCCTTCGACCCCACATCCCAACAGCTCTGACCATGATGAGCAGAATCAAAATGGGAACATGGGACATAGGTTCAAAATAACTCATAACAATATTGGTATTCCTTTTAAATTGCCATATTAAGGTAAACAGGCTCTAGGAGATAAACATTAACTGAGCAAAGCATAGCACAATGCATTAGTAAGAAAAAAATATCCTTATCCCTCTCCTTTGTGCTATAATAATATAAATTCTAACTCTGCCAGGGCTATAGAAAGAGGATTAACTATAACATATCTGATTTTTTTCCTCTTCCATTTCTCTTGGAGATAATAAAAAGGACTGATATGGAGATGCAGGGATAATAAAGAGGAGGTGGAAAAAGCTAAACTTGGCACAAAGAAAGTGAGATTTGCAGACACGGGAGAGTAGATCTGGCTGTCACTGTGAAAGGAGAAGACAATTTAAAAACTCGCTGTAAAGCCGTTGCTTCTAGTAAGTCCAATCTTTAATTACATTGCGTGATGGGAGAGAGGCCGCCTGATATTACCTCTCCAGCCTTGAAACAAATCATGTTCAGGCAGAGCAGATGAACATTAGAAAAGAAAAAATGTAGAAAGAGGCTATGGGACAGCCTGGAAGCAAGCATAGGTTCTCTTCAAGGGCACAGATTGAAAATTGATGGAGACGAAAGACATATTCATAGTCAGAGGACAGGAAGCAGCAAATGAGGTGATTATTGCTTTCTCGTCTGTATGATTTAGAGCCCTGTAACTGTGTAACACAACACAAGAATTCATCAGAACAGAGAAGCCAATTTGCACTCTAGATTTCAGTGGTTCCTTCACATCTCAGAGGAAACAGATTTCTTTACAGCCTATCCAGTTTGATGAACTCATTTCCTATAGTATATAGCAATTTCTGTCATGCACCCCCCCCCCAACACACACACACACACACACACACACACACACACATAAACACACAGGGAACCAAATAGCTTAAACACTAACTGTAGGTTAGAAGTGTTCCCAACAAACCTATTAACTTTTATTACAAGTACCAATAAAAACATATTACTTCACACTACTATAAGGTACCAGATATAATCTTGTATTCCAGGGTGTTGCTAATGAAGTGCCTAACTAGGGATGGTATGTCTAATCTAACCAGAATGTTACTGCGCATTTTGCTTACCAAATGAGGCAAGCATCTCTGCTTTAGCGGCACTGGCAGAAGCACCCTCGTTTGGCTGAACTATTGTTCAATTCATGGATTCTCCAGAAATATGTCCAACAGGATGCAAACCGACAGTACCTATTTGCAGGTTTGGAACCTACTCGAGCACACAAAGAGAACCCAGGCACGAAATAAAGGTTGAATCAGGCCTTTACTTTACATTTACAGCATTTAGCAGACACCCTTATCCAGAGCAACTTACAATTGATACAGTCTTACAATCAAAGCAATTGGTTAAGGTTAAGGTTGAGCCTTGCTCAAGGACCCAACAGTGGCAGCTTGGCAGAGGTGGGATTTGAACCCTGGACCTTCTGGTCCATAGTCCAGTACCTTACCCGCTAGGCTACCACAGTAGCCTGGGTTTACTTGAATAATCAAGAACTGAGGGGGGGAAATGGAGAAAGTGGAAGAGATAATGAGATGTGGCTGGTGTGGCTGAGGCTGGTCTGAAGGTAGGAGCCGGACTTGGGTTGGACTGGAAACTTGGAGAAAGCCACAAATGGTGACTCTAGGCTGGATCAGTCCTGGAGGACGCAGGTGGGTCGCAGACACAGATTCAAGGCATCCGCGCCTGGAGCTCGAAAGAGTTCACAGTCATCCACATTTGGATCGCGGACCAATAACATATCATAGAATGAGTCACAGAATACAGAAGAATTGCCTCAGTTGCAAAGCTTTTTTTGGAGTGCTTTTGTCAGCAAGGCTGAATACCTTCTACCAATTGCCTGAGTAAGATTAAATCACAAACTAGCAATATTTTTTTTGTTTTGTTTTTGTTTTGTTTGGGGTGTTTTCGTTGTTGATTTTTGCACCCAAGGCTCATGGATGTTATATTATCTATTTTATTATACTCTTCATAATATTAATTTTTTCTAAAATATTAGTCTACCGGTTAGTTTATTTTAATCATTATATTTTAAATGTGTCCTCCCTGTTCATATTTACTTTAGTTTCTGTTTATTTAAACTATTACTATGAACGTATTAATTAGATAACTTAGTTAATACTTACATATGTCATTTAAGCCACCCAGGAAGCGTGGGTCCATTTTTAAGTCCTGACCCTCCCAAAGTTTCTTCCTTATTATGTTTAGGGAGTTTGCCACTTGCTTGCCACTTGCTCTAGGCTTGCTCAATTTGGGATTGACCTTATAACTGGAAAGATAATCTAAAAAGCTAAAAACCTGTACAGCTAAAAACCTGTAAAGCTGCTTTGATACAACGCTCCATTGTAAAAAGCAGTATAGAAATAAAGCTGACTTGACTTGACATGAATGTGTGAGGGCAACAAAGGCTATTCTGTATGAACCGATAGAAAGACTACTGTATGGGAATATATAGTCAGAGAGCTAACCATGCTAACCCCAATCCACCATCAACTAAATGTTATGGTGAAATGGAAATGTCTGGGACAAATAGCTCACAAAATAAAACCATGGAGTATTGAAGCATGTTTTGTCTCAGGTGCAGAGCTCTCCCCCAAATTCCAAATGATCTCTGAAAGCAAAAGAACTGTTTATCAGGAGATTTGTTGATGTGTTTCAATGGCCGAGCAGCTACACACAAACCTAAGATTCAAGTGTCAGCCTGAGTGGTGCAAATTACACTGTTGGTCATGGGTGGTGGAGATGCATTCCTTGTAGTAAGGAAGCATGCTTCACCGTCTAGAAGGATGATGGATGAATCTGAGTGTGGCTGGAGAAAGCAACCTGCCCTAACGCTTCCAAATGTGTGGCAACAGTTTAACAAAGGCCCTTTCCTGTATACAGACAGAGGTCCATAAATAAAAGGTTTGGTAAGTATGGCTGAACTTGACTGCACCTTAAACTTGAGTCCTGACCTTCAACCCATCCCAAAATAATTGGGATAATCTGGAACATAAACTTCTTATCATTCATCATTTCTATTGACATCAATGCTCTTTTGTTGAATAGAAGTAAAATATCATAGACAGTGTTTACATGTGGTCAAGCATTTTGCATGTAGATTTATAGTAGATCTAAATATTAAAAAAAATATTTATAAAAAATAAAAAATCTGAAATGTTGTGCAAAATAGTAAAGTGGATTAAATCCTTTTATTGTCCCTAATTTAGGAATTAGACCTTCACAATCATATAAAGTGCTTGGGTGGCTCAGCAGCAATTCCCCAGGCCACCACTGCAGTGACATGGGTTCAAGTCCTGGTGGTGCCTTCTGGCTATGTAGGGTTAGTGTTCCCCAGCATTAGAAGGTTGAATCTTCCAAGTCCAGTGTAAAAATTTGCCTGTGCCCCTCTTCCACCACCTTGTTCCACAGAGGATAAGATTATTATGCTGAAATGCAGTGTTTTAACTTTCTCCAGACATAATGCATCTCAGTTATACCACAAAACCACATTTTTGTCTCATGCATACACAAATTGTTTTCCTGTCTGTGTGCCACATACTAAGCGGTATTGTTTGTTCGTAGAGCACTGACTTTCTACTTGCAACTGTTCCATCCATGCCATTGTTGATTAGTGTTCTCCTGATGGTGGACTCATAAACTCACAACATTGGCCAAGGTGAGAGAGGCCTTTAGTTGCTTGTACGTTACCCTGGGTTCATTTCTGACCTCTCAGAGTATAACACACCTTGCTCTTGAAGTGATCTTTGTTGGTCAACAGAGTAAAAATAGTCTTCAAATTATGGACTAATGGGTCCAAACCCTTTAAAGATGGTTTTACCAAACACTTCCAGCCTGTTGAGCATGAACAACTTTTTATGAGATCCTCATGAAATTTTTCATGCCATGATACACTTCCACAAACAGGTTGTGAAAGTCAGACTCTGGTATTTCACTGTTATTTGAATACTATAGGGTCCACTCACTCCTAATTGTTATCCCATTGATTGACAACACCACACTCTTATTTCATCTTTAAATTAACTACTAATGCAAGATATTCACATACTTTTTCCACTCACATATATGAAATATTGGATCATTTTTCTCAATAAATGAAGGACCATGCATAATATTTTTGCTTAATTAGATTCTCTTTATCTACATTATCTCTCTTTATACATACTTTTGGCCATCTGTGATTTATTTTCCAGCAAAAATTATGCATTTCCACTTAAGGCAAGGTGATTTAAGGTTACATTTATGTATTCATCTGTGCGTTTCATTCAATATGCCATATGGTATATGGAGGTGTGGTGAATCATGTAAAGCAAATTTAGCATGAGAAGTAAATCACTGTAATAAAACACGTCCTTAAAGAAGAAATCACCTGTCATGCATTGCTCTTACTGCTCTCTTAATTAAATTTTTATGGTAATGGATTGTGAAGGGAAAGAGCTGGTTTCACATGAAGCCCTGCAGTAGACATTGCATCACTCCTGACCGACACTGACAGGATGAAGAAGCAGTGATGGTTTCTGCAGCTCAGCAGGAGGTGACTCTTCAGCTGGGTTTCCAATAAGACAATCCAGAGCTTCATCAGTTACGCTGTGTAACAGCATGGCGTCCCTCACAGTCCCACCATCACTCTCTGCTTTGGTTAGATTTATAGAAAGCTGTGTATCTATAAGTCACCCAGAAAAATCTTCAAGGGTGAAAAGTACTAGCACCTTCAGGATACTTTGATAAAAGAAACAAAGGTGAACCTTTTCTACAGTATGTATTGCTTTATATACTGTATATACAGTGGTGGCCAAAAGTCACATGCTGTGAAAACACTTCCATTTTGCATTTTTCTTGGATTGAATACAATATCTTCCATTACAAAACATATAATTAGCATAACAATTTCAGTGAAAAGTAAAACAAAACAAGTCAAGTAGGAGTTTATCGTCATTTCAACTATCTACACAGTACTCAGTGAAACGAAGCAATGGACAGTGGTATCTCAGTTCTCAACGTAAATTTATTCCAGAAGGCTTGTTGAGAATCGAAAACAAAGAGTACAGAGCACATTTTTTCCATAAGGAAAAATGTAAAAGGAATTAATCTGTTCCAGACTTCCAGAAAACCCACACTATATAAGGCATTGTATGCATTAATGGGCTTGTAATGTACATAAGTTAACTGTACCATGAACTGAGGAGAGTGTTTCTTATGGCCGGATTGGTTAGGGGCTGACTATCCAGAGCAGGAGTCAGGCAGTAGACAGTCAGGCTTAACCAACTGTCTGCTGGTAGCCATGCACCGTCACCCAGAACTCACGTTATTGAAACTGTGTCTGTTACCTGCATCTGTCCTAAATGTAAACGCACTCAAAAAGACTGTTTTAATAATCTCATTAGTATAAACACAGATAGCTCCCATAGAAATAACAACCATAGACTAAAGCTAGGATTACTTAACATTAGATCACTTACAAACAAAGCAGTGATTGTAAATGAAATGATTACTGATTGGATTAGACTGGATGAATATTTAGCCTTAAATGAAGCCTCACCTCCTCTCACCACCAACGGAGCCCAGTCATCTTGAGTGTGTAAAAGGCTGTGAGAGACAGGTTGGCTTAGTTGGTTGGATAGTTACATCTATCCTAAATCTAGATGGCTGTCCAGTATTGTCCAGTCCATCTGTAAAAAACGTAGGTGTCATATTTGATTCAGATCTCTCCTTTGATGCACACATTAGCAACATCACTCAAATTGCTTTCTTTCAGTTATGTAATATTGCTAAACTTAGAAATATCCTCTCTTTTAATGATGTGGAGAAACTGGTTTATGCATTTATAACCTCAAGGTTGGATTACTGTAATGCTTACTGGATGCTGTAGTAAATCTATAAATAAACTTAAATTAGTTCAAAATGCAGCTGCTCGAGTGCTAACTCGAACTAGAAAATATTATCCTATCACTCCTGTTCTATCATCACTGCACTGGTTACCAGTTAAATTCCGCATTGATTACAAAATACTTCTTATAACATATAAAGCTCTACATGGCCTGACCCCACATTATCTGAGTGAACTCTTAGAGTCTTACAATCCAGCACATCTACTTTGTTGGGTGCAGGACTTCTTTTAGTTCCTAGAATTAAAAGTTCCTTAGACTTAAAGTCACAGCAGGGAGAAAGGCTTTCTCATACATGACCCCCCAACTATGGCATGAACTTCCCACTTTAGTTCCCACCCAGACACTCTCCAAGTTTTTAAGTCTAGGCTAAAGACATACTTATTTACACAGGCTTTTGACTAGATTTAAACTGGGATGCATGGCTTGGGTCGCTGGGGCCGGAGTCTGGAGTCATGTCTGCGCTGCCTGCCTTGTCCTTTAGCCGGGAGTGTCAGGTGGGCGGTCTGGCTGTACTGGGCTTTGGTCCTCATGATCTTGACATTATCAGACATCTTTGCCTTAGACTAAGGGCAGAGCTGGGGGTTCATAGTCAATGAGCCTTATGGTGATCAGAGATGTTCTGTTGCTGTCTTTTGCCTCCCATGTGGTTGCCGATGTCTCATGTGATCTCTCTTGGCTGTGCAACCTTCCGGTTCTCCTCTGGGTCTTTTTTTAAGTCTTGGTCCTCCCACAGATTCTTTCTCATAATGCTCAGAGAGTTTTTCCTTGCCACTGTCACCCTAGGCTTGCTCAATTTTTGGGATTGGACGTAGATATTAGGAGATAATCTAAAAATGTAAAGTTGCTTTGAGACAATGCTCCAAAAAAAGCACTATATAAATACATCTGACTTGACTTGACTTAACAAATAGAACATTGTAAAGGGCTCACAAACTTTCAAGCACCACTGTAGATCTTTCAGTCAGCATAAACAGACGCCAAAGAATCTTGGGGTGATTTTGGACAACAACCTATTTTTTATTTTTTATTTGAAACACATCACATCAAGCCCCAGATCTTGTAGATTTATTTTTTCACAACATCAGAAGAAAACATTCTTCTCTAATAAGAGCAAGTGTTCAGATCCTCACACAGGCTCTCGTCATTACCAAACTTGATTACTGAAATGTTGCTTTTGCTGGTTCTCCTTACGTGTTCCGTTGTTCCACTAATAAGAATTCAAAATGCTGCAGCCCATCTAGTTCACAACCTAGCAAAGTGAACGTGTACTGCGATAAGAGAAAGGGTTATTCCACTTGCTGCTCATGTATTCCGTCTGGTATTGTCAGGCTTTGGCAAGACTGCCACCGTGTGGTACATGTGTTGTATTTCTTTTTTTTTTTTATTTAACACCGGGCCTTAAAGCACGATTGTCATAGCTTTGGCTGCTGTTTTATTTCTTTTCAAACTGGCTATGATGTACAGTACTTGTTTATAGTCATATGCCAAAGTTTAGGCACCCCTTGTCTGTGTAGGTTTCATTGGTTTTCTATAGGTATATAAGTTAACCCAACCTTGTGGGAATGAACTTAAATATGAAATATTTTACTTACTATTCAAAAATATGTAATAAATGAAACACTGAATTTATCATGTGCAAAAGTTTAAGCACCTAATATACTACTTTCTGACATCCTGCTCCTTGGTACACACCAAAGCTGTGTAAACTGAAATATGCTGGTCGTCAGCTTGAGGCCTTTGGAAGAGAACTGATTTGATTGTACATGCCCTCACTTAAAAATACCATGTTTTTTGTTATAAGCAAGAACTGCAGAAAGTCAAAAAACTATATTACTCAAATGTCATCCAAGGTGCCCATGGTAATCCCAATCTCTCTTCTTAGCTGTCAGTAAATTACTACATCCTGTGAAATGCGGTGCTTTGGCGCCATCACCTGAACTCTGCCCTCAGTTCATGGACTACTTTCACCAAGTAGCTAAGTACCACTCTACTTGAGTAGCATTTTGGGGCTGGACTTACTCTAGTAATCCACTGGATGAGCTACGATGTCACACTGTGATGCCATTAAACAAATGAAATACAAGGCATTTTCTTTGCTATGTTCATGAGCCAATAACATGCAAAAAAATTATAATAGTGACAAACATCCACTTAGCTCAAAAAGGTGGACAAATGCATGTCTGTCCTGTCAATGCTGACAGGGAACGGAAATATCGGACTATCCCACCTAAAGCCAGAAGTCTGCTCACTCTAAGGCCACAGATACACTTGCTGTTTAATCACGAGTTCGTACACTGGTGCTTGAAAGTTTGTGAACCCTTTAGATTTTTCTATATTTCTGCATAAATATGACCTAAAACATCATCAGATTTTCACACAAGTCCTAAAGTTAGATACAGAGAACCCAGTTAAACAAATGAGACAAAATATTATACTTGGTCATTTATTTATTGCTGAAAATGATCCAATATTACATATTAGTTAGTGGCAAAAGTATGTGAACCTCTAGGTTTAGCAGTTAAATTGGTTAATATAAAAGGTGAAATTAGAGTCAGGTGTTTTTCAGTCAATGGGATGACAATCAGGTGTGAGTGGGCACCCTGTTTTATTTAAAAAACATGGATCTATCAAAGTCTGCTCTTCACAGCCCCTATGTGGCGTAATGCGCTTAAAGTGCTGACACCTGTTGTTGGGGTTATGTAAGTACACCTTTTAGCCAACACAGGTTATCGCATCATTGCACTGCACCGCTCTCGTGTGGTCTGCACCAGCCCTCACACAGCTATTACTTCCGAGAGTGCTATTTCCTTTCCTTGGTAAAGTTAGGGCGTAGATTTTAGTGTAGGGCAAGCACTTCCACAACTCCGCTTCCTCCACGGCTGACTTTTTGGGCTCGCTTTCTGTTATGAGGCTCGCCCCGCCTTGTCCCTCTTACACTGTCACCCTTCTTTTTTCGCGATTGGAGGAAAAAAACACTATACATATATATAAATAGATATGTTATTAAAACAAAGGTGAATCGTCGAAACCGCCGTACCGCCAAAATAAAAATATAAAGGTTGTTTAGGACCCAAATGCAGTTAGCTCCAGATGGAAATGGTGAACTAATATATATATATATATATATATATATATACATCTCCAATGCTGAGGGACCAACGTTGAACCCTCCCATATGCCCCGACCATCATGGGCACCGGCCTACCACCAGCTCCCAGCGGGGCATTCTGTCGCCCTCAGGTGAGATTAAACTCTATGGATGAATTGCTCGACATGTACAACCCAGTCTAGTGGATTCCTCTGTCTGAGTGGGATGAGGTGGATAGTGTTATACTTGTGCACACCGCGCCTTTTAGCTCCGCACCTGAGCACGCCGAGCACCCAAGAGACGGCCTGCTTGGCTGCGCTGCATCTTTGACATCGCCCAGGGTCACAGGGCAGTTGCAGACTATGTGGACAAATTCCACAAGCTAGCTGTGGGGACCAGCATCTGTGAAAAGGCGCTCAGAGACATATTTGAGCATGGCCGCAGCGAGGAGGTTAGGGACAGATTGTTCTTTTTTTCCGGACCCTTCTCCTGTCCGATCTTAATGACCTGGCCACCCGGTCTGAAACCCGACTGATAGAGCAGGCCAGGAGGAGAGTTGGTTTGACCTTCATCCCTTCACCTCACACCGTACCTGAGCTCGCCGAGTCCATTAACTCCGTACCTGAGTTTGTCGCGCCCTTTAGCTCCGTACCTGAGACTTTTGCGTACCGGTCTTTAGCGTCAACCTCTGTGCCTTGGTCTTCAGTACCGATCCCTGCGCACCAGTCGTTAGCACCGACCCCTGAGTAGCTCTGAGGAGTCCCCACGGCATGCCTTTGCAGACGCTGTGCTTGGGCTTCCGACACTTGCCCATGCGCAGACGCATAAACCATTGGCGCCATAAGCGCACTTCAGAACAGGGGCACTGTAGGCTTACAGCATGCATGTTTTTTTTTTTATTGTTTTATGTTTCCCTTTTTTTGGTGAACATTATTTTCTTTTATTTTAATTATATTTTGGTTCACCATTTCCATCTGGAGCTAACTGCAATTGGGTCCTAAAAAAACTTTATATTTTTATTTTCACAGTTTGCCTTTGTTTTAATATGGCGAACCGTAACAGAGAAAGAAAAAAACAGCATAAGAACCTTATCCCATCTGTGAAACATGGTGGTGGTAGTGTCATGGTTTGAGCCCGTTTTGCTGCATCTGGGCCAGGACGGCTTGCCATCATTGATGGAACAATGAATTCTGAATTATATCACAAAATTGTAAAGGAAAATGTCAGGACATCTGTCCATGAACTGAATCTCAAGAGAAGGTGGGTCATGCAGCAAGATAACGACCCTAAGCACAAAAGTCGTTCTACCAAAGAATGGTTACAGAAGAATGAAGTTAATGTTTTGGAATGGCCAAGTCCAAAAGTTCTGACCTTAATTTACAGTGGTGCTTGAAAGTTTGTGAACCCTTTAGAATTTTCTCTATTTTCTGCATATATATGACCTAAACATCATCAAGATTTTCACACAAGTCCTAAAAGTAGATAAAGAGAACCAGTTTAAAACAAATGAGACAAAAATATTATACTTGGTCGTTTACTTATGGAGGAAAATGACCCAATATTACATATTAGTGAGTGGCAAAAGTATGTGAACCTCTAGGATTAGCAGTTGATTTGAAGGTGAAATTAGAGTCAGGTGTTTTCAATCAATGGGATGACAATCAGGTGTGAGTGGGCACCCTGTTTTATTTAAAGATCAGGGATCTATCAAAGTCTGCTCTTCACAACACATGTCTGTGGAAGTGTATCATGTCACGAAACAAAGGAGATTTCTGAGGACCTCAGAAAAAGAGCTGTTGATTCTCATCAGGCTGGAAAAGGTTACAAAACCATCTCTAAATAGTTTGGACTCCACCAATCCACAGTCAGGCAGATTGTGTACAAATGGAGGAAATACAAGACAATTGTTACCCTCCCCAGTAGTGGTCAACCAACAAAGATCTCTCCAAGAGCAAGGCATGTAATAGTTTGCGAGGTCACCAGGACCCCAGGGTAACTTCTAAGCTACTGAAGGCTTCTCTCACATTGGCTAATGTTAATGTTCATGAATCCTCCATCAGAAGAACACGGAGCAAGGAGAAAACCGCTGCTCTACCAAAAGAACGTTGCTGCTCATCTGCAGTTTGCTAAAGATCACGTGGACGAGCCAGAAGGCTTTTGGAAGAATGTTTTGTGAACAGATGAGACCAAAATAGAACATTTGGTTTAAAACAAAAGCATTATGTTGAAAGAAAGGAAAACACTGCTTTCCAGCATAAGAACCTTATCCCATCTGTGAAACATGGTGCTGGTAGTATCATGGTTTGGGCCTGTTTTGCTGCATCTGGGTCAGAACATCTTGCCATCATTGAGGGAAAAAAGAATTATGAATTATATCAGAGAATCTTAAAGGAAAATGTCAGGACATCTGTCCATGAACTGAATCTCATGACAGACAACAACCCTAAGCACACAAGTCGTTCTACAAAAGAATGGTTAAAGAAGAATAAAGTTCATGTTTTGGAATGGCCAAGTCAAAGTCCTGACCTTAATCCATTCGAAATGTTGTGGAAGGAGCTGAAGTGAGCAGTTAATGTGAGGAACATCGAGTTGAAGCTGTTCTGTCCGGAAGAATGGGCTAAAATTCCTCCAAGCCGGTGTGCAGGACTGATCAACAGTTATTGCTGCACTGGGGGGTCACACCAGATACTGACAGCAAAGGTTCACATACTTTTGTCACTCACTAATATGTAATATTGGATCATTTTCCTCATTAAATAAATGACCAAGTACATTATTCCGGTCTCATTTGTTTAACTGAGTTGTTTTTTTAATCTACGTTTAGGACGTGTGTGAAAATCTGATGATGTTTTAGGTCATATTTATGCAGAAATATTGAAAATTCTAAAGGGTTCACAAACTTTCAAGCACAACTGTAACTGGCTGTGTCTTGAATATAGTTGTTCACATACTTGCTGGTGTACTTCACATGTTACTGCTAGAGGGCACACCATCCATAGAGCACCACTGTAGTTACCCAGGTTACACACATTTATGTAGTTGTATTTATTAAGCTCCTACAGTTAATGTGATTATGGCATTATCTACCATCAATGACAATTATAGTTAAATCGAGTAGCTCTTCCAGTTCTTATCAGAGCTCATTACAGAACCTATATATATATTGTGTAAACATATGTATCTGAACTGTACAGTAGCATTCTGTTTAGAGTTCCAAGACCAGAATGGAAAACCACAGACTTTCCACAGACTGCCATGTAATGCATTACTCCACTATCCAAACGGAACAACTTACAGACCCACTAAACTCAGTAGACAAAAACCATGATAACACTTTAGTTTAATGAACTCATTCATCATGAACACATGAAGACATACCACTTCACTAACAATTAACATTCATATTCTACCTTAATTACTACATGAATTAATACATTGCTCCTGCATGAAAGCATGCATGAGACATACTCACATACTCATGATGACTTACGATGTTTTACATGTATGAACTAATGATTACTCACTCATGAAATACTGCATGAATTAATGCTATTTCATGTACCCTTATAATACCCTTAAAATGGACAAATAAATAACACCATAATGACACAAACACTTGTTTATTTAGTTAAATTCCACAATGCATCAACATTTTAACACATTCTTTTGACACTTGTTTCTCCCAATAACTCTTGCAGTATGAAGTGTGAGGAATGTGACTTCAGTACTGAATTAGAGCAGAGTTAAATTTTATCAATGACACCTTCAGGAGTAGGTAAACTAGAAATAGGCATTTTGTAGTCGAGTAATCAAACAATATAAACAAAAAGATGATTCACTGGTCATTTGGTTTTGGTTCAGTTACTAACAACATTTAATTTTAGGTTAAGTGCATTCAAACTTCTTATTGATCAGAACAACATAAAGTAACAAATCACCTTTACAGTAGCAGTGACATACATAATCTTACATTTATCTGTCTGAGATTTTTCTTGCTCCAACATGCCTCGTTCATTTGCCCCCACTTTATGAACCACTGATATATCATAGAGCAGCACAGTGTAACCTGCTAAGGCCATGGATAATCACAATTAATGTACCATTAATTATTTTCCTCAGTTTTCTTGTAATTCGATTTTATACTGATTTTATTTTCATTTCTTATGCTATCTGTGATCCATGTAAAAACCTGCCATTTTACAGTTCAACCCCTCATTCATTGTTTCATAAATACATTTCAACTTTCTACAAGTATCTCAGAGTAGAAATCAAGACCCGTGCATGTGAAGTGGGAGTTCTACCACGTAGGAAATCTACCACACCTTAACCTGTCTTCCTGGTTGCTAGCTAATCAGCTAAATAGGCACCCATAAGAAGTGACACCATTACACTAACATTAGGTTACACCATCTTATACAGCCTTTTAATTGACTTCAAACCATGTCTTGTGTAAATTTAGCGCTTCCATTTTGAATGTACTGCAGTACAGCATAGCACAGGAGATATGCTATTGGTCAACAATGTGAAATAATGCACAGAAAATGTATTAATTTTGGAATGTGAGAAAAGTCCACTGAAATTCATTTCAACTGGTGTGAATGCAGCTCAAGGCCAAATATCAAAGGCTCAAATATAAAGCAAAAGCAAAGCAATAGCAAAACATCCTGATTTACTTTCGCTTACCCTGGTCAGGGTCGCAGGGGAGCGCCTACCCAGAATTCGCTGGGTGCATGCAGAGGTACACCCTGGACAGCACACCAGTCTATTGCAAGCTTCCATAACCACACCCCCTGATATTTATTTTCCAAGACCCACGTAGGGTTTGAACCCAGGCCCTCACAAAGTCCTGTTCCCAGGAGTTGGCTCTCACCACGAGTCAGGGGCTGCTAGCACATAATGGTCATGTAGAACCTACATAGTGACATACGTGCTCTATCAAATGCCATTGGGGAATCAATAATAATATATGTATGCTTTGTATTAATACATGTCATTTGTAATTTTAGGTATTAATATAATAATCTCGTAGGTAATTGCATGATAAGTACTAAGTTTGTCAACTACTCATGCCCATCACTAGTCTGAACAGTGCTTGACTTGTGCATTAAACAATGTTCTATGATATCTGTCTAGCCTTGACCATAACACAAACCCACAATTTCAATGCTCAAAAGAGAAGAATAGATATCCAGTTGCTGTCTTACATGGAAATGAGAACAAGTTCGCAGTCTAGAATTACAATCAGTCATGATGTTTAGTGGGTTAGCCGTCAAACAGTATGCTAAAATGATGTGTCTAAGCTTGCTTGTGCCTGGGAATGATCTCATCTTTGCTTTTCCCATACTGATACCGTGCCAGCACTCTCACGAGAACTGCACTATGAGCAGCATTAAAGAAAGCTACAGTACCACTTTATACCATGGCCATGGAAAACCAATTTCTGATTGGCTGGTCAGTGTGCATTAATTCTCTACACTGGTAGATACATAATATGGCGATGACGAAAATCAGTCATTCAGTCATTATCCATGCTTAATCCAATTCAGGGTCAGTACAACTTAGAGATGCTAGTTAACCTTATGTCTGCTTCTGGAATGTAGGAGGAACCCAGGTGAACCCAATTCACTTAACTAAGGGAAAACAGTAAGGGATTTTCTGCAGTGACTGAGGTTTTCTTGCCATAAAATTCCACGTTTCAGTGACAACGACGCATCAACAGGAAAAAAAAGTTCACTTAACACCACTACTTGAGAGCTACCTTAATGGTTTTTAAACCAAAATTTTAAATAACGGAGAAAACAAGAAACGAAACCGAACCGTGTCAATTCAATCCAGCAATAACTACAGGGGAAAAAAAGGGATATGGAGACAACGGACTTGGAAAACATCTCCCACACAATGGAAACTCTCAGTTGCAAAAAACTTTGCACTATCAGGAACTCTAAAACTAAAGGTATCACATGGTTACACTGTGTGGAGTGAGGCCAAGGTCGTGTCCTAGCTCGTTAGCGATGACATTAATTGACCGACAGTCAAATCGGTACTTTCTTAATAAATGTTCATCACTCTGCTGGTCTTGAGGATTTACTCAGAAAACTTGCTTAGGTACACGCTCATCTTCAAAAACCTCCAAAAACTCAGCCATGTTCTCTGCATTTTGAGAGTTAAGATTAGGTTTAACACCTCTTAAATAATTATAAGGGAATAAGGCAATTACCATTAAGAGGTTTCATGCAACACAACAGTTTTAAGTCATTTTAAAGAACCTTCCATACTTAAGGAAACATTTAAGGGTTTGTGAAGGCTTTTTCTTCTGCAACACACTTAATTTTAAAAGATGTTAAGGCCAAACTCAAGGGAAATTTTCACTTGAGGTGTTTTTGGCAATGTTGCCTATCCCGAAATTCATTGGGCACAGGCAGAGAGGTACATTCCAGCTGCCCATCTGTTGCAGGGTTATGTAAACACACCAACTGGGATTCAAACTCACAGCCTCAGGAACTGACATTTCTAGCAGTTGCCTGTTACCACTGAGCCACTGGAGTTGCTTTGTCATAAGACGTAAAAGTGGCAATATATAAAGCACAGCAGTACCCAGGCCCACAGTCCTAAGGCGCTTACTTGTCACTATTCTTTCTCCCTCATCAGTCAACATAACAATAACAAACCTCAGACACAGAATAGGTGCCGTGGCTCATCTGTCTCAGCATGATAGCACTCACCAGCCATGGTTTGCTGCTGTTGGATGTTCAGGACGAATGCTAGCCCAATAAATTAGGAGAAAAGAAATTGAATTACTCAGTAATTACTTGTAGACTGCAGTGCACATAAATCAAAAGCACAAGCGATAAATGTCAATAAACACTATTATATCTAAAGCAACCATCTTATTAAAGAATGCCAGCAACATAAAATAACAAGGCATTTGGTCTGTAAATATAATTCAGATATCAGTACACAAAACACTGGTAAGGTGGCCATGGTATAAGTGAGATAATGCCCATAGATGTGTCCTGTGATGTGAAAATCAGACGATATGGGCTACATATTTTACCTTACATTACAAACACCCACTGCTTAGAATACTGGAGTAATTGCTAACCCTAACAGTACATCAGCTGAACTAAGCAGTATACAGTAATACCTTAACAAGTTCAACACCATATTATGACGTTGCATTATTGCCACAGAAATCATCAGTTCACTAATCAGTCACTTCATCAGACTCAGCCCCCACATTAGAAATCAGCCGATCCATCAGTGACATCATACTCAAAAACACACAGACTAAACAGCTTCAATGTCTTTGGGCCTTTCAAAAGCACTGTAGTGTACCTTTGGGAAAGCCCATACATTGAAAAGCATTTTCTTTACGATGGCTGTCCAGAGTACTGAACGTACATGTTATAAAAACATGTGTTTGTGGAAATTAGGCAGAATGTGAGTACAAAAAATGCCTTTCTATTTTTAGGATAAGCAACAACTCATTTTCAATGACTGTAATAGCTACGGCGTTAAGAAACTGTGCACACTCATCACATCTGTACAGTCACTAACCCACAGATGCATGCATTTCTTCAGGCACATTACAACACATATAGCAACTCATCTAGTGGTCCAACCGGATAAAAATATGCACCCAGGTATTGACATCATGACAGGTATACAGGCAAAAGCCAAGATTGTAGCCCTTTGGGTACCAAAGAAGCGTCATGATGACAAAAGTTGGCATCACAGTTAGCCTAAAGCAGTGTCAAGCTGTGAGCTCTGTTATACGCCTTATATTGATTACACATCAATGTAAAATGTGGCCTGTGAGACCAGTTTTGGTTACTGTTGGGGCGGATTGTGACCCAGGACAATTGTAAATTCCAGTATATATGTTGTAAAGGAAATACAGTACTGAATCAATTCAGTAATTCAGAGTTTAAATGGAATTTGAACCTGAGCTTCGTGGTTCATTTAGATAAATATGTTTTATTTTGGCACATGCACATTCCTAAAAAAAAACAAGCCTACTGATTACCCTCAGTCAGCCAAACGTCCAGTGGCAGTGTTAGAGACACAGGAAACTCAATGATCAAAGCTTGTCATGAATTATAGAATGGTCTCAGATTTGAATTACTCATGACATCGGGACTGAAAGTCACCAGTCAAAAACGGAAGCCACTCTCTGACCGACTTTAAAAGCACCAATAAGCTACAGTCCAACTCATAATTCTCTATCCGTTCGGAGAACCAATTTTAGCTTATTAACTTCTGTTAGTAGTCCAGTGCACAGTCCATAAATTAGATGTGGGAAAGGCTTCTCATTAGCAGGGCTGCCATTCAGACGTCTTGCAAAAATGAAGTATATTCTAAACAGTCGAAACAAAGAATGCAAATGAGACCAGATGAATCTAGTTTTCTCATCTACTCTTACCTTAAATAAGGGATTTTTCCACTTTAGATACAATACCAACATTAAAACTCTGTCTACATTTCCATCCTCACAGTGCTAAATGTTGAAAGTGGTGGCATTATCACAGAACAAATAAATAGGTCAGTGTTTAGAGGATCCAGCATCTTGGGCTAATGTCGGCTGTTTAACAATGCACACTATCAGAGAAGTACATTCCCAGCAAAAATCCTTAAGATGATCTAACGTGATTGGGAAAAAAGACTGCAATACCTAAAGTGCAAGGCTGGTGACCTACAGACTCAAGTCTCTATACATAATTCATTTGAGCAATCCATTTATATCACTCATTTCCATCATGGGCCTCATTCATGAAACATTCCAAAAAAAAGACACAAACTGCAAGTAAATTAGGAGTAAAATGGACCTTCCCGAAACTCTCTGCCAGATTCACGAACATTGTGTAAACAACAGATTTATTAGTGGAATGTGTGTATATGTTCATGAATACCGTGCAGCATGTGATGTAGGGTGCCACATGGCAGGAGTGATGAGCACTGAGGAATGAAGTGAGGAAAAGCCATAGTCACAACAATAATCGTTTTTGTTTTTCACTTTCAATACATTATTCAATAAATTTCATGAGATATTCGATGCTTTATTATAAAATAATCTTTATGGTAATGATTTTGCCCAACTGTAGTTTAATGTAAGCGTTTTAAGCATTTTTAAGGTACGCTATACACTACGATACTCTACTGTGCTAGATGAGGAACTCTGTAATCATGTAGCGGGAGTGATGAGCGCTGGGAAATGTAGTGAGGAAAAGCTGTGGTCATGGTCGTGTTTTAAGCATGTTTAAGGTAGGTTCTGCTATGACATATACATTACATATTAAACTCGGTTTACGATAAATTCATCTTACGATGGGTTTGTCAGAATGTATCACCATCGTAAGTTGGGGACTACCTGTACTTAATGAACATTTTAAGACTACGAACATTTCACGAATGCGGCCATTTACGGATAAAGTGTTTACGAACGATTTACGCGCAAATTTGTTCTGCTCGCATTTCATGAATGAAGCCCCTCGTCTTTATAAATACAACCTTTCCACCTCAACCATTAGTAGAAACTTCATTTTCCATCTTCAAAGTCATCATTTTCCATCTTCAGGACGCTTTAGAGCAGAGCATGAACAGATATCAGTGCAAAGCCTGTCTACTCACTTATTCATCTGAGGCAGAGTAGGTGGAAACCTATATATACCAGTTGAAAAATACATTTTGGCAGTCCATGAAACTACAACATATCTCACAATCTCAAACGAAATGATAGTAGGTCCAAAGTTCTCAATAGTACAAGTGTGATCATATGTTCCAGGATTACTGAGGTCTCACTCTGTCATCCTCAAGATATCTACTCACATTTTCTGCAAGCACATCACTCCTGCTTTTCCTCTAGGAAGGCTCTGACCCGCTTGCGTACGTAGAAGGCGGTCAGGGCGCTGCAGCACGTGGTGAAGACGAACAGAGCAGCGGCGTCATGGGCTAGATCGCCATGCAGCCGCTCGTACAGAGGCCTGCGCTCACTGTAGTCCAGACGCACGGCCTCAATCTGCATCAGCGTGCACAGCACGAGAAACACGTGAAAGATCTGGTGACCTTGACCGATGAAGTCACAGCGCCCAGGGAACCAGCGCTCAGGGTGAGGGTAGGAAAAGAAGTAGGCACTGATCAGGAAGAAGAGGACCTGGTAGCAGTGGAAAGTCACGGCCGGGTCGGTACAACCCTGCTGTGAACTATAGCAGCTGTAGATGCGATGCAAAACCGGGCTGATGTCTAAGCAGTAAGCCAAGCCTGATGGCACCACCTGGCACAGCTTGTGGGCAAACCTCGGAAGATGTGGGCTGGCATACTTGCCGTAGCAGCAGCCTGAGCATGACAGCCACGCCAGAAAGGCAGCAGTGGGCAGAAAGAAGCCCCGGATACGAGCATGCCACGATTCCTCCACGGCGTAGTAGAAATGTACCAAGGCGCTGCCGTACTGGTACACAGCTACTCCCACGTAGTCCAGGAAGTAGAAGGTGTAGTGCGAGAGTTCAGACTTGGCAGAGAGCAGATGTGCCAGTGCGCTGCAGACCAGGTAGGCGAAGGCTGTAAGGAGAACGATAAAGAGCGGCTGTGCATGCGGGTCTCGCAGGAAGTCCACTGTTTCTGATACTTCACGGAACTTAGCGAGGATGATGAGTGAAGCCAGTAAGTGCGTCCACACGTTCACCGTCTCGTTGTGCCTCTGGAAGAGAGAGAGGAAGTAGTAGCGCCAGCTGTGGTCTGGAGGTCGGTAGCCTGTCAGGATGTCTGGTTCCCTGAAGACACGGGGCACGTCGCTGACACTCAGAGTACAGGGCAGGGTGGGGATGTTGGACTCCAGGAGCTGAGGGATTTGACGCAGCTGCTGAACATTGATGAACAAGCGGCCAATCTGCTCCATCACAACGGTCGCCATGGTGAGGGCAAATCAAGCAGAACAGTCTGGGATCTGTAATGTGCGTATAAACAAAAATATGATCAGCTCAAGTGCAATGGATGTGACATTTGACATTTAAAGCCAGTCATACATTTTATATACTAAATGTATGACTGACTTTAACTGTCCCCATGCACACGCGCACACACACACACACACACACACACACACACACACACACACACACACACATATATATATATATACTGTATATACACACATATACTCAGTGGTTCTCGTCATTAATTCGTTCCAGAAATCTTGTAGAGAACCAAAAATGCAGAGTACAGAGCAAATGTTTCCCATAAAGAATAATGTAAATTGAATTAATCTGTTCCAGACCCCCCAAAAAAATCATACTGTATAAGGCATTATACACATTAATGGAGTTGTATTGTACAAGTGCGCCCTGATTTACGAAGAGATATGTTCCAACAAATCCATAATAAGTTAAATGTATCATGAACTGAGGAGTTTAACGAGTGTTTTGTAGAGCCTATGATAAGTAATCATAAGTAAGTTAATGTTTAAAACACTTGCATTAAAATACAGTTGGCCAAAATCATTAACATAAAGCTTATTTTATAACAGAATTGAAAAATCTAATGTAATTTAGTGAGTAATAGCTTGAAGTGAAAAGTACAAAACACTTACTCTATTGGGTGAACTCAGGCAGGGTGGCTAGCATAGCTCCTAAGCTGACTGCAACCTGTGTTTCTGGAGCATAAGCATTTATATAAACAGAATATAAAAGAAAAACAAAAAAAGAATATGCCCTAAGACTAGTGCACAGTACTGTATACTGGGGAAACTGTGGTAGCCTAGCGGGTAAGGCACTGGACTATGGACCAGAAGGTCCAGGTTTTCAAATCCCACCTCTGCTAAGCTGCCACTGTTTTTGGGTCCCTTGAGCAAGACCCTTAACCCACAATTGCTTGGATTGTAAGACTGTACCAATTGTAAGTCGCTCTGGATAAGGGGCGTCTGCTAAATGCTGTAAATGTAAAAATGTACACAACAGGAATGCTTGAAAGTTTGTTGAACCCCTTTAGAATTTTCTATATTTCTGCATAAATATGACCTAAAACATCATCAGATTTTCACACAAGTCCTAAAAGTAGATAAAGAGAACCCAGTTAAACAAATATTATATTATTGTATTATACTTGGTCATTTATTTATTGAGGAAAATGATCCAATATTACATATTAGTGAGTGGCAAAAGTATGTGAACCTCTAGGATTCCTGAAGGTGAAATTAGAGTCAGGTGTTTTCAATCAATGAGATGACAATCAGGTGTGAGTGGGCACCCTGTTTTATTGAAAGAACAGTCTGCTCTTCACAATACATGTCTGTGGAAGTGTATCATGGCACGAACAAAGGAGATTGCTGGGGACCACAGAAAAAGAGTTGTTGATGCTCATCAGACTGGAAAAGGTTCAAAACCATCTCTAAAGACTTTGCACTCCACCAATCCACAGTCAGACAGATTGTGTACAAATGAAGGAAATTCAAGATCCTTGTTACCCTCCCCAGGAGTGGTCGACCAACAAAGATCGTTCCAAGAGCAAGGCGTGTAATAGTTGGCGAGGTCGCAAAGGACCCATGGGTAACTTCTAAGCTACTCTCACATTGGCTAATGTTAATGTTCATGAGTCCACCATCAGAAGAACACTGAACAACAATGGTGTGCATCCCAGGGTTGCAATGAGAAAGCCACTGCTCTCCAAAAAGGACATTGCTGCTCATCTACAGTTTGCTAAAGATCACGTGGACAAGTCAGAAGGCTATTGGAAGAATGTTTTGTGGACGGATGAGACCAAAATAGAACTTTCTGGTTTAAAAAAAAAGCGTTATGTTTGGAGAAAGGAAAACACTGCATTCCAGCATCAGAACCTTATCCCATCTGTGAAACATGGTCGTGGCAGTATCATAGTTTGGGCCTGTTTTGCTGCATCTGGGCCAGGACATTGATCATTGATGGAACAATGAATTCTGAATTATATCAGAGAATTCAAAAGAAAAATGTCCAAACATCTGTCTATGACCGGAATCCCAAGAGAAAGTGGGTCATGCAGCAAGACAATGACCCTAAGCACACAAGTCGTTCTACCAAAGAATGGTTAAAGAAGAATAAAGTTCATGTGTTGGAATGGCCAAGTCAAAGTCCTGACCATAATCCAGTCGAAATGTTGTGGAAGAACCTGAAGCGAGCAGTTAATGTGAGGAAACCCACCAACATCCCAGAGCTGAAGCTGTTCTGTACGGAGGAATGGGCTAAAATTCCTCCAAGCCGGTGTGCAGGACTGATCAACAGTTACAGAAAACGTTTAGCTACAGTTATTGCTGCACAGGGGGTCACACCAGATACTGAAAGCAAAGGTTCACATACTTTTGCCACTCACTAATATGTAATATTGGATCATTTTCCTCGATAAATAAATGACCAAGTATAATACTTTTGTCTCATTTGTTTAATTGGGTTCTCTTTGTCTACTTTTAGGACTTTTAGTGTGAAAATCTGATGATGTTTTAGGTCATATTTATGCAGAAATATAGAAAATTCATAAACTTTCAAGCACCACTGTATCCCTGAAAGTTAGAACTGAAACAGTCTTATAACATATTATCAGGTTGAGCAATTCTCAAGATCACGATGTACAAGGTTTTTTCTTCAGAACCTGATTGACTTGTTAATCATACATTAAAATGTGCAGACATGTCGTGTTTAACATTGTTTCCTGCTGAGGTTAACAGCTTATTATCATCAGGCAAAGAAATGCTGTGAATTTAGGTTGACTGAATACATTCATTTTGCACAAACATTCTGTGGTTCTTGTATCACACTTTAATCTTATTGACTAAACACCTATATGTTACTGACTGTACTCCACTAAATTTCTCAGCCCCACTCTACCCATCCATCAAAGGAAATGAACCACCACATGATATCAGTTGGGTGGTGACTTTTTCTCAGTATACCACTGACACTGCCATGGTGGTGACATACTGGGTAGTGGGTGTGGTGTTGATACAAGTTTATCAGGTACAGTCACACTGCTGGGGTAATTAAATAACATGTACTCTTGAGGACATTTTATTAGGTGCATATACCCTGTTGGCAGAGCTTATAGGTGTACAGTAAAGACTACCCAAAAAATTATCTTCCCATGCTTTTGAAATCCTCATCTAGTCCTTCATTAGTATCTGTTTCTAACTCTAGGAAGGCTGTATATTTTTGATTGGTAGAATATCCTCAGCACAGCAATGGCAATGAGATGTTTAAAAATATGATACAGTCACACAATCATGTATTGTTCTTTGCTAAGAATGGTTCAATTGTTCATAATAGATCATTGAGGGCATTTACATACACTTAATAATCTGGTAGTAGTCAACAGTCAACAGTAGTAAACAGCATACTCCGATCTAACAATCAGATTAAGAAGTCTGATAAAGAGAACTGGATTTTAATCCAGTAATCGGATTTCTCATAGCATATATTGCAACAATGGTTCAGGTGCAGTCACATGACCACTTGAGTTTTGGTACCCCTGTACAGTTTGTAGGTGTATAGGTTAAATACATAGTTCATTTTTCTCCATGCATTTCAGTGAACTTTCCTCTGGTCCTTCATTGGTGTTGGAAAGCAGGTCTAGTTACTTTAATAAATTAAGTGGCTGAAGTCAAGGTGGATACCCAAGGCAATCAGCATCTATACACTCACCGATCACTTTATTAGGAAAACCTCCTTGTTTTTACACTCATTGTCCATTTTATCAGTTCCACTTACCAAATAGATGCACTTTGTAGTTTTATAGTTACAGACTGTAGTCCAGCTGTTTCTCTACATACGTTCTTACCCACTTTACTTTGCTTTCTTCCATGGGATCACCGCAGATCAGGTACTATTTGGGTGGTGGATCATTCTCAGCACTGAAGTAACACTGATGTGGTGGTGTGTTAATGCAACCCGCATTAACACACCACCACATCAGTGTTACTTCAGTGCTGAGAATGTACGATTGGATTGCTTGTACGATTGGATCAGACACAGCAGTGTTGCTGGAGTTTTTAAACACCTGAGTGTCACTGCTGGACTGAAAACAGTCCACCAGCTAAAAATAGCCATTCACCAGCATCCTGCAGGCAGCCTCCTGTGAGCACTGATGAAGGATTAGAGGATGGCTAACACAAACTGTGCAACAACAAATAAGCTACTGTTTCTGACTTTACATCTACATGTGTAGAGCAATATGTTACATGTGTCTAACAGCGTGCACAGTTAGTGAACACAGTGAACTACAGCAAAACACTACAGCAGCACTGCTGTGTCTGATCTCATCACACAAACAAAACACATACTAACACACCACCATCACAACACTGTCACTGCAGTGCTGAGAATTATAAACCATCAAATAATACCTGATCTGTGGTGGGCCCATCGGGGTCCTGACCATTAGAGAACAAGTAAAGGGAAGTAAAGGGGAAAGAGTAAAGGGAACTAACAATGTATGTAAAGAAACAGATGGAATACAGTCTGTAATTGCAGAACTACAAAGTTCATCTGTATCATAAGTGGAACTGATAAAATGGACAATGAGTGTAGGAACAAAGAGGTGTACCTAATACAGTGATCGGTGAGTGTATATCTCCATTAGAACCTCATTAAATGGACAATTAGTGTATATGCTGCAGAAATTTCAAATCAAAAAGAAAGCTATATACAATTTTAACAGAGTGCATGTACAGTTAACCCTTGATTCAAAGTTGCTTGACTTATGTGCACTACCGGATCCTGCTGGTTTTTGATTCAGAGAGAGAGGTATACCCTTCCTGTTAAAGGGGAGGGTAAGGTATGGTCAGGAGGCCGGAGGTAAAGTTAGGGCTTAGGAGGCTAGGTTAGGATCAGTTCCCGTTACAGCTTGCTCCCTTGGTCACCCTCTTCGGTTCCTCTGACCCCCTAGCGGATTTAGTTGGCGTGGCGACACGACCCTCTATGTTCACCCTCATGATAGATATCGCTCACACCTAGTGTTTGTGAGTTTCACTTAGCGATCTTTGTACTTTGCCCTGCTTTCACTATTTTTTGCAAACGTTGTGCTATCAGTCTCATCCCTCGCTTCAGTGACGCGTGCTTGATATATTTCCGGGACTCCGCTGAAAGTCCCCGAAGCACCTCTGGCGAGCAACACACCCCTACTCATGTTCCTCACGCTTCGTACACCTTCGGACCGTAACCGGCCTTATGGGTTAGTTCCTATAAGGAATTATATTTCTCGCAGTGAGAAGGACATTACTTGGGCTTTGGTGTAACCAACCCAGCCCCTACCCTGAGGACTGAGACTCGAGAGCTTCTGGTGAGCTGGAAACACAGCCAGACAGCATGCGAAGCGCAAATCCAAACTTTCAGTTCTAGCAAACTCAAATCAGAACTTCAGGTGCCAGCAACCAGTCTGGGCCTGTACAGTTGAAGCCAGCTTATGAACCTGGATGGTTCAGCACTGTATACCCCTCCCCTACCAAATAGCCTACTCCAGTTCAGATCCTGTTTCTGGTAATTTGAGGTTTGTAATTCACAGAGTTGCTTTCTTGGTTACTGGTGTCATCAGGCCCAATCTCTGTGGTCCAGTAATGCCAAAGGTCCAGATGATTGGTTTCTGACACTTAAAACCTAGGGTTGGGTTTCATGGCACCAAAAATACAGAGTTATACTCTGTACAGTTACTGTACGTCTGTATATGTTTAACTATATGTGATTCCTTCTCAACAGAGGCTCCTCGGGGAGGGGACTGATTTGGTTGTATCATGTGACGAAATACAGGGGTGCCCCCACATTACATTTGGCTTGTGTAATTTAAAGATTCCTACACATGATTAATTTGGTGGTTTACAGTAGGTAAACAAATACAACAAATCTAAAATGTTAAACTTTATTATAACATTGTAATTATTATAGTTTTTACTCTTTTATTGACGGACTTAATGTGGCAATGTGGAATTTTAAAATAAAGGCTCATTATCTGTGAAATATATTGAAATAGTAAGCCTTACAACTAAGTGAAATTTTAATTTGTCCATCTCTGATAATGATAACACTAACTAACACTACCGCTAACATTAAACTCTCACCTAGTAAGCAAGATATGCTTCTATAGGATATGCAGATGCTCAGTGTCCAATCTGAGTGGATGAAAAACCTCACACCATACACTCTGAACTAAAACCTAATACATACAGTTTCAAAGGTTGAACATACACGGTTTATAGCAGGGTGTATTGTTGATGCCCTCTGTCCTCTCTGCTGATGATGTGGACAAACTGATTTTCATCAGGTCAACATGACAATACAATCTAAAGGTAAACAAATGACATTCAGCTGTACTTGGTTTCAAAAGTGATTACATAATGTAGTTAAGTCATAAGGTGATCTAACACAGAAGCTTATTTGAAGGTGAAATTAGAGACAGGTGTATTCAGTCAATGGGATGACAGGTAAGAGTGGGAACTTAGAAAAGGGGTCTATCAAAATCTGATTTTCACAACATGTTTGTGAAGTGTGTCATAGAACAAAAAAAATTTATTTCTGAAGACCTTAGAAAAAGAGTTGGTAATGCTCATCAGGCTGAAAACATTAGAAACCCATCTCTAAAAAGTTTGGACTCCACCAATCCATAGCCAGATAGAGTTGAGAAAGAGCAAGGTTTGTAGGAACCCAGGATAAATTCACAGCAAATAAAGACCTCTCACATTGGTTAACGTTAATGTTCAGGAATACATCTTCAGGATAATGCTGAACAACAATGGTAGCAAGGCTGCAAGGAGAAAACCACAGCGCACCAAAAATGTTGCTGCCTGTCACATGACATGTGGACAAGCCAGAAGGCTATTGGAAAAAATGAAACCCAACAACATGCCTGAAATTAAGCTGTTCTGTATGGAGGAATAGGCAAAAATTCCTCCAAGCAGATGTGCAGGACTGATCAACAGTTCTTAGAAATGTTGCAGTTATTTCGGCACAAGGGCTCACATACTTTTGCCACTCACAGATATGTAATATTGGATCATGTTCCTCAAATAAATGGCCTTCTATAATATGTTTGTCTTGTTCGTTTAACTGGTTTCTCTTTATCTAATTGTAGGACTTGTGTGAAAACCTGATGAAGTGTCAGCTCATATATATTTATTTATAAAGGGTTCACAAACGATTTTGTACCACTGTAGCTTCACTGACACTCTTTGTTTTACATCTGTTTCTCTACATACATTGTTTAACCCGGCACACCAACATATATTACCTTTAATATTTATCCTCTGCATGGGAGTGTAAACCTAATTCATCTTTAAACTGCAGAAGGATGTGACATGCCTGAAATATTTTTATCATACTTTACAAACCACATGGTTATACTAAGTTTGAAGTATAGACATAAGGAGCTATATAAAAAAATACTGCCTCTGCTTTGTTGTGTAAATTTGACAGTCTGTTCCATTTGTGTTGAAAGCAGTAGTGGAATGCACTTTGCTGCTTTATATAGATCCACCTGTGCTATCTACTGCAGTAAATCACCTCACCTGGACACAGAAACCTCCAGTCTCCAAGAATCGCTGCAGAGACTCTAAACTGCAACAATCTAACTAAACCTCTTTTATATTTTAAGACTCTTATTCACAACATATTAGACTGAACACTTTACAGGGAACTGTGGTGGTGCAGTGGTTATTGGTACTGGACCATATATCAGAAGGTCTAGATGAGCACTGGATCTTTTGGGTCCACTGTTGGGTCCTTGAGCAAGACCCTTAACCCAAAATTCATCCGATTGTAAATTGTAAGTTCTTGTAAGCTGCTCTGGATAAGAGGTTGCAAGGCTAAATGCAAGTATAAATGTAATCGTACCACTCGATTTTCTTTATGTTTTGATAGTCAAGGACTCTTATAACATAATCCTGTTGTTTAGTTTCACCCAAGCTTTAGTTACTTCTCAAAGCTTCTTTGTAATACATCTCTGTAAAATCTGCCAAATGCACTACTTTCATCCAAAGTGACTTTAGATTAAAATCCTTTCTCATAGGCCCAAATTGGTGAAACTGTAATTCAAACCAACATACTTTTGATTTGTAACCTTGAACGCTGAAACACCACTGTCCCCCAGGGAGCTTTTCTGTCACCTTTGGATGCTCACTGAGGGCTCAGTGGTTACGGTAATGGTCTATTGACCTGAAAGTTGACAGTTCAAGTCCCAGCACTGCCACGCTTCCAGCTGGGCTCTTAAGTCAAGCCTTTAACCCTCTATTGTTTGGGCCGTGTAAAGACTGAATCAGTTTCAGTTGGTCTGGATAAGTCCATCTACTAAATACAGCAAATAAAAATAAGGGTATATAATATACAAACATAGTATATAAAATAATTGTGTGGACCGTGGTGGCCTAGCAGTTAAGATAGTGGACTATATACCAGAAGGTCCTGGGTTCAAATCCCAACTCTGCCAACTTGCCACTGTTGGGTCCTTGAGCAAGGGCCTTCGCCCACAATTGCGCAGATAGCAAGACTGTATTTGTTTTAAGTTGCTCTGGATAAGGGCGTCTGCTAAATGTAAAAATGTAAATGTTGGCTATTAAAAGCCCTTTACAGTGCTAACAATAGCAGCATATGCTGTGTTTTGGTTCTGGTATCCTGGTCAATTAGCAAGAATATGAGTAATGAGTTATGAGTTGTGATCTAATAAGATAATGTGATCATAAAATCATATTAATTAATGTAAATAAACTGAAATTAATCGTTTATTTTTTGCTTTAACGCTGAAAAATGACCGACTGCGTGACGTCACTGCGCAGGCTCCCTGTCCGAAATCGCACACTGGTCACTAGATTGTGCACTATTTTAGGACGTCTGCCATTTTGTAATCATGCCTGAAAGCATAATGAACAAAATCCAATTGTTTCAATTGTATCCAAATCTCACAGCGTATTATAATAGGCGTTTAAATGCCTGAACTGGTGGCGAATAATAATGTAAGGAATGACTGAGTAGTGTGTAGTGTGTAGTGAGTAGGGAACGACTTCGGATAGGAACGGTGAACTGTCAATGGGCTGTACACGTTAAATGAGACAGTGAATTAGCTGTTTTAAATTGTCCAGACAGGGTCAGTAAACGCACTAAATAACTTGTTAATGCATCAGAGGAATCTCTACACGCCCGTCTTTCGACCGGCTGAATGACAGATGATGTCTTTCGTAGGCTACTGATAAATGCAGAACGCAAAAAACATGCATTTTTTAGCCCAGTAAATACAGGTGAATATTATAAGATTGATAATCATCAATAATTTAATATCCATATTTGCATATCGGGTCACACAGAAACAATCAATCATTTGCACGTGTGCTTATTAAGTAGAGAAAACGCGATTTATTACAATGGGTGTCTTCTTTTACCGACAATGATACGGCAGTTCTTACCTTTTTAGAAGGCAGTCCGCTCAATCAATAAAAGACGTCCTTTTATTTGTGTGCGTGAATACAAAGACCACAAATCGCATGATGAAGAGGAAATAGATACTGATAAACGCTGAGCGGGTGGGCTGCTGTCAGAAGCGTCCCGCAGAACGGGAAAGCCGAGTTGCACCCAGATCTGACAGGCAAGCGGCTCAGCCAATCATATCAGCTCTCCAGTCTACTCCACCAACCCGATCGGAGATCAGTCTTCAGCTACATATGTGAAGAGGTTACAACCCGCCCACTTCCTCATAGCGTCGCCAGAGGAGCCTGCGAGGATCGGTTGAGTCGGGGCGGAAGACTTTGACATTAATAAATTGAAAATGTGTTACATAACAAGGTTCATGGATGGTCCTGTTTCGACCTCTGGAAGCAGACTGACTTAGGAGTGCTGACTTGTGACAGGCCTGGTCAAATGCAGTTTCCTAATAAAACAAAACATATAAGACTGTGGTAGCCTAGCAGGTAAGGTACTGGACTATGGACTAGAAGGTCCATGTTCAAATCCCACCTTTGCCACTGTTGGGTCCTTGAGCAAGGCCCTTAACCCACAGTAGCTTGGATTGTAAGATTGTCTCAATTATAAGTCGCTCTGGATAAGGGCGTCTGCTAAATGCTGTAAATGTATATATAGGGCGTCCCATTAGTCTGGCAAAACAAAAAACTTCCATTTACAGAGCATGCTCAGTAAGTCCACCTTATTCTTATTACACAAACGTGCTTTTTATCCAAAAACACGCAGTTAATGATATCAGGAGAAATATATGTTCTTATTTATGCCATATCTAGATTCACATGTCTAGTACAGTCAGTTCTAATACTGTATGTTTACGCTGGTTTGATTCTCCTCTTTTTACCAGACTGTTTCCGTAGTGAGACGTTTAGCATGCATTTGAGCATATTCAACAAAACTAAAAAAACAGCTTCTTACGCACATAAAATCCTAAAACTTTCATTAAAACACACAAAAATGTTTACTCAGCAGCAGAATATATGTTTTGGGTAGTGACAATTTTTAATATTACACACTAATTTTCAGACTTTGGGACACATTTACTCAAAAACGATTAGACCTAACTACTATGCATGTGGCTATGAGAGACAGGAAAAAGGATTGTATCCGACCTCTGGCAATGTCTTTCATATCAATTATCTTTTTTTCTGAACTCTTTTAGGAACAATTCTAAGTACAAGTGGTATTCTTGGACTGTGGTAGCCTAGCGGCTAAGGTACTGGACTATGGACCAAAAGGTCTAGGGTTCAAATCCCACCTCTGCCAAGCTGCGACTGTTGGGTCCTTGAGCAAAGCCCTTAATCCACAATTGCTTGGATTGTAAGACTGTATCAATTGTAAGTCGCTCTGGATATTGGTGTCTGCTAAATGCTGTAATTGTAAATTCTTGAAAACATTATGTTTTTTTAACCTTACAATAGCCTCACATTTGTCTTAGGCTGTAAGAGTTGACAAGTGACTAAATTTACCAAACTTTAAACAGTTTAGTTATTGCAAATAAGGCCAATATTATTTTCCAAGGAATATTTTTTCCTGTTGGCTGTTTCTTTCAACATCACATCTATTTCTTGTTTGCTTTTTTGTTGTTGTTGTTTTAATGCTTGGTTTGATATTTTTCCTCCATTTTGTTGTCCTCTGAGCAGACTGAACTAAATAACGGACATAATGGTAAATACAAATTCAAAATGTGTCTCGTGCTGTATATTGTAAGCGATAAAACACAACATAGCCTACATAAGAAAACAATGTATATTTTCTTAAGAAAACCGTAAGGATGTCGCTAAGATTTTTTTAAGATAATAAATTAGGACTACTGGGTGATCAAGGAAGTGGGGATAGGACCTACACTGGCCCACACTCTATAAGGGAGGTACACCTGACAAAATGATCAGTGTGTATAAGTATGTGACAGTCTTTATATAGTCATACTGTAGTTACACATTCATAATTAAAGCACATAAATACACAGCAGCTAAAATACAATAAAATACAATTTTCAAATCTAAAGCATTAATGTTATTTAGTCATGCCATGAAATCTCAGATAATTCAATAAACTGTTGTTTTTGAGATTAGTACATACTCCAGAATAGAAGTAGTTGTTCATGAAGTGTATTGTTTTTCCTTTCTGCTGGTCTATGCCTAGTGTAAATGCTTATCTCATCTCCTTTCTTTGTCCATGCAGAGGCGTGATGTTAACAATGTGGCTTTGTGGACTTCAGTGTGTGTGAATGGACCTCTTTCATCTTAAATCTAGATACAACATGTCTCCGAATCCTTTCTCAACATTTTGTTCTCACTGGCTTAGATTTAAAAAGCCACCGTATGGTCTTTCAACATGTTTTCTGTAGGTCTAAATGCTATAATATAAAATAAATATCCATTATCTCATAAATAACCACTGAATAAAGTGACCTAAAATGATTTAGATAGAGGGGCCATTCAAAACACCATCTACTTCCACTGTTTTCCCATTTATTATTGCAGATTAGTAGTTAGGACAGTGGGTTAGAGTATTAAAATACCCCATACACTGTAGGGGGAGTTCAGAAAACAGGAATTCAAATACAGCCCCAAATCAGAAAAAGTAGGAACAGAGTGGAAAATGCAAATAATGCAGAAAATATTTAGTGTGTCTTAGATTTAGTTTGATTTTATTCCATGCAGATAATATGATCTGAATATATTACATGTTTTGTCTGGTCAACTTCATTTCATTTGTTAATATACATCCTTTCCTGCATTCCTGTAAGACGTTCAAAAAAAAGTTGAGATGGGGGCAATTAAGGGTTAGTAATGAGGTAAAAAAAAATTATTTCACCTGTAATTTCACACAGGCGAGTCTTTGATGAACAAAGATTGGCAGAGGATTTCCAGTTTGTCAACAAATATGTGAGAAACTATTGAAATGTTCCTCAAAGAAAAATTGGAATGAGTTTGCATATTTCTCCTTCTACATTGCATAATATCATTAAACAATTGAAGGAATCTGGAGGAATTTCAATGCATAAAGGGCAAGGGCACAAACCTAAACTGAACACCCCTGATAACCGATCCCTCTGGTGGCACTGCAATAAGAACCACCATTTATAAATAGGTGATATAATGATATTGTCTAGCACTACAATATGGAGTTGCGTTCACAATTGCCACTTAAAATTTTAATGTGCAAAAACAAAGCTTTATATTAACCATGACCTGAAGCTGGAAGCTGGATTGTTCGACTCGGAGGCATTTGGGATGGATCAACACACAACATCAGAGCAACATATGTTGCCTTCAATATGACATCTTTTCCATGGAAATCCATGTATTTTCATCAAGACAACGCAAAATCACATTCTGCATACATTACAGAAGCATGGCTTTTAACAAATAGGCTACAGAAATGTGTGAAGAATTTTGAAACGAAAAATGTGAGAATGACATTTGACCAGACAAAATGTCTGTGATGAAATAAAAGTCAAAGTAAATATAAGAAATACTGCATTTACTTTTAATTTGCATTTTCCATTCTGCTGTCTCAACTTTTTTCTGATGTTGGGGTTGTAGAGGAATGAATGACATTATGTACAAACATTAAATACATTACTTGATTTACACAATGCAAACTGCAACACAAGGTGCAGACAACATTAAACAAGGACCCACACTAAACCAGACCTCGCCAACTATTACATGCCTTGCTCTTGGAGTGATCTTTGTTGGTCGACCACTCATGGGGAGGGTAACAATGGTCTTGAATTTCCTCCATTTCTACACAGTCTGACTGACTGTGGATTGGTGGAGTCCAAACTCTTTAGAGATGGTTTTGAAACCTTTCCCAGTCTGATGAGCATCAACAACTCTTTTTGTGAGGTCCTCAGAAATCTCCTTTGTTCGTGCCATGATACACTTCCACAAACGTGTTGTGAAGAGCAGACTGATAGATCCCTGTTCTTTAAATAAAACAGGTTGCCCACTCACACCTGATTGTCAACCCATTGATTGAAAACACCTGACTCTAATTTCACCTTCAAATTAAGTGCTGATCCTAGAGGTTCACATACTTTTGCCACTCACTAATGTGAAATATTGGATCATTTTCCTCAATAAATAAATGACCAGGTATAATATTTTTGTCTCATTTGTTTAACTGGTTCTCTTTACCTACTTTTAGGACTTGTATGAAAATCTGATGATGTTTTAGGTCATATTTATGCAGAAATATAGAAAATTCTAAAAGGTTCACAAACTTTCAAGCACCACAGTATATAGCATTCAGGTTTGAACACTGTGTGGAGAAGTGGCAAAAGTATAACTGAGCTTTATCTTGTGTACTGACAATTCTTCATGATGTAAGACTAGAGTAATGGTTACATGCTGGTAAGAACCATTATAAAGGTGAATAGTGGCTGGTAGAAAAGGTTTCCAATTGCACTTGCTAAAGAACTATGATGAAATGAGTCTGTTGTTGAAGGTTTATTTGATGTAGTGGAGTTCCAAGATGCTTTCCCTTCTGTGAGGAGTCTGCATGCCCCCATCTCGGTTTTCTTCAAGTATTCCAGTTTCCTACTTCAGTCCAAAGACATGCACTAGGTAACTGATTACACTAAATTGGCTACAACCTGAACATATATGTGACTAGTTTTGATTTAACCTTGAGTGTTGATGTAACCTTGTGTCCGTCGATGAATGGCCTGATGCTGAAGAGCGACAGTAAATAAACTAAACAGACATACCCAGATGTTTTCCAGCTGTGGGAAGGTCTACATGGGCGATCATCTCCTTGTGCTGTAAAACAGCAAAATCCTGGTCTTCCAGAAGGTGTTTTGGCTAATATAGTGCTAATCGTGTGAATCCTCTTCAAAAAACAGATCCAAACAAACATTTCACTAGTTGTCTTTAATAAATATAGTACTCATTAATCTCATTTTTATTTACTTATTCCTGGTAGGGCCACAGGAGCTCTGACAACTTATCCCTGGTGAACACAGATGACAGCTGTTAAACTGCCCTGAACATTGTGGCCCCCATACCACAGGGGCCAGGTATGGGGGCGCTTGTTGCAGGCTTAGTGACAATCCCCCAATGAACTCCTAAAAGACAGCCAGTCTTACCTTGCATTACTGCCCGACATGGCTTGAAGTCACCACCAGGACTCAAATCTTGGTGTACACTGCTGCACCACCCAAATTCCAAATGTGGTATATATAAATGTAAATTTGAATGTCCACATATATCTTGTATCCTATGTAAACGGTAAGCTAGAGACATTTTTGGCAATATCTAATTGTAATAACAAATACCCAGAAAATAATCACTCTTGCAAACAAGTCATTTCACAGACAAAATCATTTTATTCATGCTGAAAATGGATGGTTCTGCAACTCATAATGAATATGACGTTATAGGAATTATTTTACGGAATGAAAAAAATGCCTGCTTATGAATTCCTAAAAGGACTTAATGTTTTATTGTTGAATTCCTGTCTGCAGATGAGAACGAGTAAACATGCTCGAGTTTGGAGTTGGGAGTAGTTTATGGAAACATTTTAGCCTAGACTCCACTATGCATATGTAGTTCCATTGTGGTGACACACAAGTAATTTCACACACTGTGTTGGTCGAACCGGCAGCATAACGATGTGGATTTGTTTTGTGTGGTTATAAGCAGATGAAACGTTCAATGCAGCGTGTGTTCCAGTTGCCGTAACAAAAAACACATTTCAGTTAGAATAAAAAAGTGTTGTGTCATCAAATATGCCACTAGGTGTCAGCATGTACAAAACAGACTGGCTCTTACTGCCCACCATGGTTACACATACAGTATTTACGAAGAGTATCGTCTAATGTAGATCACTAGTATGAAAGACAGATAATAATCAAGGCCAATCAGATATAAATCGGCTGCATTACATTAGTGAGGAACCCTGTATGTTTACCGATAACAAGGTAAATACGGTGCAGGTATGTGCTTGTTAACCAGATGGACAGTTAGACAGACAAGCAGACGGATATATTATTTGTTCAAACAGAGATTATCTACCAAAAAAGGGCAGATCTAAACCTGTTACCATAACAAACAACAGTGCAACTTTATTAAGCTCCAAGAACTGCAGTTTTGCACACACTGGTATACATAAACTTGCAAAATGCAACAGACAAAGCTACAGACCTATGTGTAACACAGGCATGCTTCCCATTAGGGTAAAATGCTGCTTATTTTACAGGTCGAAAATGGACTTGTAGACAACTCTGCACTTGATTGGGGTATAAAGGGGGAAATCAGAAAGAAGGGGGATTCAAGGGAATGTGGTGCATCTGTTAGCCCCCTATCCTTAAGATAAAAAAGTGTCAAAAACACAAAGAAACAAAAGACACATACACATAGGCTGTATAGATAAAGGACAACATGACAACGTAAAGGCTGTCACTGCACGGCGACTTTAAACCCTATTCTCACTTCATGTGACGAGCCAAAGTTAACTCATGGTCATGTCAGCATTGTGTCTGATCAATTTTGCAAGTGAAAACCTTTCACTTAAATAAAAATTGCAACAAAATGTTGTAGAAGGTTGATATTCGTTCATCTTTTAGCCCCAAATCGGATACATTGACCTCACCGATCCACTATAAATCAGGAGTTACAATCATGTGTGAGATTTTAAACAGTACTTCCCATCTGACTATGAATTATTATATAAACATTACACAACAGTTCACATTCAGTTAGGAAGCTGGATTAGATGATTCTGTTTACTTTTCTGTTTTTACACTTTGTGGTCGCCGAGTTAGCTAGCTTGCTAACAACCAACTCAGACAGAGCGCTACTATACAAAACTTCTAAACATGTTATTGTAAGAATTCTTGTGGACCTCAAATTAGCTGCAGAAATTTGAATTGTTTTTCTGAGGCTAACAAAATCAGGATGTGATCTCAAAGCTCAAGTCACAGCTAAAATGCTACACCATAGCTAAACTGATAAATGCACTCATTCCAGTCAGCCCTTTTAGCAAGTGCCTTATTAATCCCTATTTGTATTCATGCTAAAGTATATGTGACTGGGATGTAATTTGTCAGGATGTGGTGGATGATTTGACTTACGAGCACTTTGCGTTACCTGACAGCTTAGCATAGGGCAATGAGATCCCCATCGTTTCACAGTTAGTGGCATAAATCACTCTCAATGCCTATAGAAAATGGTATGATTTGGTTAAAACGCTACATGAGAGGTGATTTTTGAGTTTTTACTCTGCATATTCATGCATATTCATACATTTCCAGGCAGTGACGTTCAGGTGTTTGACCTGTAGTATGCTTAAACTGCGTGTTTCAGCTATGTGGTAGTGTAATAACAGGTTAAAAGCAGAGTATGATATGCTGCGTGTACAACGCAAAGCATTTCTTCATCTTCTTCAGTTGACCAAGAAAATCTGTAGTCCATTTCCGACAAGAGAACACCAGGAAAGTAGGCAGGTATTGGTAATTAGTTTTAGGCTAAGTTAGGTTGTCCATTATTTATACAGCATATGCACATAATACTGGCCATATAACAAAACAAAAATAATTCTTTGGATATGTACAAAAAAAATAAAAAATAAATAACAAATACCATCCCTAAAACAAAGCAGTGTCAGAAAAAACTTAGTTCTCATCAGGCTCGCCTTTCTCTTTGTTCTTTCGGACTTCTTCAAATTTCTTGTCCTGCAATGAAACATATTCATAATCATCTACATGTATTCTAATCATTGTTACTTGATAATGAAGGAAATATTTGTATATAGTTTATAGGTTGTAGCAAAGATGGTAGGGTCCAAAAGGAAAATATCTCAGGCCTGTGTGATTACCTTCTCCTTGAATTTCTCGTTCATTGCTGCCATCTGTTTTGTGCGGTTTTCTTTGTTGACTTCCATTTTCTGGTTAAGTTTCTCTTCTGCCATCTTGCTGAAGTTGTTGTTCTCCTCCATTGCTTTCTGGAGAACCTCCTTCTCGTGCTCGCGCTTCTCAGCCAAGTGTTTCAGGACTTCTGCTTCGTGATTCTTGAGCATATTTAAATAACAACAGAAAATATAAAAGAGATCTTTTTTCAAGCAAAATACTACAATGCGTAAGCGTTTTGTTACCTTGCGTCTCTCCTCTGCTGCATCCAACTTCTTCTGGATCTCATCCAAAGAGACCTCCTTCTTTTTGGGGGTGGACAGGGGGAAGTCTCCCTTGGATTCTGGAGCCGTGGGGCTTAGGATGACCTCAAATGCTTGCCCTGAAGCACGTTTGTCCAGTTCCTTAACATGAATGTCTGTGAACGACATGGCACCCGTTATTATCACAGAGGAATAAGCCAATACAGTGAATTTAGATTGTTTGGTTTCCACATTACCTCCAGAGGACGCCATTGTGCTCTAAACGCTCAAGGTGTAAAGACCTGGAAAACAATGCAATAAATAATTAATAAACTGACATAACAGAAAGCCCATGTGTATTTATTTTGTATAAAAGACCTGTTACTTGTACTGAAACAATGCCAATCCCTGTCTGATTGGATCTAACTAATACCTTACTACATACAGTATAACACTTTAAGATGTGGATATAAGTACACAGATGTAGATAACGCAATACAATGGGCATCTTGTGATGCTGTGTCTTGTTTTCCATTGAATGTGGATGGAGATAAATCAAGCTAACAACCTAATTGGAATTAACTTTCATTAATTAGGAAAGGACTAAATACATGTGAAGAAATATATCAAATGATATTTTACTAGGTTGTGTTGATGTGTGTGCAGGTGGTCAATTTATGTCAATAATCTGATTTTGCTACTTATATTTGGGAGTGATAAATCCTAGGACAACTGTTCCACAAATTTTATAGCTGGTGACTAGATATGGGAACATAAACTGATCTGCTTTGTCCCTAATGTAATTTGTCCTGTCAAAGCAATTATGAGGGTCAACACCCCAGCTGGAGCTTCTCTTAATGAAAGGATTATACCACAGGATACATAAGCACTTATTATTATTATTATTATTATTATTATTATTAGATCAAATGTGAGATATGAGAGTCTATAATAAAGGCATTCCTGGTGTAAACAGGGAGTCTGTGAATGGGTGGAAGGTGAGCAGGGCGGCCACTGAAGGACGCAAACAAAGGAGATTTTGTGTGGTTAAAGAACAAAGGCGACGGTGCCGTTTTCCTCCGGCCCATTTCACACATGTGCAGCTTCTTTCAAGCATGATGATCAGCTCAGATCAGAGCTCGTATAAACCCTAACCAAGGCTTGGATATCCGTCTGATACCTGATGATCATCAATAAACAGACGAGCTGAGCACCACTCGTGCGTCTGACAAACAGCGAGCTGTCTGCGATCGTGTAGACCTGCGATTGCACCAAAAGCTGTCAATTAACGACACAAGTGCTCAGTGTAAATCATAATCTTTCAATGACTAAATTCTGTTAGTCACGTGGTACAACCCAAGCTGTCACACCCAGTCTCGATCCATGTTGCGTGGAAAATTGCATAACCAATTTACGCATCTACAGTGCGCAAATGTCCATATGGGATCGTAAAGTGTAAAACTGCGTTTACAATGATGTTTTTACCCGTTGTTAGATTAATATCGTCTGAGAACAATCATCAATAGGTGCTCGAAAGGGTGCAGACAAAGCCTCTGTTGTCTTAGGGTACAAGTGAACCCATTCTTCATCTTCACATCTACTCCGGTTGAAGGCTGATTTAAAGATGTCACTGGGATAATCATAAAATGAGGGTCAAAATGAGGATCAGATAGTATGCATTTATTAAGACCTCCATTGGATCTTGTGCACGCTTTATTGTTCTACGTTGTCCCACCTGCCAGACCTATTACAAGTCATGCCTTTCTTAAACACCCTGCACGAAACACGCGCAAACCAGCACAAAAATCCACACACGAATGCGCTGTTCTGCACAAGTGCATATCATTAGTAAAACAAACAATAGGCTACTGGATTGACAGAAAGGGTTAGAAAGAACCTGAGTGTTTAACCAGCTCCGCAACCAAATGACGTAATTAATCGACCAACCACCTAATTAGTTCCCATTATGTGCACGGCCATGCACAATGGGACTGCACCCTGTCCATGCCTATTGTCTCGTTATAACGGCAATTCCATGCAATCCACACAAGCTACACATTTAGAGACCCGATAGTGCCCAAACCAAACAAACGACACTATGAGGTTTAACAATCACAAACTACAACACGCAGAGGTATATGACACCTGTAACAATAGCGCACACACCCACCTGGGATGCTGGAGGATCGAGATGCAGAAGCAGGTCCCTCTCACGCTCGCGCTCAGGCTCCGCTCTGCATCAGCACCGCTCGATCTCACAAAAAAGGACCAAAGCTGCTGACATCACAAGCGAGACCGACGCTGATTGGAGGAGTCGGACTCTTAAAAGATGCAGTACGCGCGTAGAATTGTGGGGTGTGTAGTTCCAGTGTTTTGGAGAGTTGCACGAGGACATACAGAGACAAATCGGTACATATCTGAGGCGGAGAACAGTTCTGTTATGCTTCCACTGTGGCAATAGAGGTGAGCTGTTCCCGTTGGTAATGAAATGAATAGCTTTGTCTGAAATCGTTACCTTACTCACTCCTTCCCTTTTCACTCAAAAGTTTTATATTCATTCTCTATGCATTCTCTGCTAACATACAGATAGCAGAGACCAGCAAATGTTGTGTTTTGGGTGTTGGTATGTTGGTCATGTTCCATATTAATCCAAGCTGGTTTATGCTGGTCAAGTCAAGTCAAGTCAAGTCAAGTCAGATTTATTTATATAGCGCTTTTTACAATGGAGCATTGTCTCAAAGCAACTTTACAAGTTTAGATTATCTCCTAATAACTACGTCCAATCTCACATTGAGCAAGCCTAGGGCGACAGTGGCAAGGAAAAACTCCCTAGTTCTAGGAAGAAACCTTGGGAGGACCAAGACTCAAAAAGGGACCCAACCTCCTTGGGCGGCGTAGATGATAAATCTAAGAGCGAACTAAAGTCATGGAGTCAAAGTTTGAAAAGAATGTGAAGTATGCACATCGGCATTAAGTGGCCCGGGTATGATGATAAATCGAAGAGCGAAACTAAAGTCATGGAGTCATGGTCGAATAAAATGTGAATTATGCACAGTGGAGCTCCATCAGATGTACATCATGTGTGGGGCCGGAACTGCCGGAACACAGCTCGGAGAGAGAGAGAGTCCCTGGTCCCTGCTTAAAAAAAAAACATCTAAAACCAACTTAAGATGGGTTGCTGGTTTTAGCAGATTTAGGCCATTATGGCTGGTCTGCCAGTGTGGTCTAGCTGTGTTAGGTTTGTTTTAGCTGATTGGCCAGCTGATCGCTCAGCCTGACCAACTGGTGTGTGTCCAAAACCCCACTAAAACCAGCTAATCAGACCAGCCTGACCACCGGCTAAGACTGGTAACCAGTTAAAACCAAACTGCTGGGCTAGGCTGGTCTTTTCAGCAGTGTTGTGCTGGTTTAGCTGGTGAATTCAAATGGTCTTGCTGGTAAAGCTGGTTGACCAACATATCAGTGTCCAAAACAACATATGTTAGTCTTACGCTTTTTTTTTTCTATCAAAATGCTGATCTTTGTTTTATTTTATTTTTGGATTGTGGGATTTGCTTGTTTGTAAGTTTGCCCACATTCTTTTTTTATTAATAAACACAAGCTGTCATTTGACTAAGTGCAAGTTAAAGTAGTGTGCATCCGTTGTAGGCTATAGCTACGGTGAATTATGAGTAATAACGTAGTGCATCCAGCAGGGAATTTTGGTAGACATTACAAAGTTGCCAACACCCTTTAGTGCACTATACAGTGAACAGGGAGCAAATTCAGACACACCTAATGTTAACACTGCAGTGTTTTGAAGGAAAACAACATTATAATACAGTGAGCCTCAGCCATTCCCCTGGAGGTCCCTTGCTCTCAACAAGCATGATTCCACTAATGAGCTGACAAACCATCCCAGAGTCAACATGGGTATGTTACAACTGGGAAATGCTCAAATGTAGAGCAGGCTTTAAATTATTATTATTATTATTATTATTATTATTATTATTATTATTATTATTATTGCAAACCATTTGTTTTTTCATGAAAATTCATGAAAATGAAAAAAATATTTATGAATGTTTAATGAAGTTTAGGTTAGGTTGTCCCCTGCCACCTAACCAGGATACTCAGGGATAAAAAGGATGCATCACTTAAATTATGCTGAATATATGATTTGTAATGAAAAACAATTTGCATTAAATTAGTATTAGAAGTATTTTCAATAGTGGTCTCAGGCATCCACTCACTCTGGTATGCAGTCAGGGCCTTCTAGCCCTTCAGAGAAGGGATGACAAACATGAGTATGCAAAACACCTGTCTGTGAAACGCTACATATTCCATATGCATAAAAAAGTCACTGTGTGTATTCGAAAGTACATACTACTTGGGTGTTAAAGCTGCATAACAGTAGCATGTAGTATGCAGTATGTGACCAAAATGTAAATCGGTAGTCCGTTAAAGATACCCAGATGGTGTACTACTCCAGTCAGGTTTTCCAGTTTGCAGGGGGAGCTACCTTCATGGTGTACTGCATCCCATCATGCACCGCAGCCTCACCAGCTCAGCTTGCTTCACCAAAAGTCCCATAGAAGCGAACCTTCGACTAATGAACTTTCAAAGATGCGAACGTGTATGTCCAATACATTGATAATTATTTAAATTTTAAGTGCAAAATGTAAAACTTTTAATTATGTGTCAGCGCAGTAGGTTGATTAACATCTCTGGCTCTTAATGGGGGTGAACAAAACGTTCTTGTTCTCAGTCATATTCGGGCTTTATCAAGAAGTGGTTGTGTTACCGACTGTCATGCTTGGGCAGAAAGCGGGAGATGAACACTAGAAACCAGTACAGGCAGAGCTTTATTAAAAAACTGAAAAACACTGAAGAACTGAGTGTAATAACTAAGGCCTGGGCATACAGAGTCCACAAATGGTCCAAAACACAGCAAGCAGGAATGGCATGATACACACATGAGGAAACGGGAACCATAACAGCTCAAACTGCACAGAAGTGAAATGTACTCACTTCATGACAAACAAACAAAATGCAGGGTTTAAATAACCAAAACTAATGAGACAGAAACTAACCAGCTGAAGTAAATCAGGATGTCAGAACGTAAACAAATGTGACGCAACGTGCAGGGATGATGTGGAAGGAACGATGCACACTGGGAAGCGACATGTACAGGTCATGACACTGACTTTGTACAGTACATTCCTCCTTTTTGTGGAATTATTGCGCTATTTTAAACCCCGAATGTCTGGTGTTAAGCATAAACACACTGATGATCTCTGTAAGGAGCAGCAAGCCATAACAATGGACACTAAAATGAAAGTAAGCAAGATCAGGTGTTGGAGGGTCACAAGCTGGATGCTAACCATGTTGGACATATGAACTTTTGTCCATGCGAACCCACTCTTGGAACAGAACTGTTTCGTTTTTAGGGAACTTACTGTATAGTAGTATGCCATTTCGGATACTTTCACTGTATATGCACATGCTAATTTGGCTAGATAACGTCAAATGCTGACTTGCAAGGAACCTTGCAGTAATTCAGCAAGGTTAGCCAAATTTACCTACAAAGTAAATGACCATTTCCGGCAAAGGAGGAGAGCATGGACTTTATCTTCAAATAAGTGAACAAATAATAAGCAGACTTGTGTGAACAGAAGGGCTACCCATTTTATGCACTGCACAACACTGACTCTATATGAACAGATTTTGAATGTGGTGGCACAGTGTTTAACTTACAGGACTACTGAGACTATATTACTGCCACTGAGTGAGGCCCTAAACAGACATGGTACAGTTGTTTGGAGTGTACCTTTTATGGATTTATCAGTTAAATTGAAGATCTCTAGCATCCTCTCAAAAAGTTTCAGGAGAGCAACCGCCATCTCCAGGGACCTGCAAACCTTTACCGCCACCTCTTCAAGCCTTTGTACTATGGAAGTAGGGCTGCAACAACGAATCGATAAAATTGATAATAATCGATTATTAAAAGTGTTGGCAACGAATTTCATTATCGATTCGTTGTGTCGTATGATTTATGTTTCCCTTGCCTTATCATATCCGCGGCACTTCGTCAACGCTGGAAAAAAATACGAGCGAGTTGAACGGGGCGAGGCGGAGCCGGCGCAGACGCGGAATCCTCAAAATAAGTTAGCGTTAAGAATTAATTAAATTCTACAAATGAAACATGACCGACGCAGAGAAGAAGGTTCGGCTTAAGTCCTCAAAAGTGTCGGAGCACTTCACGCTTCACACAACAAACAATGTGTAACAGGCAAGCTTTCCAAAAGTGATTTGACCTGGCATGGGAGCAACACGGTGCTGATACAGCCCTCGAAACGGAAACATGTTAGTCACCGATGAGGATAAAGGGAGCTCAACAGCAGCGTAAGTCACCACAATATCCCGAGTTTGTTTCGTTGTAAAGTGAGGAAACGTAACGGCGCACTCACACTATGCGAATGGGCACAGCAGGGTTGATGCTGTTTTTGCTTGTTAGCTGGATAATGACAGTGATGGAGTTAACAGAGGCAGATATCCTATATTGGCCAGGCTAGCCAAGTCCTATTTATGCATTCCTGCTACTTCAACACTGTCTGAGCGTTTATTTTCTGCGGCAGGAAATATAGTCTCTAAAAAAGAGAGCCAGCTTTAACCAGGAGCATGTTGACATGCTAACATTTTTGGCTTGCAATGCAAAGTTTCTAAAGAAAGAGCATGAATGACTTTGTATGTAGTGTTTGCATCAGAGATGCACTTATTTTTCTTTGTTATTTAATTTATTTTAATTTATTAATAAATTTAATTTATTATTATTCATTTATTGTAAGCACTTATTTGCTCTGTTATTTAATGTTATATTTCCGAATAAAGACATGGAAAGGTTTTTTTTTTTTTACCCGATTCATCGGTTAATCAAAAAAATAATCGACCGATTAATCGATTATTAAAATAATCGTTAGTTGCAGCCCTATATGGAAGGCATACAGATGTATCAACATCCCGTGTGGAGTTTGCATGTTTTCTCCGGTTATTTGAAACCCTGAATTTGCACCTTGTTTAGGATTCCCACCTTGTTCCCTGTGCTGCCAGTTAGCTCCTTCCAACCCATGACCCTGAACTGGATTAAGACCATATGAAAATGAATGAGTGAATGGTAGTACAATGATGATGGCCTCTATATGTTTTATTTACTACAGTTGCCAAATGTGTGATTCTGAGTTGCACATTTACATAAACCAATATTTTGTCATGACTTATAATGTCACACATTGCTGGATAAGGATATATACAAATGCAGGAAATATGTGAGGAAAATAGACTAAACAATTCTGTGTAATGTAGTTATTCCTAATGGCATTATCCGACACAGGAAATGTGATTTGTTAACACGGTCTTAGTGCATAGCTATTGATTTATTGATCGGAATGCCCTGGTCTTGCGAGGAAATCCTGGTGTGAGACAGACTGACAATTGTTTACTCACTTCAGTGTGCACTCTTAGCATCCAAAAGCCTTTGTATGCTGTAAATTGTGAGTATTGCTCTAATTAATGCAGCATGAGGGAGTATTTTGTGTTATTCTGCAATTAAAACTGACAAATTAATGAGTACACATACCTTTATTATCACTGAGCACAGAAAACAGACGTTTATCTCAGTCATTTTTTTACACCTCAAGAGAGTAGCAATATAAAGACATGCATGCTCATCTAGTGATACTAAGCCAAAGTGCCAGAGAGGATAACAGATAAAATAATGAAATAATGTTTTATACATTGCCTTTGATGAACTAGTTATATATTGTAGAACATTAGGATACAACATATACACTGACATTTACATGACATGTAGTCATTTAGCATGATACAACTGCATTAACAACTGATACAATCTTACAGCTACAAGTTACAGTCCAAACAATGCAGTGTTAATATAAGGTCTCAATATAAGGTCTCACAGCTGACAATGCATATCAGAGCAAAAACTAAACCATGCGGAGGAAAAAACAGCCTGTAGAGCTCAGAGACAGGATTGTGTTGGGGCACAGATCTGGAGAAGACTACAATAACATTCTGCTGTACTGAAAGTTCCTAAGAGCACAGTGGAAGACTTGAATGCATTTTATACCAACATAAAGAGTTTATACATTTCTACCATATTAACATTAAGCTTTAATATTACCGTCAGTTTTCTGATAATGTCAGTGTAATGTAGTCTCTCTTATTTCACAATAGTATGGTTTGTACAGAACACCTCAGTGACTCACAATTTGAAACCTTCTTAAGTTTCCACCGCCGACAACTCAGTTCATCAACTTTCTGCCCTACCTACAAAATCTATAAAGTAATGATTTGTCAATTTTAATGGAGAGAATGCCTGGTTTTCACATGATCCTGATCTTAACTCTGTCAGGCACCCCTGAGGTTAATGTCAGTTGGAATGTCAGCTGTGTGCAAAGTTTTATTGTTCCACGTCAGTGCCCAACCTCACAGTCAAGTTCCAAAATCCAGTGAAAAGCTTTACAGAAGAGTGAAAACTGTTGTACTAGCAAAAGAGGGACAAACTCTATATTAATACTTATGTTTTTGCATATGATTATTGGGTGTCCACAAACTTTTGGCAGGCTATAAAACATAATTAGGGTAAGGTTTCTTCTAGTTCTTCAATTACTTGCAATTGAAGTTGTGTTATTGTATTTGAAGAACTCACAATTGCAGGTTAATATGGAGTTCATCCCCCTGTGCTGCAAGAAAAACCTCCAATTTTCTGGGAAGGCTTTCCTCTAGGTTGGAACCATGCAGGGATTCACTTTCATTTAGCTTCTAAAGCATTAGCGAGGAGACACTAATGTTGGGTAATATGGCCTGGGTTAGATTTAGGATTGAATTAATCTCAGTGGTCTTGAATTTGTTTGATGTTAGGCTTCAACTAAGTTATTTTATTGTCAGGAAGAAACAAGGACAAACATTCCTTAAACTGCCACACAGTTGCAAACCACCTAGAATATCACTCTATACCTCACTGTATGCTGTAGCACTGGGATTTCCTTTGACTGGAACTACAGAGCCTTTCTTTTCTTTGAAACTCTTCCTATAAGGCTGCAGCATCACTCAGATGGAGGTTATAGCTTACACTAGAATTTGATATGTTCTTAAGATAAAGTCTCTTTGGTGCTTCCAGCATGAGTGGATACAGCTGGCCATGTCTGAGTGATCATCTCCTTTCTGCTGCAACAGCAGTACTTACTCACCGATTCAGGTGCTAGCAAATGTAGTGAATGGATGTTCTGGAAGTAATGACGCCTCAACAAGTAAGTGGAGAATTGGACAGGACCAACTTGGGGAGTAAAACCTGGGTTTGATCCCTGTGCTGGGCTTGCAATGTGAAAGTTGGGTTGGTGGACTTACAGAGTGCTGTAAAATAAGAGACCACTCCAAAAACAACATTCTTACTTGTATAGCAGCAGTTCCATTCCTGAATCTGATGAATTCCAACACAGACACACCCCATTCTACTTAAAATGGTACTTATTAGGTGATCACCTTCATAAAGTCTCATTTATTAAGAAGTACAAGACATATGAAAGTTGTGACTGGCATATTGAGTTTTGAAATTTCCTCTGTTAAAGCATTATTACTGTTTTGTTAAAAATGAGTGAAAACTTGTTTTCTTTGTATAATTATTTGTATTTATAATTGAGGTCTGAAAACACGGCATGTTCTTTGTTATTTCGACCAGTTGTCATTTACAGGAAAAAAAAATCACTCAAACACCTACAAAACCTACAAATAGTAAAACCAGAGAAACTGATCATTTTGCAGTGGTCTCCATGTTTGAATTTTTGTATATGTATTTTCTGTACAAAGTTATGAAGCCTTATGACAGTCAGATGAGAGAAAGCTTATTCATGATAGAGCAAAATACCAAATTTGCCAAAACTGACCAGAACTTGGTGCCACGGTGGCTTGGTGGGTAACACTGTCCCCTCGCACCGAGCAGGTGCAGGGTTCAATCCCAGTGGAGCGGTCTGGGTTCTTTCTGTGTGGAGTCTGCATGTCCTCCCCATGTTCACCTGGGTTTTCTCCGGGCACTCCAGTTTTCTCCCACAGTCCAGTTAGGCTATTTGGTGTTTCTAAAGTGCCCCTAGTGTGTGAGTGTGTGTATGAGAGAGTGTGCCCTACGATTGCCGTCCTGTCGAGGGTTGTTCCTGCCTTGCGCCCTATGCCGCCGACTAGGCAACAGTTCTCCCACAACCCTGTCCAGGATCAAGTGGATAAGAAAGTGAATGAATGAATGTGAATGACTAGAACTTAATAAAATGCATAAATTCTTTAAAACAATGTAGATCTTCTGATTAGTAGTCTGCCTTATCTACAGCGTAACCACTGCCTAGAATTTAAAGTCTTGGTATATCTAGCCTTTGGTTGCTAAGCAGTACTATTTTTATTTCTCCTTTGTTTAACCCTGCTTATCCTGGTGAGGGTTGCAGGAGAATATTCTGGAAATGAAAGAGCTTAGACAAAGCACACACCATAAGTGGGGTATCAGTGCATCGCAGTGTCACTATGTTGTCACTGTTACTTCCACGTAGTATGACCCTCCTATCCAGTCATTCTTCATGATGTCCAACCCACCAAAAAGGCACCAGGACTAAAACAAGATGCCCTTCCCTCAGTGGTCGGCTAGCATATTACCTCTGAGCACCTACCATATTTATCTGTATTTTATTAGGCAAATGCATCTATCCAAAGCAACTTACATTCGCTTAAGGAATGAAACATGCTGTTTATTACCACTTGTTGTTTTCACTTGACCATTATCTAGTCAAGTTGTTATACTAGATGACCGCAGGAATAGAAGAAGAGATGGTACAGTCTAGTTCACCCTCCCTTGTGTGGGAAGACACTGAAAAGGACCAAATACACAGAGATCCCTTGCTGGGAGAAGTATGGGTTCATTCAATAATTGTTTAAGGTCAGGAACATTCAAGCAGAGCTTTTGTTTGGAATCATGATTTGAATATTTCTTCCTGTGCATTACTGTCACAGAAGAGGATTCACATAAAGTAAATGATTCAGGTTTACACCAGTATGGATTTTCCTGTTTAAAATGCATGTATATAGTGTAAAATGGAGCCATTTTTCCCCAAACAATATCCAGACATCTCTTAGACGTGACCCACTTTCAGATTGACAGGACAGACTCCAGATTGATCGGCAGCACTGGTTATGTTTCAAGCTATTTTTGCTCTAATAATATGCGACTCAATACAATGTATGCTACCAGATACACTTTTTCATCTAAATTCCTAACCACAATCTCAGAGTTTGAGATTTTAACCTCCTTGCAGCTTTACATCAAATTGACTTCTGATATCAAAGCTTCATTTGGCTCCTTGGGTGACATCATGCTGCATGATGTCACTGTGTTAGGTAATATAAATTCTCTCCTCAAGCCTTAGAAGACATGTCCCCTCCCCCCAAAACCCTGCCCCAGACATGGCACATGCTCACATGGCTGTTACATGCTGGTGTAACATGTACACATAACATAAAACACACTGTCTTGTTACTTCTCTCTCTCTCTCTCTCTCTCTCTCTCTCTCTCTCTCTCTCTCTCTCTCTCTCTCTCTCTCCCCCCCTCTTTCTTTGTCTGGCATTCAGTGTGAGAACTAGGACACAGACTCATAGATTGTTTACAAGCAGTCCAAAAATCCACAATACAAATAAAGAGATTATATAAAAGAGAACTAAGGTTACATCCAAACAGATCATTTTAAATGGTGATTCAATGGTTAATGGCTCTGGATTATGGCTAACGAATCTGCCGAGCTGCAATTGTCATGCCCTTCAGCCCCGCCCTTAATTTCAATCTTCCACTACTCAGATTATTTCTTATTCACTCTAGATAAATGGCTTCAGCTAAAATCTGTAAATATGTAATCTATACACTGTGTAGTGTGGCACGATGGTGTAAGTGGTTAGCACTGACAAGTGGTAGCCCTCACAGGTACAGAGATCCCCAGTGCGATTCCCGGTCTGTATGTTTCTGCTCCCACCGGTTTTCTCCCACATTCCAAAAAGAAATGAGCATTAGGTCAGTTTGGTTTCTCTATAAGAGTGTCCCTGTATCCTTGTATTTGAATGTATGTGCACCTGGATTGCTGCCATGTCTAGGGTTGTATCTTTGTGCTCTATAATGCTGGTTACTCCCCATGACCCTGAGTTGAATTAAGCTGGTATGAAAATGAATAGATGAATGAATTTACACTATATAGGCAAAGATTTGTGGACACTAGTGGTATAACAATACACTCTGCTCCCGATTTGATTCAATTCACAATACTGTTCAGTATTCCATTTTCTCAAGATTATAGATTTCATAATAGACATTCCTTTTTTGTTTCTAAAATGTAAACAATGCAAATCAATGCACATTTTCTTGTATAAGTTTTTAAACAAAAAAACATGTTCCCCGTGCAATTAAAAGAAATGTAATAACTAGAAATAAATAAGTGCTATCTTAAAATTAAAATCACAGTAAACATATAAGCTCACTATGCTAAACTACCAAATATGTCAAATATTTGTTTATTCGGTAAACTGTTTTTGTTGCATCACTTAACACTTTTGCCTCCCTCTTGGCTAAGCTGACATGCTCTGTTTGTCAAACACCTTTTTTGTTTCAATTGTGTGTGAAAGGTGCTATACAAATATCTATAAACATCTCAAATCTCCTGTTCCCATTGTAGAATGGAAGATATGCTGTATATGACATATGATTCAAATTATGCAATTGCATTAGATGTCATAAAGAAAATGCACATATCACCATGATGAACATCATCTCATTTTCTCTTGAACCTCTTGAACAAATACACACATCATTCAGCTATGGAGGACAGAAAGACATGCCCAAAGGACAGCTGGACAGCTGGTATTACCTTTTCATCTGGGCTCCTTCGAACCAGTCTGGCCATTCTCCTCTGACCTCTGGAATCAACAAGGCATTTCTACCCAGAGAACTGCCGCTCACTAGATATTTTCTCTTTTTCTGGACTAGTCGCTCTAAACCCTAGAGATGGCTGTGCATGAAAATCCCAGTAGATCAGCACTTTCTGAAATACATGGTTTTGAAAACAACAATGCCATTTAAATCACCTTTCTTCCACATTCTGATGCTCGGTTTGAACTTCCTACTGCTAGCACAGTGCTGGATTTACCTACTTAAAGGTTTAAAGTGTTTAAAAGAAATTAATGTTTCTTCAAGTGGTCTCATTCTCTCTTGGTTGTGTGCAGCCAGCGAGGTGTGTTTATTTATATTTATATTCCATCGTCCACGTTCATATTTTGGTTCTACAGAGCTTTTAATTGTTAATGCATTGTAACTGAAGAACATTTGTTGTGTATTTCCTGGAGGGAGTGACATGTAAAATAGTTTAGGCTTCATATGCTGTGCAGATGGTAGCATTTCACTTCTGTTTATCTGACGCATTTGCGTTTGCACAGTTTTCTTTTGAAAATATCCTTTATATTTAGATTACAGTAGCATAAAAACACTGTGGCTATGGTAATGTCCGGACAACAACCATTTCAATCAACAATCTGTTTCATAGACCTTACTTAATGCTGCTCTTAAACGGCACATAACTGTATTTCGAAAGTACAGTGTAAAACATATGGAAGACATTCACATTATGCACTATTTCTACATTTATGTACGTAATGAGATGTAATACAGATATGATTTGTTTTTTTTTCCCAATTGTTTTTCTGCACACACATTCTATAATACCATTTTCATGCCTTTAACACAGTTTAATCGAATTACTTTCTCTCTCAGTCTCTACACCATCAATCCCATTTGTAGAAACTCATAACTAGCATTAGCTCTAAATAAAGGGCATGCCATTCTGTATAATTTCTCTGCATACAGAAGTGATAATGCACTCTGAACTGGCTTATTTGAAAAATGCTGCAATGCACAACAGAGCTGCAAAGAATCTTGCATAATCTGAAGGTAAAGCTTGTATGCTTGTATATGTGTCTATGTATCCTGCTTAAATGATGCATTATGTATTATGTATTTTCTGCTTAATGTATTATGCAATATGTATTGCTGTTGTGTAATTAGCAATACTAATTAGCCTCTTAGGCTAAGTCTAGTTTGTTTACAGTCCAGTTGTTGCTGTTTATTAATGACCATTTTCCCTGACATATATATATGAATGAAGTAGTTAAAAAGATGAAGTCAAATATTAGTGGAGATAGACTAAGAAGAGTAAAACAGATTCCTTCCCCAGTAACAGAAGAATTACTTGAAGTCTAGTCAATGTTGTGTCAGAGTTTGCTGAATGTGGACTGCATTGCCTAAAAGTTTTCTCAGTGTTTCCAGGCGTCGCTCTAAGCCACTCTCTCTGCAGCGCTTTATTCGAGTCTCCCAACGGCGCTCAAGTGGAAAAATACCAGCATCTCCTTGGAGGGAGGAATGAAAGAGCAACGGTTGCTCCAGTATAAAGTTGTAATCCTGGCATCAGCCTCATGCAGCCAGCACAATGGATAGCCAGATATCCTCTCCGGTTCAGAGGAACCCACCAACATCTGAACAAAAGATCTGATTATTATGGCTTGGAACAGCCTGAATAACCACCCCATTGCTCACAAGAGGGGGGGGGGTGTTTCAGTTAAGTCAGTGCTCTTGCCTTTCATCCAGAGTGAGAGATGATTCCAAATGTTTGCCAACCAGAGAGCGAGGAAGGGTCAGTGGGTTGTTCATGATGTTGAGATACAGAAGACAGTTGAAAATTGTAAAAAGGACAAAAGAACTGCATATTCATCCTTATTGTCTACAGTCTTATACAATTGTACAGTCTTATACAGTTGTAGCCATTTTTGCTTTAATATAGTGTATGAAGATATATATTTTACTACATATAATTGACCTCAGCTTTAACTAATGTGCTTGTTATTCATACAGTTAAGCTGTTTGCTGCCATGCTTCTGGTATTTGTGTTTGTTTCATAATGTAGTCATTGCCAACTTCAACCCAATAACTGAATCCCCATAATACCCATCATCTAGGGAAATTGTGTATACACTCCATGTATACAGTGGTGCTTGAAAGTTTGTGAACACTTTCAAATTTTCGAGATTTCCGCATACATTTTTACCTAAAACTTTATCCAATTTTTACATAAGTCCTAAATGCTGATAAACAGAACCCACTGAAACAAAACGAGACAATAACTTAGTAATTTATTCATTGAGGAAAATGACCTAATATTATATGTCTGTGAGTGGCAAAATTATGTGAACCTCTAGAATTAGCAGTTAATTTAGAGGGTGAAATTAGAACCAGGTGTTTTCAATCAATGGGATACCAATCAGGCGTGACTGATTGATTGATGTATTTAAAGATAAGGGCTCTATAAGAGTCTGTTCTTCAAATCATGTTTGTGGAAGTGTATCATGGTATGACCAAAAAAGATTTCTGATTACTTCAGAAAAAGATTTGTTAATGTTCATCAGGCTGGATAAGGTTATAAAATTTCTCTAAAGAGTTTGGGCTCCAAACCAATCCACAGTCAGACAGATTGTGTGCAAACTGAGAATTTTTGAGTCCACTGTTAGGCTGTCGACCAACAAAAATCACTCCAGGACAAAGGCATGCAATAGTATGAAAGGTCATAAAGAAGCCCAGGATAACCTATACGCAACTAAAGGTCTTCTCACATTGTCTAATGTTAATATTCATTAGTCTGTCATTAGGAGAACATTGAACAACAATGGTGTGTATGATGGGGTTGAAAAGAGAAAACCACATATGTGTGATACAGGATCATTTTCCTCAGTAAATAAATGACTGTGTATAATATTTAGTCTCATTTATTAAATTGGTTTCTCCTTATGGACTTTTATTATTTCATGATTGTTGGAGTTTGACAGGTTGGTTTGAGTATTTCAGAAATTGCCTGGATTTTCACGGAAAATATAAACCATATCTTTATGGTTTATAGGGAATGGTGAGAAAAAGAGAAAATATCCTGTGAGCGGCAGTTCTCTGGACAGTTATATTGGTACGAACTGATAGAAAGGCAACAGTAACTCCGTTAACCACTCGTTGCAACCAATGTATGCAAAACAGCATTTCTGAATACACAACATTTTGAACCTTGAAACAGATAGGCTACAGCAGCAAAAGACCACACTGAGTGCCATTCTTGTCAGCTAATAGTGGATACAATTCATACTGGTTCACCAGAATTGGACAATAGAAGATTGTAAAGATATTGCCTGATCTGATTCATGGTCTCGATTCTGCTGCGGCATTCAGATGGTAGGGTCAGAATTTGAGGGTCAGATCCATCAAAGGTTCAGCCTGGTGGTGGTGGTGGTGCACTGGTGTGAAGGATATTTTCTTGGCACACTTTGGGCCCCTTAATACCAATTGAGCATTGTTTAAATGCCACAAACTACCTGAGTACTGTTGCTGAACTTGTCCATTCTTTTATGACAGCTCATAGCTCCAGCATCCATGGTTCGATCCCAATCTCGGACTCCACCTGTGTGGATTTGCATGTCGTCCCCCGTGTCTGTGTGGGTTTAACCCAGGTGCTCTGGTTTCCTCTCACAGTCCAAAGACATGCATTATGTTAATTGATTATACAAAATTGGGCCAATCTGAGTATGTATGACTAGTTTTGATGTGACGTTGAGTCTGTCATTAAATAAAACAACAATATCTCAGTTCAATATCTTTGGGCTGAGGTGGAATGAGAGATTTGCATTGTGGATATGCAGCCTACATATATGCAGCAATTGCTTGATGCGATTGAGTCATTACGGACCAATACATCTGAAATAATGTTTCCAGCACCATGCTGAATCTATGCCACAAGGAATTAAGGCAGTTCTGTAAAAAAGGAAAAAAGGAAGCCCAACTCAGTACTAACAAGGTGTACCTCATAAAGTGGCCTGTGAGCGTATAAGCTGTTCCTTTTAAGGAAACTGGTATGATATACCAGGTGGTCTGTTTGAACGTGCATTATTTTGTCAGTGTGAGCTTGTATAGTTGTAACAGTTCTCAGTATTCAAGCAGTGTTAGAACCAATAAAACACTTCCAGTTTGTTTTGATGTTGTAGCATGTATTTCAATGGAAGGCAGGCTGGCAGAGAGGGGCACGTTACAAGGCATGTGCAAAGCATGTGATTGTGCCCTCCCTTCCTCAAGCACACCAGCTCCATTTGAATTACATTTCATTGGTTCCAGTCGATGCATCTCATGCCGACACTGCTGTGGGTCAGTAAGCACTTCTGCCTCAGCAGTGGTGAGCTTGAATTTAATGCTGCTCTGAAACGCTGTTACACATTCCAGCACTTATTGCAGTCTGGTGATGCTCATTAAAGGTCAAACTGTCAATTGAGTTGGATTTTTATTGCCATCTCAGATCAGATTGTCCTGTGACACTTGGATGAACCAATTGCGGTTTGATATGATTCGCAGTCCAGTCGCAGTGTGACGAGACAGTGAGTAGTTTCTCACTGTAAGGATGATGCGTTTGTATTTTTAGCTCAGACTATGGGCTTGCTTCATGCATCACCCACCCTCCTGCCTCCACCACCCTACACTACACTCTCTCTTCCATCTATGTCTGCAAAAGTCAGTGTGATCAGCTCCAGTCATCACAAATATTGCTCTTGATTCTTTAATATGCTGTTAAATCTGTTGTCGAAGCATGCATTGGCCTCAACCGTGCAACTCTGATGAAAGTATTTTCAGCAATGCGTTTCACTGAAGATGGTGTTCATAGCTATGTGTTACTATGGCAATGGCTTCAGCATTTTTCTTTCTGGTGTCTGAAGCACTAGGAGGGGCTAAGCATGCATCAGTTTTGGGTGGATACCTTTTGAGCCAACACCATATTCGGTATCCATGGCAACATCCTGTGCCGAAAAAATGTCAGACCAAAGCACAGAAAGCAAAATTCTCATTCTTGTATATTTGTTGTTGAATTTAAGTAGCCATGTGGAAATAAATCTGGACATTTTAGGGTGTGAATGAAAATATCCTCCGTTACTCAATATTGACACTGAGACTAAGAGAATGTATGTCACTTGAGACTGAAATCATTTGCAATTCTGTGGCTGAAGGCCGAGGTGGCTCAGCTGAGCAGATGTTGAAGTGTCATGATTAAAGTGTCCCTAATCTTACCATGCCCTAGTGTCTGCTGGATGATTGATATACTGCTCTGTAACGAAGTACTGGGGTTTTAATTTTCTGGGCGTCTGGAGCAGATTCATTCATTTTACATTATTCCTTATGGGCAAAATGTTAGTCGGTATTAGTTGTTTCCGGTACTGAACAAGTTTTCTGGAACGAATTGACAATGACAACCGAGGCACCACTGGTAGTTTAAAGCCATAATGTGGCACCTTGTGCAAGCACATGCCTTATCAACCCAAGGGCCTAACAAACCTACAGTAAACAGGGTTGGAAAAATGATCAACCCCCTGATGTAGTGCTTCACAGAGCCACCTTTTTGCTTTAATTACAGCCGTCAGTCTGTTTGGTTATGTCTTTACCAGCTTTGCACAGCTAGACTGGGGCATATTTACCCATTCATCTTTTGCAGAATTGTTCTAGTTCAGTTTGCATTTTAATTGTGAGCGATAATACGCTGCTGACTACAGCACATCCACAGATTGTCTTTCAGATTTATATCTATCAGAGTTCTGATTTTTCCACTCAAGGATATTCACGTTCCTATGCATGAGACATGGTCTTGTTCTTTTGGTCTTGTTTAGGGGCGTTATCATGCTTGAAATCCTCATGAATTTGAGTGTATCTCTGTGCATTTTCCCTTCAACCCTGACCACTTAAGGATGCCACCAACATACTTCAAAGTAGTCTAAATGTTTCATTCTTGGTCTCATCTGACCATAAAAACTTCTGGCACCTGGCATCAGAAGCACAAATGAGACAGGTTGATGAGAAAAGGCTTCTTTTTTTCATCACCCCATCATAAAGACTAGCTTTGTGTAAAGCTTGTCCAATTCACAAAACAACCAATCTCAGCCACAGAGAATTGTAAGTCTTTCAAAGTTGCTACTGGCTTCACTTACCTGTTCTTTCATGCTCTGACATCAAGTTTGGAGCGATGGCCCAGTTTCGGCAAGGTGTTGGTGGTACCATAAGCTTTCCACTTCTTAATAATGACTGGTACACAGAGACATAAAGCCTCCGAAATCTTTTAGTATCCTTCTAGTAACTGTTGACTTTTCAGATCTTTATCCCAGAGAAGTTATGCTCATTCTCATCCTTATGCTTTATCCTCAAGATAAAGCGGGTTTTATTTTGAAGTATTCATTGACATTAAAGTTGATGTCAAGTGGATCAGACACAGCAGTACTGCTGGAGTTTTTAAACACTATGTTAACTCAGTGTGCACTCTATTAGACACAACTATCATATTGCTTCATCTTGTAGATCTAAAGTCAGAGACAGTATCTTATTTGTTGTTGCACAGTTTGTGTTAGCCATCCTCTAATCCTTCATCAGTGCTCACAGGAGGCTGCCTGAATGATGCTGGTGGCTGGACCTATTTGGTTGGTGGACTATTTTCAGTCCAGCAGTGACAGTGAGTGTTAGGAGCCATGCTGTCCCCGTCCTGGTGTACGCTAGAGGGCAGCATCGGCTCAAGTATTGTCCTGATGCTCTCATGGCGTTCTGTGGCTCACAGACGCCGGTTTATTTGGCATTAATTGCCAAATTCACAACACCTGCTGGCTCAGGTCTTTCAGAACGTCCCTGAGGCCAGTCAGCATCTTACCATTACTCTGCACTCTCGTAAATGCGCTATACCACTGGTAATTTTGTCGTTGTGGACGTGGTCTTCTCGCCATATCTGATGCTCTCGAACTACGGGGTTTCGCGTTACTTGCCTCCCATGATGGGTGACCGCAGGCAGGCAGGGAGACTGGTCAAGCTTGCTTTTCAAAGAGGGCTAGCTTCGTAGATTTGCAAGGCTCGAGGTAAGCTAGGGATTTAGCTGGTCAGGGCAGGGTCAGACTTATCTGGTGACCGGTTCCCGGGCAGCTCTTCCTTGTTCCTCTCCCTTAGTGGCGTTGTGGCTCCTGTTGCCCCTTTCTTTCCGGCGCTCGGGTCGATACCGTCCGTACACTACTATCGCATGCACGAGGGACGTTCAGTTCAGTCTCGTTCCTCGTTTTTCGCGCGTCCGTTTCATGCTCCATCCAGGCTGGCTTTGCGCTGTGGCTTTGCGCTGTTTATGCCCTGTGTACAAGGGGACCAAGCGGGCACGTCCCTCTCATACTCCATTGTTCAGAGAACCATGCTTCACCTCGTGCTGCCTTGGGGTTGTAAACTAATCCTTGAGGCATCTCTTGCAGCTTGCCACATGCTCCGTCTCTCTTAGCAGTTCCAAATTTGCGACCGTGGCTCTGGTCGCCCTCGCGTTTCCACCAAGTTTTTTCCGGACCTCCTGGTTCACGCTCGGCGAGGCCATACTCCTTTTTGTTTTAGTTCAGTAATTCTCTGTTTAACGGTCAGCACTATTAGCGCACAATCGGTAGTGCTACTGTCCTCTGAGCACTTTCTGTTTTGTTCTGGTAATGCTGCGCTGAGTAAGCATGTTCCCACACTCCGCTTGGGTGCCGTCGCTCTGCGCATGTGCGGACCCGTACACCTCCAGCATAGCGAAGGCACGCCGTAAGCATACTTTGGCATAGGGGCGCAGTACGCTAACAACGTTCTTGGTTTGGTTATATCAGTTCTTTTCTTCAGTGGATGAGTAATGCGTTGGGTTTACATAGCATCTACCCACACGCCCGTCCAGTGTTCAATCCTCAGCCACTGAAGCTGATATTTTTTGTCAGTTTTTCTTACTTTATTGCTTATTCAGTTTCTTTTATTTTTTTATATTTGGTTCACAATTTCCATATTCAGCGAATTGCGTTTGGGTCCTAAAACACCCTTTTAATCTTTTGTTTTCAACGGTTTCGCCAGCCTTTTAACATGGTGAATCGCAACAGAAAAGGTAAGACCAGTCCAGGACCCAGTATTAGTATTCCTGGGACTTCTTTTTATTGGAAGTTCCCACTTCCCATAAGTGGCATCAGGCAATCGCTTTGTCAGGTTCCAGGCTAGCTCTGGGGGTCCGTCCCTTTAACTCTGTGCCAAGTGTTAGGGACCTGGTTATGGCATCCCAACCCCCTGAGCTGCCCAGACCCCGCTGCAGAAGGTGTGCCGAGCCTCTTAAGTTGAGCACATTAGCTCTGTACCTGAGCCATTGGCACCGCCTAGCTCCGTACCTGAGCTTGTCACGCTTATTAGCTCCATACCTGAGCACGTTAGCTTCGTACCTGAGCCGTTAGCGCCACCTAGCTCTGTTCCTGAGCTCGCCACGTCCATTAGCTCCGTACCTGAGCACGTTAGCTCTGTACCTGAGCTGTTAGCACCGCGTAGCTCAGTACCTGAGCTCGCGGTGCCCATTAGCTTCACAACTAAGCAACTAGCACCACCCAGCTCCATACCCAAGCTCGCCATGCCCATTAGCTCTGCAATTGAGCAGATAGCCCCGCCCAGCTCCATACCTGAGCTCGCCGCACTCATTAGCTTCGCAACTGAGCAGCTAGCGCTGTCCAGCTCCGTACCTGAGCTCACCGCACCCATTAGTGCTGTACCTGAGCCATTCGCGCCACCTAGCTCCGTACCTGAGCTCGCACACTGTAACCATACTTCGGCATGGGGCACCCTACGCTAACAACGTAAGTTTTTGGTTTTGTTATTTCAGTTATTTTCTTCAGTGGGTCCTAAAATGCCTTTATTCTTATGTTTTCACTGTTGGCCAGCCTTTTAACATGGCGACTCGTAACAGTGAGATGTTTAAAAATTCCAGAAGCACTGCGGTGTCTGGTCCACTCATACCAGGTCAGTGTTACTGCAGTGCTGTAAGTGGAGAAGTACAAAGTGCAGCTACAGTGGTGCTTGAAAGTTTGTGAACCCTTTAGAATTGTCTATATTTCTGCATAACTATGACCTAAAACATCGTCAGATTTTCACACAAGTCCTAAAAGTAGAAAAAGGGAACCCAGTTAAACAAATGAGCCAAAAATATTATACTTGGTCATTTATTTATTGAGAAAAATGATCAAATATTACATATTAGTGAGTGGCAAAAGTATGTGAACCTCTAGGATTAGCAGTTAATTTGAAGGTGAAATTAGAGTCAGGTATTTTCAATCATTGGGATGAAAATCAGGTGCAAAAAGATTTACAATCAGGTTTAAAAGAAAAGTGTTATGTTTGGAGAAAGGAAAACACTGCATTCCAGTATAAGAACCTTATCCCATCTATGAAACATGGTGGTGGTAGTATCGTGGTTTGGGTCTGTTTTGCTGCATCTGGACCAGGACATCTTGCCATCATTGACGGAACAATGAATTCTGAATTATATCAGAGAATTCTAAACGAAGGACATCTGTCCATGAACTGAATCTCAAGAGAAGGTGGGAATCTCAAGAGAAGGTGGGCAAGAAACACCCACCAACATGCCAGAATTGAAGCTGTTCTGTATGGAGGAATGGGTTAAAATTCCTCCAAGCCGATGTGCAGGACTGATCAACAGTTACAGGAAAAGTTTAGTTGCACAGGGACACACACACACACACACAGACACCAGATACTGAAAGCAAAGGTTCACATTCTTTTGCCACTCACTAATATGTAATATTGGATCATTTTCCTCAATAAATAAATGACCAAGTATAATATTTTTGTAAATTGTAATGTAATGTTTTCTCATTTGTTTAACTGGGTTCGCTGTATCTATTTTTAGGACTTGTGTGAAAATTCGATGCTGTTTTAGGTCAAATTTATATATATATATAATATTTCAGTGTTACAGAACTGTTATATCTCCTCTTAGGGAAAGAGCAAAGCAGTTAAGTGTGTCTTGTTAATAGCCATCATCCACTTACTATTGACTTACAAGTAACAACTTTCCTGGTCATTGAAGTCAGTGCTGAATTATATATCAAGATCAGCCATAATGAGAATGTGTACATACTTCTAAATATGTATAGATCAGTTGTAGTTTCAACTAGCCTACACAACTGCTCTAGCATATTGGTTTTCTGACTGCATTGCCTTTGTCTGCAGTATGACCCTACAAAGCACAGCGTTTATCGCCACCTGGTGGTCATGTTTAGAAACATTTAACTTACCAGCATTTTCTGTTACAAAAAGTTTTTTTGGATTATAGCAACGGTTCCCAATGCTACCACTGAACCTCTTCGACCCGTAAGAATTTAAGTAGGCTAACTTTGGCCCCTCGATGTTTCTTTTCAATTTGTGAGATATATTTTAACGAACATTATTTTGTATTGTATTGCTGCATTTTCAGACCCCAAATCAGCTACTTAAAGGTGCTTAAAGAGTGACAGAATGAATGAAAAAACGAAGCCGTTTACATGTACAGGATTAAGACAATTACGTGCCTAATCTTTCACACGTTAGATTGGTTGTCACCAATGTGTTTCTCAAATTAAGAATATTTGTGCATTACAATCTGGAGAAATTAAAATTCATTTTGGTTCTATGCAGTGATTGTGTTCATGTCTTTATATTTAAAAAATTAATTAGCAAAATATGCAGTGTATACACCCCAACTATTGCAAAAGATCAACTGGTGTTTTCTGATATAGAAATGAGAGTAACATAATAATACACATACACCTTACAAACAGTAAATACAGTATATCTTGAAATTATATCTAAATTAGTTTTCTATTTGGTAAAGAATTAGGAGAAGTGAATTTTATTATTTTGTAAGTGTTAAAAATGTTCAGCGTTATTATCACCACTTTGCAAAGGTTGTGTTAATAACAATATTTTTATATATATATTTTAATGGTTTTAACCTTCTTTATCCAGTTCAGGGGAGCAGGGGCTCTTGTGTTTCTGCTTGCCTGGGGATGTCCCCTGACCAAACCCCCATTCGTCAGACACAGCTAATTATGTCTGCAGGTGATGCCACCCTGGCTGGAGAGCTGTGGAGGGACTCAAATCCTGGTCCCTGTGGTGATGCAATAAACTGCTACACCACCTGAGCTAAAAAAAACTGCTCAAAAAAATAAAAGGAACACTCAAAAAAACACATCCTAGATCTGAATGAATGAAATATTCTCATTGAATACTTTGTTCTGTACAAAGTTGAATGTGCTGACAACAAAATCACACAAAAATCATCAATGGAAATCAAATTTGTTAACCAATGGAGGCCTGGATTTGGAGTCACACACAAAATTAAAGTAGAAAAACACACTACAGGCTGATCCAGCTTTGATGTAATGTCCTTAAAACAAGTCAAAATGAGGCTCAGTATTGTGTGTGGCCTCCATGTGCCTATGTGACCTCCCTACAACGCCTGGGCATGCTCCTGATGAGGTGGCGGATGGTCTCCTGATGGATCTCCTCCCAGACCTGGACTAAAGCATCCGCCAACTCCTGGACAGTCTGTGGTGCAACGTGATGTTCGTGGATGGAGCGAGACAAGATGTCCCATATGTGCTCAATCTGATTCAGGTCTGGGGAACGGGCGGGCCAGTCCATAGCTTCAATGCCTTCATCTTGCAGGAACTGCTGACACACTCCAGCCACATGAGGTCTAGCATTGTCCTGCATTACGAGGAACCCAGGGCCAACCGCACCAGCATAAGGTCTCACAAGGGGTCTGAGGATCTCATCTCGGTACCTAATGGCAGTCAGGCTACCTCTCGCGAGCACATGGAAATGCCACCCCACACCATTACTGATCCACTGCCAAACCGATCATGCTGAAGGATGTTGCAGACAGGAGATCGCTCTCCACGCGTCTCCAGACTCTGTCAAGTCTATCACATGTGCTCAGTGTGAACCTGCTTTCATCTGTGAAGAACACAGGGCGCCATTGGCGAATTTGCCAATCCTGGTGTTTTCTGGCAAATGCCAAACGTCCTGCACGGTGTTGGGCTGTGAGCACAACCCCCATTTGTCGACGTCGGGCCCTCATACCATCCTCATGGAGTCGGTTTCCAACCGTTTGTGCAGACACATGCACATTTGTGGCCTGCTGGAGGTCATTTTGCAGGGCTCTGGCAGTGCTCCTCCTGTTCCTCCTTGCACAAAGGCGGAGGTAGTGGTCCTGGTGCTGGATTGTTGGCCTCCTACGGGCTCCTTCACGTCTCCTGGTGTACTGGCCTGTCTCCTGGTAGTGCCTCCAGCCTCTGGACACTACGCTGACAGACACAGCAAACCTTCTTGCCACAGCTCGCATTGATGTGCCGTCATGAATGAGCTGCACTACCTGAGCCACTTGTGTGGGTTGTAGAGTCCGTCTCATGCTACCACAAGTGTGAAAGCACCACCAACATTCAAAAGTGACCAAAACGTCAGCCAGAAAGCATAGGTACTGAGAAGTGGTCTGTGGTCCCCACCTGCAGAACCACTCCTTTATTGAGTGTGTCTTGCTAATTGCCAAATTTCCACTGTCTCTATTCCATTTGCACAACAGCATGTGAAATTGATTGTCAATCAGTGTCGCTTCCTAAGTAGACAGTTTGATTTCACAGAAGTTTGATTTACTTGGAGTTATATTGTGTTGTTTAAGTGTTCCCTTTATTTTTTTGAGCAGTGTAATAACGATATACTCAAGGACACACAAAATATGTATGTCCTGCTTGACTAGTTGACATAGTAATAAAATAAAAAACAATCCAATCCAACCCACACACTGTATGGCTTTATTGATGTGTACTTGAATCTACATTTATATTGAGAATATTGCCATTGTAAAAATGCATATATATAAAATCAAATTTACACCATTTGGCAATAAGTGTACACACATACCACAACCAATACATTGTATAGTGTTAGTGAATGTTTTAAAAGTATGGGCACCCAAGAAACCAACAAAACATTGCCATTTAACCAGGGGTGTCCAAACTTCTGCATAAGACTGTATAAGACAAAACTGCAAAATGTTCAAAATTTAATCATGGGAAGAATTTGATACAATTTCTGATATATCCAAACATCACCAGTCTCATCAGTATGGCCACAGGGTTTATACCATAAACATTATTATTAAATAAATAAATAAATAAATAAATAAAGATATTAAATTACAGTAATATAATCCCCATGAACATGGTTAACAAGGTATTATTAGACAAAAAGAAACAAGTCCAATCCCCAGAAATGTATACACTGGTGCTTGGTGTTTGTGAACCCTTTAGAATTGTCTAGATTTCTGCATAAATATGACCTAAAACATTGTTCTAAAAGTTCTAAAAGTAGATAAAGAGAACCAACTAAACAAATGGAATGATATATTACATGATCCAATATTACATATCTGTGAGTGGCAAAAGTTTCAGTTTCTGGTGTGGCCCCTTTTAATGCAGCTATAACTACAACTAAACAGTTCAGGTAACTGTTGATCAGTACTGCAGACTGGCTTGGAATAATTTAACTGTTTCCAGGTTCAATTCTGGAATGTTAGTGGGTTTCCTCGTATTTATGTTGGGCTAAGGTCAGGACTTCTTTAGTCTTCTTTAACCTGCATTTGGTAGAATGATTTGTCTTGCTGCATGACCACATTCTCTAGAGATTCAGTTCATGGACAGATGTCCTGACATTTTTTGTTAAAATTTACTTTTACAATTCAGAATTAATTCTCCACATATCATCAATGGTGATATCCTGCATCCTGGCCTATGTGCAGCAAAACAGTCTTAAACCATGAAAACAAAAAGCTCTGTTTTGGTCTCATCCGTCTACAAAATGTTTTTCCAGTAGTATTCTGCATTGTCTGTGTTCAATGTGATGGGCAGCAATGTTTGTTTTGGAGAGCAATGTCTTTCTCCTTGCAACCCTGCCATGCACAAAATTGTTGTTCTGTGTTCTACTTGTGGTGGACTCATGGACATTAACATGAGGCAACATGAGAGAGCCGTTTGGTTGGGTAGAAGTTACCCTGGATACCTTTTTGACCTTTCATACTATTACAGGCCTTAAATAGATGCTTTTGTAATCTTTTCCAGGCTGTTGAGCATCATCAATGCCTTTGTTTGTGCCATGATACACTTCACAATCATGTTTGAAGATCATACTCTGATGGATTCCTGTTCTTTAAATACAACACCAGGTGTGTCTACTAGTGTTGTCATCCCCCACTCGCAGAAATCACTCTAATTTCACCTTCAAATTAACTGCTTGTCTTACAGTTTCACATACCTTTGCCACTCAAAGATATGTCATATTAGATGCTATTATTCAATATGTGAATGACCAAGTACAATATTTTTATTACAATAGTTTTATTTGTTTAATTTGACTTTCTTTATCTATATTTAGGACTTGTGTGAGTCTAATGAGTTCACAAACTTTCAAGCATTGCTGTATATTACATGGTAAAAATATGCAGACACTCCTCGAATTAGTGACATTTTATACTTCAACATACATCCATGGACATAGACATGTAGACTGGATCGTGCTGATGTGCTCATTGACTTTCAGTGTGCCTTCTTAAGATGTCACAAGTCAGTTCATCAAATTTCTGCTCTGCTAAAGCTGCCCTTGTTTAAGGTAAAGAGCTGTTATTGTCAAGTGGAAATGTCTAATAGTAATACAAGTACAAAGGTTTGGTCTATGCAAGGTTATATAATAACCTTGGAAATAGTGTATGCAAGGTTATGTAACGCAATAAAATCTATGCTCAGTTGTAACACTTGCTCCAAACTGCCTTTGAAAGCAGTGAACAAGAAGTGTTTATCTAGATCAGTGGTTCTTTTTCTGCATCACCCCCTTTTGGAGATAAGAATATTTTCAAGTATATTATTATAATATTTTCACGCCCAGTGGTCCAGGAGCTCTAACGACTTTTTTCGCTGCTATGTACGCTATTTGCCATAGAGATTTGTTGTGACACTCGAGAGACTGTTTTCTAAAAAAGAAACACTTTTGTCTGACTTGTTGAAATACTCTCTGCAAACATTTCAGAACATTTTGTATATAGGGGTAAAAATGAACCCATGAAAACTGAGTTGAATGAAGTATTTGGCCTCATTTACATTGTTCTTTTAACACATTGTGCATCCCATGCAGCCATTCGGGCAATCATTATTGTTGAACCATGACAAAGTGACAAATCACCTTTACAGTGGAATTATTACAAGTGACATACATTATGTATCTTAATGGTTTAATGTCTAACAGCATTCATTATTTTCAGCTTGTTTTCTCAAAATTTTTTCTCCTTTGTTGCCCCTCCGGGGAAGCACACCCCCCAGTTTAAGAACCACTGATCTAGATCTTCAAGGCCTGACTTTCTTAGCTAGTCGGCCACACACGAGTCTTGCAGCCTGATGGATGCCAATAGAACACTACAGTAGCTACCTTAGTGCATATATGGTAAAGGGGACATAACATTTTAAGGTGATCTAAGGCCCGGCTGTGGGATAGACCACTGAAGTTCCAATTTATGGCATCAGTTTGGCAAAGACATTGTCGGGTGTGAGCACAGCACACATTTAGACCACAAGATCAATAAAGAAAATGTTTACAGAGGTTGGTGTGCAAGAACTTGAGTGGCCTGCCCTGACCTCAGCCCTATCCATCACCTATGAGATTAATTGGAATGCAGCCTCCGAGTGAGTTCTTGACACCAAACATTAGGGCTTGACCACCAATGCTTTTGTGGTTATATCTCTACAGTCATATTTCAAAATCATGTGGAATGCCTTTCCAGAATAGTGGAGGCCATTCTAGCAGGTAAGGGGAATCAACTGCATATTAATGCCTATGCTTTTTGCATGTGATGTCCACAAACATTTGGCAGTACAGTACAGTGCATCATCTCATGTTTTGTTTTTAATTTAAATGTCATTTAAACTGAAACCTGGCAAAAATGAAGGACATTCACAACATTTGTACAGATGTACTGTATTGATTACTAGGAAGAAAAAAAAACTATCACTCGCTTTGTTACTGAAGAGGAATTTAATCGGCTTATTGTCTAGACCCAAGTCAACAGCAAGAGCCACTACCCATGGGCCATTTTCACCTCTTTATGCATTCAACATTCTCTTGGTATGATCTTTGCAGGACAACCACTCTTAGGAAGAGTAGAAACAGTACTAAATTTCCTTTAGACATGGTTTTGAAGCATTTTACAACTTCATGGATCTAAACATTTATATCAACACATTTCTTGAGAACAGCACATTCAGACCTTGTGGCATTTTTTTAAAGGACAGGACACCTCTACAACACATGCGTCCAATTTTTTAACTGGAATGCATGTCCTTTGGGGGAAATCATTAGCCCTGAAGTTCACATCCTTTTACAGAATTGTCTGGGAACGATTATCAATGTGTTCAACAAACGAACAAAATCTATAGCTATTTGCATGTTTGGTCTAAATGTGTTCAGCATCATCAGTGGCTCAGTGTAAGAGCCGTCTGCTGGAAAAGGCAGTTCCTGAGGGCCAGGATTCAAATCCTGGGTGGAGCTTACAACATGAAGGCTGGGTGTTCTGCCATGGACAGGGTGTGCCTGTGCCCAGTGAATTAGTGAAAAGCAGGGACAATCCAAGATGCTTTTGCTTTGCCTTTTTAAATTTGAGTAACTTTTTACAAGTAATTAATTCAGGTAATTCCACTAAGGTATTCAGTAACTTTTCTGACTAGATCAGAGAACAACTTTTACTACACTGCCTGGCCCAAAAAGGTTGCACTCTAATATTTAGTTGACCTGCTATGATGACAGTACACATATACGGTGGCAAAAATTGTGACATGGCAACCTTATATTATGTAACAACATAAGTTTCCATTCAGAATTGTATTCATGTTTGGCCGAGATCTTTTTTTGATGAAGAAAGTGTTGAACCAATCTGTAAAGTCTTCTTTAGCATCTCAAACACTTTCAATGGAGTTAAAGCCAGGACTTTGTGGAGACCAGTTCATAAGTGGAAATGAATCCTCATGCTCCCAGAACAACTCTTTCACAGTTTGAGCCTTATGAAAGTCAGACTGTTGTCCTGAAATATGCTCATGCCATCAGGGAAGAAAAAATACATGGATGGGATAACTTGTTCATTCAGTATATTCACTGACTTCATTTTATTGCAGGTACTGGACTTTGGACCAGAAGGTCCAGGGTTCAAATCCCACCTCTGCCAAGCTACCACTGTTGGGTCCTTGAGCAAGGCCCGTAATCCACAATTGCTTGGATTGTCAAGTCAAGTCAAGTCAGATTTATTTATATAGCGCTTTTTACAATGGAGCATTGTCTCAAAGCAACTTTACAAGTTTAGATTATCTCCTAATAACTACGTCCAATCCCAATTGGATTGTAAGATTGTACCAATTGTAAGTTGCTCTGGATAAGGGCGTCTGCTAAATGCTGTAAATGTAAATGTTGCTGAGCCTAGATCTGACCTGAAGACAACCCCAGATCACAGTGGCGTAGACTGGGGGTTGGGAGGGGGGTCACTAAATTCAAAAAGTTGCCAAGTTTCGTGACAGAATCAATATCTTGGCAACAGCAGTAGCTCTCTGTGTTCTTTGGGAATGTAGCAACACTGCCTTCTACCCTCCACAGTACACAACGATAATCGTATAAAAATACCATTTAATAATAATTATGTTATTAATTCTAACAGCCAACACACTGTTAAAAAATGAAATCACAAGGATGTTGTCAGCAGGAATTATTGGGGGGGACATTTCCCCCCTCCAAACTTTGAGGGGGACACGTGAGCACTATGCACGATGGGTGCGTTGCTTCATGAGCTTACTTTCTTATCCTGATGACCCCATCACTCTGGAATAGGGTAAATCTGCACTCATCAGACCACATGACCATTGCTAAAGAGTCTAATCTTTTGCTCCATAGCAAACTGAAGCCTTTTTCTTAATTATCCTCAAAAACAAGTGGTTTTCATATGGCCACACAGCTGTTTCATCCCAATTCTGTGTGTTCTCGTTGCAGTGTCTGTTTAAATGCTCCTACTTTCAATATTAAACATAGCTGTGAGTTCTACTGTCAATTTTTATGATTTGACTTCACCAAGCATTTAGTGATCTCAAATCACAATCATTCAAGATTCTTGTCCGACCAAATTTATTCCACAAAGTTGACGGCTCACCACTATCGTTCCAGTTGTTAATAATGTGTTGGACAGTTCTTAACCCAATTCCAGTCATTTCAGCAATCTCCTTAGTTGTTTTCTTTGCTTGATGCATTCCAATAATTTCCCAGCTCTGAAACACAGTAACATATTTTCCATGACCACGGGATACATCTTTTGACATGATGTTTAGAAGCTACTCACTGCATCAAAAAAGGAATTGTTGGCAACTGAATCATATTAATATCCACAGTAATTATCTAATCAAAGGCTCTTAAGTATTTTCTTAATTGAATCCAAACAGTGGCCAGGCAGTGTAGTTTTTACTAATACATGCAGCTTGAGCCGGTGTTCATATTACTTAATATTATCTAATTAATGTGTGTGCATAGAATATAATGATTGTAGTGCTTGCTTCAGATCATTTCTCACCTGTTTCATCAGTCTGATATAAATAATGTTAATTTCATGGCTTTAGAAAGTGAATAACAGGTAATGCTACATAACACACATCCACTCGCTCTTTGCGACTGTTTTTAGTGGATTTGTTTTTATGATACCGTACTAAAACCACACACAATACAAATCCATACTTTACGGATTTTTAAAAATACAAAGTTGACATAGAAACAGCATCGAGTCAAACAATAGGTGAAAAACATAAAAGCAGTCTTTAGTGGTATCCTCCCATCATTTGGCTTGTCAGTTGGTAAAAAATGAGAGTTGCTCCTCAGAGTTTGCCCTCATTAGGTTCAGTTTATGCCACTGGACATATCTATCATTGCACTTCCCCCTATAATACCTTGTTTTCATGCCCCGTCTCCTCTCTACTGCTTTCCATGCTGCAAAGACTCTCAAGTACAGTGCAGAAAATCTGCATTTGCGCAGCAAGGACGGCTGTCATGCCACAGCTCCATCTCTGAGCAAAATTCTCTGAACAGATCTACGAACCCTCCTTTCCCTCTGCACTCTCAGTGGGTGTAGGTGGCTCCTCCACACTGGGGGACTGAGCCCCTACTGGCCCATCTGAAAATGAGAAAATGGAAGAGAATGGTAAGATGGCAACAAAGATACAATTTTGTCAGACAAAAGCATTGCCCATGCAATATACCCCCAACACCAACCATAAAATCTATATGATTTTACAGAACAATTTAGTCCAAAGCCATCAAGATTAATATAGGTTTGCTGCTACAACAGTTTCCACTGTTCTGGGAAGGCTTTCCACTAGTTTGACTATGGGATTCACTTCTCTTCAGTGAAGACATTTTCTGACATTAGGTGAAAAGACCTGGCTTGTAAGGGTCGAATGGGAAGGGGGCTGTGGGACTGTGGTAGCCTAGTGGGATACTATAGACCAGAATGTCCAGGGTTCAAATTCCACCACTGCCAAGTTGCTACTGTTGGGTCCTTGTACAAGACCTTTATCCCACAACTGCTTGGATTGAGAGAGTCAAAGTCAGATTTTGTCATGTGCTTGGTCTTGAAGTTATGGTACAGGACTATGGACCAGAATGTCCAGGTTTCAAATCCCATCTCTGCCAAACCACCACTGTTGGGTCCTTGACCAAGACCCTTAACCCATAAATGCATGGATTGTAAAATTGTATAAATTACAGTTGCCACTATACATTTCAGGAGATGGTGTTCTCCAATCAATCAATCAATCAATCAATCAAATGCAAATGTGACTCACTAATCACTCCAAAGAATGTGTTTATACTGCCTCTGTCCTATGTGAGCTTAACAGTCACAGTCAAGTTGATGCATAGCATTCCATATGATGAGCTCAGACATTTGTTTGGCTGCTTGGCCATGGAAACATAATCCATCAAGCTCCTGGTGAACAGTTTTTTATGCTGATGGAGGACCAAGACTCAAAAAGGGATGCAACCTCCTTGGGCCGCCTAGGTGTTATATGTAAGAATAAATCTAAGTTACCTAATTAATAAGTTAATAAGTGCCTTTTGGCTGGGTCAGGTATCACATGGAGGTACAGTTGGCTGTGTCTGAAGGAGGAGATCATCCCACACCTTTGCAACAGCGACCCATGTTGGGCCCGCATTGGACCAGGGCATGCTTACTTCTGCACCCTGAGTTCTTTGGGATAGGCAGTGGACCCACCAAGCCCCTGGGCCCTGACCAGGACAAGCAAAAATTAACATCAACCTGCACTGACTGCCAACTGAAAACACTGTAATTAAATAGGTAATGAAACTGATTCTGTTTTCTCTATTTATAGCCAGAGGTTCAGAGATCATACCTGTGAGCGACAATTCAGCCAGCTTGAGGGACAGGTCAGGAGGAACTCCAACAGGCGAACCCAGGATATCGGGTAGTGCATTACGGCGGCCAGATCGGCCTGATGAGGCAAAATCCAATGATGACTCCAGCTCTGTCATCTCTGAGACTGGGAGAGGGAGGGAGGGAGAAAGGGAGAGGGGGAGAGAGGGAGAGCACATGCTGTTCATCTCCTCTAGAGGGAGACAAGAGTACTTAAAATATTCCATATCACCACCCACTTGACTGGCCTTGTTTCATAAGCATTCATCTTCCTTCTAGATACATGGTGCTGTCTCTCACCAATCTGCCCTTTTTTAACACTATCTAATAACAGCAGCTCACATGGGCATATTATGGTATAAATACAGTGCCTGTAGAAAATCATCTAACACTGACACATTACACCCTGTAAAATAAAAACAATTCAACTGATCTCATATATATATATATATATCAGCAGTAGTTACACCTTATAACATTGAATAAATTATATTTTCTTTTTTTTTTTAAATAAAGTGATCGCAAGCACAACTGAAATCGAACACGTCCTAATCATCAACATGCATCAGCACTGGAAAACAAACACGCGAGTGGCTGATTCGTTTACATGAGACTGATTCCAATCACCGGCCAATTAATTGGTGCATCTCTGCGTCATATGCCATAATATTTGTTGCACAATGTTGCCCAGCATTACAACCAGCTATACTATAATAGTGTGTGAACACAGCTCACCAAGTACAGTGGGGCAAAAAAGTGTTTAGTCAGCCACTGATTGTGCAAGTTTTTCTACTTAGAAAGATGAGAGAGGTCTGCATTTTCATCATAGGTACACTTCAACTATGAGAGACAAAATGAGAAAAAAAATCATTGTAGGATGTTTAAAGAATTTAACTGTAAATTATGGTGGAAATACGTATTTGGTCAATAACAGAAGGTCAGCTCAATACTTGGCAATGACAGAGGTCAAACGTTTCCTGCAAGTCTTCACCAGGTTTGCACTCACTGTAGCTAGTATTTTATCCCATTCCTCCATGCAGATCTCCTCTAGAGCAGTGATGTTTTGGGGCTGCCAATCAAAATTTTCTATGGGGCTGAGGTCTGGAGACTGGCTAGGACACTCCAGGACCTTTAGATACTTTTTACAGAGCCACTCCTTCGTTGCCCAAGCGGTCTGTTTGGGATCATTGTCATGCTGGAAGACCCAGACATGTTTGATCTTCAATGCTCTCACTGATGGAAGTAGGTTTTGGCTTAAAATCTCACGATACATGGCCCCGTTCATCCTGAGCTTAACACAGATCAGTCGTCCTGTCCCCTTTGCAGAAAAACAGCCCCAAAGCATGATGTTTCCACCCCCATGCTTCACAGTAGGTATGGTGTTCTAGGGATGCAACTCAGCATTCTTCTTCCTCCAAACACGATGAGTTGAGTTTTTATACTACATGATATTCTCCCAATCCTCTTCTGGATCATCCATATGCTCTCTGGCAAACTTCAGACAGGCCTGGATGTACTGGCTTAAGCAGGGGGACACGCCTGGCACTGCGGATCCGAGTCCCTCTCGGCATAGTGTGTTACTGATGGTAGCCTTTGTTACTTTGGTCCCAGCTCTCTGTAGGTCATTCATCAGGTCCCTCCGTGTAGTTCTGGGATTTTTGCTCACCGTTCTCATGATCATTTTGACCCCACGAGATGAGATCTTGCATGGGGCTCCAGATCGAGGGAGATTATCAGTGGTCTTGCATGTCTTCCATTTTCTTACAATTGCTCCCACAGTTGATTTATTCACCCCAACCTGCTTGCCTATTGTAGATTCACTCTTCCCAGCCTGGTGCAGGTCTACAATTTTCTTCCTGGTGTCCTTCGACAGCTCTTTGGTCTTGGCCATGGTTAAGTTTGGAGTCTGACTGTTTGAGGCTGTGGACAGGTGTCTTTTATACAGATAATGAGGTCAATCAGGTTCCATTAATACAGGTAACAAGTGGAGGACAGAAGAGCTTCTTAAAGAAGAAGTTACAGATCTGTGAGAGCCAGAAATCTTGCTTGTTTGTGGGTGACCAAATACTTATTTTCCACCATGATTTACAATTAAATTCTTTACAAATCCTACAATGTGATTTCCTGGATTTTTTTTTTTTTACTCATTTTGTCTCTCATAGTTGAAGTGTACCTATGATGAAAATTACAGACCACTCTCATCTTTCTAAGTAGGAGAACTTGCACAATCAGTGGCTGACTAAATACTTTGTTTCCCCATTGTAGCCAACTTTACTATAATACAATATAACAACCCATCAAATAACCAGCTATACTATAATACAGTATAACAGCCCACCAAACAGCCATCTATACTATAACACAATATAACAGCCCACCAAACAGCCAACTTTACTATAATTTAGTATGACAACCCACCAAATAGCCTTCTATACTATAATGGAGCATAACATCTTACTACATAGCCATCTATAGTATAATACAATACAACAGCCCACAAAACAGTCATATATGCTATAATGTAGTAATAGCAACCCATCAAATAGCCATATTTTTATAATACAGTATACCAGACCATCACATAGCCATCCGTACTATGATACAGTATACGAGACCACCAAATATCATCTATGCTATAATACAGTGTAAAAACCAACAAATAACCATCTACACTGTAAGAAAGTATAAAAGCCCAACAAACAGCCCCCTATAACATACTGCAATATAGCAGCCTAAAAAATAACCAACTATACTATAACATGGGATAAAAGTCCAACAAATAATGATCAATAATATAAAAGAGAATAACAACGCATAAAATAGGCATCTATTCCATAAAACAGTCATCCTTACTATAATAATGTAACATCTATTGCAGTCCCAGTCATCAACTCGTGTGTGTATATATATATATATATATATATATATATATATATATATATATATTATTAATAGCTCACCAAACCAATCGTTGTTTTCTGTCTCTGTCACTGAGCACCATGGCAACAACAAAGTATCACCTACAGGCTATTGCATGGCAACAGGTAATTTCTTCTGACATGTTGCTATTGGTTGCTTCCCTTTTCTGTCTGTTGTGTTCTTTTTGTAGATTCAGAAGGAAATCCTTGAACCTCTGCCTCTGTTTTCCTTCAGTCGAAGCTCTTAATAATGGGCTCTTATTTCCAGCTCAGTCAGCAACCATAACATCCAGCCACTGTTTAATACAACCATGAATCTCAACTGTCACACTTTAAACTTGTACTGAGGCCAAAATCAGCAAACAAAGAATGAATAAAATGAAATGAGTTAAGAGTCATGAGAATATCAGTTGGTGTTGATATTATGCTGTAGGCTTGGATACTGACATTGACAATGTAGGGCTAATAATGTGGGTAAAAAAAAAAACTAAATAATGATGTGTTTTCAAACAAGTGATGTCAATAGGTGATTGTAATCATGATTTGGTACAAAAGCAGTGTCCACGAAAGTCTGAGACTGTGAGGGGCAAAGATGGGCAAAGGATCTCCAGATTGTCAACAAATGCATAGCAGAATTATTGAAAAAAACAAAAACAATGTTCCTCAAAGAAAGTTCAGAAGGGATTGGCATATTTCTTCCTCTACAGTGCATGATATCATTAAATGATTCAAGGATTCTGAAGGAATTTCAGGCCGTAAAGGGGAAGGGTGCAGGCCTAAACTGATCTCTGGTCCCTCATGTAAGGAACACTTTTCTACCTACCACCCTAAATTTTCTAATTTGGGGTTATAAGTACATATACAGTGGTGCTTGAAAGTTTGTGAACCCTTCAGAATTTTCTTTATTTCTGCACAAATATGACCTAATACATCAGATTTTCACAGAAGTCCTAAAAGTAGATTAAAAAGAACCCAGTTAAACAAATGAGACAAAAATATTATACTTGGTCATTTATTTATTGAGTCCAATATTACATATTACATATCCAATATTGCATATAACAGAGTGGCAAAAGTATGTGAACCTTTTGGATTAGCAGTTAATTTGAAGAAATTAGATTCAGGTGTTTGTGAAATTAAGGTGTACATTCAGGTGTAGATTCTAATTAGTTTGTGAAATTAGAGTCAGGTGTTTTCAATCAATGGGATGACAATCAGGTGTGAGTGGGCACCCTGTTTTATTTAAAAAACAGGGATCTATCAAAGTCTGCTCTTCACAATACATGTTTGTGGAAATGTATCATGGCACAAAACAAGGAGATTTCTGAGAACCTCACAAAAAGAGTTGTTGATGCTCATGAGGCTGGAAAAGGTTACAAAACCATCTCTAAAGAGTTTGGACTTTATGTTTGGAGAAAGGAAAACACTTCATTCCAGTATAAGAACCTTATCCCATCTGTGAAACATGGTGGTGGTAGTATCATGGTTTGGGCCTGTTTTGCTGCATCTGGGTCAGGACAGCTTCCAATCATTGATGGAACAATGGATTCTCAATTATATCAGAGAATTGTAAAGGAAAATGTCAGGACATCTGTCCATGAACTGAATCTCAAGAGAAGGTGGGTCATGCAGCAAGACAACGACCCTAAGCACACAAGTCGTTCTACCAAAGAATGGTTAAAGAAGAATAAAGTTCATGTTTTGGAATGGCCAAGTCCTGACCATAATCCAATCAAAATGGTGTGGAAGGACCTGAAGCGAGCAGTTAATGTGAGGAAACCCACCAACATCCCAGAGCTGAAGCTGTTCTGTACAGAGGAATGGGCTAAAATTCCTCCAAGCCGGTGTGCAGGACTGATCAACAGTTACAGGAAACGTTTAGTTACAGTTATTGCTGCACAGGGGGGTCACACCAGATACTGAAAGCAAAGGTTCACATACTTTGCCACTCACTAATATGTAATATCGGATCATTTTCCACAATAAATAAATGACCAAGTATAATATTTTTGCCTCATTTGTTTAACTGTTCTCTTTATCCACTTTTAGGACTTGTGTGAAAATCTGATGATGTTTTAGGCCATATTTAGGCAGAAACACAGACAATTCTAAAGGGTTCACAAACTTTCAAGCACCACTGTATACAGTATAACATGGTGTTGAGGCAATGTCAAGATCGCATAACGTGCAATTTTACATTCGTGTTGTATATGCATTTCTATTCTCAATGCAAATTGCTTTGGATTTTCTATCCTGACGCTTGGTCTAAACATACCGCACTTTTCCCTCTTTTTCTCCTGCATTCCTGCCTCGCTGTGGTTCAGGAAGCTTTCTAATCCATTTTGTATGAAGCTGGAGGATTATGGAGGAGAGGTTTCTGCAGAATGAATCCACTACCTCTAGGAGAGACTGATGCACCCCTTCTTGTATTCCAACCTTATACACATTTCCATTTGTTGTATGTATTAGGTCATTAATCCCTAAGAGAGATGTTTTTGCTAACAGCCGGAATGTTCTGTGTTTATCTTATACACCTGCAAGGATTGAGGAGCCAAAACTAAAATGATCTGCAGAGCCAAAAAAACAGAACATCATGGGAATATTGTGAGATTGGCAATCCATCCGTTACCAGATAACACAATTCATACAATATACACTATATTGGAAAAAGTATTTGCTTGTCAGCCTTCACACGCATATGAACTTGAGTGACATCCCATTCTTAATCCATAGGGTTTAGCATGATGTCAGCCTATCCTTTGCAGCTATAACAGCTTAAACTCTCCTGGGAAGGCTTTCCACAAGGTTTAGGAGTGTGTTTATTTGAATTTTGACCATTCTTCCAGAAGTGCATTTGTGAGGTCAGACACTGATGTTGGACGAGAAGGCCTGGCTTGCAGTCTCTGCTGTAATTCCTCCCAAAGGTGTTCTATCGGGTTGAGGTCAGGACTCTGTGCAGGCCAGTCAAGTTCTTCCACACCAAACTCACATGTCTTTATGGACCTTTCTTTGTACACTGGTGCACAGTCATGTTGGAACAGGAAAGGGTCATCCCCAAACTGTTCCCAGAAAGTTGGGAGCATGAAATTGTCCAAAATCTCTTGGTATGCTGAAACATTAAGAGTTCCTTTCACTGGAACTAAGGGGCCAAGCCCGGCTCCTGAAAAACAACCCCACACCATAATCCCCCTCCACCAAACTTTACACAGTCAGAAAAGTACTGTTCTCCTGGCAACCACCAAACCCGGACTCGTCCATCAGATTGCCAGACAGAGTAGCGTGATTTGTCATTCCAGAGAGCATGGCACTGCTCTAGAGTCCAGTGGTGGTGTGCTTTGTACCACCGCATCTGACACTGCATTGCGTTTGGTGATGTAGGTCTTGGATGCAGCTGCTCAGCCATGAAAACTCATGCCATGAAGCCTCTATGCACCTTTCTTGAGCTAATCTGAAGGTCACTTGAAGTTTGTAGGTCTGTAGGGAATGGCTCTGCAGAAAGTTGGCAACCTCTGCGCACTATGTGCCTTAGCATCCTGCTGACCCCGCTCTGTCATTTTACGTGGCCTACCACTTTGAGGCTGAGTTGTTGTCGTTCCAAATCACTTCCACTTTGTTATAATACCACTGACAGCTGACTATAGAATATTTAGTAGCGAGAAAATTTCATGACTGGACTTGTTGCACAGGTGGCATCCAATCATGGTACAATGCTGGAATTCACTGAGCTCCTGAGAGCGAGCCATTATTTCATAAATGTTTGTAGAAGCAGTCTCCATGCCCAGGTGCTTGATTTTATACTCCTGTGGCCATGGAAGTGATTGGAACACCTGAATTCAATCACTTGGATGGGTGAATGAATACGCTGGCAATATAGTGTAGCTTTTTAATCGACAACATGATCCCTTGATTTAATAATTTTACAGTATGCAGAATAACACTGAATTATAATACTAGTAATAAATATTCACCTGGTGTAACCTCAATTTCATCGGTATAAGCAGAATCTTATTATTCTTAATATCTCTCGTTTTAACTCTGCTTGTCTTGGTTCATTGCAGGGCTCAGCAGCGTTCCTTGTTTCAGCACCAGGGAATGATTCTCCCCTCCTTCCTCCAGTCGCTCAGACACAGTAAATTGTGCCTGCATGACACCTAACCTGGCTGAAAGTCATCGTGTGAATTCAAACCAGTGCAGTCTTGGGCTACCAAATTGCCGCTGCAACCCCCTAAAGAACATAAGTTCCCATTTTTAGTGGGGGGCAGGATACCTGAAGCCTATCCCATAATTCACTGAGCACAGGGCCATGTAAGTGCACCATCCAACTTTCACGCTGCAGACCAAGCTCCGGATTCAAACCATGGCCATCAGGAACTGAGGTTTCCAGCACTACCACTAAGCCACAAGCCACAGGAGCTGCATTATATTTACTGTTATTATTAAGCATTGTCACATATATTAACCCAGAAAATATATGTCCAACTGAAGTAGATGAGCAGAATATTTCTAATCTAACAGAATCTCTCCAATGAGATAACAAAATAATGTGCAGTTGATGTTCTATCACATAGAGATCCCATTCTGCAAGTTGACTATCAAACCATTATTGCTCCCAGATAGTTGTAAAATTAAAATGCAATAATATAAAGACCGCATTTTGTAGCCTGACACCACAAGAGACTGGGGTGAAATTAATTTACTAGAAGATTGTCTATATACAAGCTCTTATTGTGCCACATAACATATGCGTGGGAGGGGGGTACATGGTGGGGGTGACAGTATTGCTCTTTCGGCCCATGATGCAACATCACATTCACTGAGAAAATTCAGTTATTTTGCAAGCATGATGAAAATTCAGTGTTTGTGGGCTTTATGTTATACTTTCTTTATGTAATTCATCTTAATGCAAGATTGTTTTCAACACTTATCAGCATAATAAACCTATGGGAATGGCACAAACCATAGCCTTTATAGTAGACCAGAGTAGTAAGATTTTATTATAGACCATCATAGATTAAATTCTGCTCTAACTTATTATTTTTGACAATAGCCATCCAAATGCAAAACAGACCTCCATGTGCATCACTGAGACAAACAGAACATCAATACAGAATAGACATACAGTGGGGCAAAAAAGTATTTAGTCAGCCACTGATTGTGCAAGATCTCCTACTTAAAAGATGAGAGAGGTCTACAATTTTCATCATAGGTACACTTCAACTATGAGAGACAAAATGAGAAATAAAGTCCAGGAAATCACATTGTAGGATTTGTAAATAATTTAATTGTAAATTGTGGTGGAAAATAAGTATTTGGTCAATAACAAAAGTTAAACTCAATACTTTGTAACATAACCTTTGTTGGCAATGTCAGAGGTCAAACGTTTCCTCTAAGACTTCACCAGGTTTGCAGACACTGTAGCTGGTACTTTGGCCCATTCCTCCATGCAGATCTCCTCTAGAGCAGTTATGTTTTGGGGCTGTCACTGGGCAACATGGACTTTCAATTGCCTCCACATATTTTCTATGGGGCTGAGGTCTGGAGACTGGCTAGGCCACTCCAGGACCTTAAATGCTTTTTATGGAGCCACTCCTTCGTTGCCCGAGTGTGTTTGGGACCATTGTCATGCTGGAAGACCCAGCCATGTTCCATCATCAATGCTCTCACTGATGGAAGGAGGTTTTGGCTTAAAATCTCATGATACTTGGCCCCGTTCATTCTTCCCTCAACACGGATCAGTCGTCCTGTCCCCTCTGCAGAAAATCAGTCCCAAAGCATGAGGCTTTCACCCCCATGCGTCACAGTAGGTATGCCGCAACTCAGCATTCTTCTTCCTCCAAACACGGCGAGTTGAGTTTTTACCAAAAAGTTCTATTTTAGTTTCATCTGACCACAAAAATTTCAGATGGGCCTGGACATGTACTGGCTTAAGCAGGGGGACACACCTGGCCCTGCAGGATCTGAGTCCCTCTCGGCATAGTGTGTTACTGATGGTAGCTTTGTTACTTTGGTCCCAGCTCTCTGCTGGTCATTCATCAGGTCCCTCCGTGTAGTTCTGGGATTTTTGCTCACCGTTCTCATGATCATTTTGACCCCACAGGATGAGATCTTGTGTGGAGCCCCAGATCGAGGGAGATTATCAATGGTCTTGTATGTCTTACAATTGCTCCCACAGTTGATTTATTCACACCAACCTGCTTGCCTATTGTAGATTCACTCTTCCCAGCCTGGTGCAGGTCTACAATTTTCTTCCTGGTGTCCTTCTCGACAGCTCTTTGGTCTTGGCCATGGTTGAGTTTGGAGTCTGACTGTTTGAGGCTGTGGACAGGTGTCTTTTATACAGATAACGAGGTCAAACAGGTCCCATTAATACAGGTAATGAGTGGACCAAATACTTACTTTCCACCATGATTTACATGATTTAAAATCCTACAATGTGATTTCCTGGATTTTTTCTTATTTTGTCTCTCATAGTTGAAGTGTACCTATGATGAAAATTACAGACCTCTCTCATCTTTCTAAGTCGGAGAACTTGCACAATCAGTGGCTAACTAAATACTTTTTTGTCCTCTTTTTACTTTTGCTTACAATTTGAACAAAAATAACAATCAGTGGCAGTTGGTTTGCTTTCATCTTCACTTCTATCAGTCGTTGAGGTGCAGAGAAGTTGTACAAAGGAAGAAAAGGCTGTGCTGGCTGAAGCCACATAGTGGGCTAAGTTAACAGACATATTTAAGCAATCTGCAGGTGACATTGTGGACAGTGCCGAAGAGGCAGATAGATCAAAGATTAGGAGTGAGCAGGGAGCAGGTGCTTAGTCATGCTTACATGCTGTGCTGTGATCTAGCTAAATGGACTAACTAAAGAGCAAAATGGTTTTGTTAACCTTGGGGTTTTAATTCTACAATCCTGCTGCAAGTCTGGCCATTTCCAGCGTTTGACTAGTCAGACTGTGCACAAATGTTTACAGACGTTTTTGGCTAAATTTCGCTTAAGTCTTTAAGAAAAGGTTCATCAATGGCAAGTGGGTAAAATAAACAAGTAAATTGAATAACTTACATCTAGACTACTCATGAATCCTTTTTCATGTTTAGCCTAAGAGGCATATAATATTTGATAGGCAGCCCAACAATAAATGAACACAAACAAATGGAAGTGTATTTTTGCCAAGCTAATTCAGGATGTTCAGGAATCCAGTTCAGGATGTCATTATTACAAGATATAATGTCATTTTATGAGCATTTATGTTATTATTTACTAATTTTATTTATATTAAAATAATATATTTACAGTGGTAGCTCGGTTTTCGACCACCTCGGACCTTGTGAAATTTGGTTTTCGACCCATTTTGACTGGAAAGATTTGTATCGGAGTCGAATAGCATGACTTCTTTTCAGCCGAAACTCGATTCATGATTCAGTACACAGTGATTCAGTCTCACAACAGCTCTCACAGAAGATCGTTGCTATTTTTATTGTTTTTTTTTTTTTTGTTTTACATCTACAGTACTGTATTCCTAATGCAGATAAGTCTACATGTATTCTAAAAAGATTCGTTTATAAGAGCCAACCAAAAGCAAAACAGGAACTGAATGCTGCAGAACACAACTAGCTTCAAGTTGCTTAGGAGCTATTGTAGTGCCTGGAGTTCATCAATAGTCAGCTTTTACTTTTCACTTTCAATCCACTTTGAATCCAATTCTTTGAATACTTTTGTGCTGCTGTTGTTGTAATGTGTGAGTATTCGACAGGATAAACTGATCTATTTATCCTTCACCCTGAGACCTCTTGATTAAGAGACACTTGCTCAGGGTAATACCAATATAATATCTTTTTCATTTTGCATGACAGCAATATGCTTCCATCCAAACATGGGGGACCTTGGAAGTATTAGCCTAACTCAAAGAAGCACCACATAGCACTCTACAGAGTTTATATGACATATGAATTCAGATAATACTCATACATTTGAAATTCAATCACAGGAAACTAGTTACTCATAAAGCAAAATTAAAAGCTTTTTTATATTTTTTATGCTTTCCTCTCCTGTTTTAACCACATTTATCCTAGTTAGATACCGGGAAAGGACACCAGTCCATCACAAGGGCTCAGCAGGGGTCACTGCTGCAGCAGAGATGTAACAGAGTAAATATAGCACATTACTATCCACCACTCCAAATACACTGCTCAGAAAAATAAAGGGAACACTTAAAAAACACAATATAACTCCAAGTAAGTCAAACGTCTGTGAAATCAAACTTAGAAAGCAACACTGACTGACAATCAATTTCACATGCTGTTGTGCAAATGGAATAGGCAACAGGTGGAAATTATTGGCAATTTAGCAAGACACACTCAATAAAGGAGTGGTTCTGCAGGTGGGGACCACAGACCACTTCTCAGTACATATGCTTTCTGGCTGATGTTTTTGTCCACTTTTGAATGTTGGTGGTGCTTTCACACTGGTGGTAGCATGAGACGGACTCTACAACCCACACAAGTGACTCAGGTAGTGCAGCTCATCCATGATGGCACATCAATGCGAGCTGTGCCAAGAAGGTTTGCTGTGTCTGTCAGCGTAGTGTCCAGAGGCTGGAGGCACTACCAGGAGACAGGCCAGTACACCAGGAGATGTAGAGAGGAGGCCGTAGGATAGCAACAACCCAGCAGCAGGATGCTACCTCCACCTTTGTGCAAGGAGGAAAGGGAGGAAACAGGAGGAAGAACCCTGCAAAATGACCTCCAGCAGGCCACAAATGTGCATGTGTCTGCACAAACGGTTAGAAAAACCGCCTCCATGAGGATGGTATGAGGGCCCCCAGACACCACAGATGGGGGTTGTGCTCACAGCCCAACCCCAGGCAGGACACCTGGCATTTGCCAGAGAACACCAGGATTAGCAAATTCGCCACTGGCGCCCTGTGCTCTTCACAGATGAAAGCAGGTTCACACTGAGCACGTGTGACAGATGTGACAGAGTCTGGAGACACCGTGGAGAGCGATCTGCTGCCTGCAAACATCCTTCAGCATGACCGGTTTGGCAGTGGGTCAGTAATGGTATGGGGTGGCATTTCTTTGGAGGGCCACACAGCCCTCCATGTGCTCGCCAGAGGTAGCCTGACTGCCATTAGGTACCGGAGATGAGAACCTCAGACCCCTTGTGAGACCATATGCTGGTGCGGTTGGCCCTTGGTCCCTCCTAATGCAGGGACAATGCTAGACCTCATGTGGCTGGAGTGTGTCAGCAGTTCCTGCAAGATGAAGGCATTGAAGCTATGGACTGACCCGCCCGTTCCCCAGACCTGAATCCGATTGAGCACATCTTGGACATCATGTCTTGCTCCATCCACCAACGTCACATTGCACCACAGACTGTCCAGGAGTTGGGGAATGCTTTAGTCCAGGTCTGGGAGGAGATCCCTCAGGAGACCATCTGCCATCTCATCAGGAGCATGCCCAGGCGTTGTAGGGAGGTCATACAGGCACATGGAGGCCACACACAAATACTGAGCCTCATTTTGACTTGTTTTAAGGACATTACATCAAAGTTGGATCAGCCTGTAGTGTATGACTCCAAATCCAGGTCTCCATTGCTTAATAAATTTGATTTCCATTGATGATTATTGTGTGATTTTGTTGTCAGCACATTCAACTTTGTACAGAACAAAGTATTCAATGGGAATATTTCATTCATTCAGATCTAGGATGTGTTTTTTGAGTGTTCCCTTTATTTTTTTGAGCAGTGTACATCATATATCTCGGTCCTCTTAGCAACCTTTGTAATATACACAGGACAAAAAGGAAAATAGATTCTCCTCCACTTACAGAAATACCCCACCAAATACACAATATAAAAGCAGTAGATCACAGAATGTTTAAGATACAGATGCCCAAGTCTTGCTTCTAGAGAGTGAATCAACTTGTATTACATCAGATGGTATTTAAATATAGACAACAGTGGGAGCGTTCGATAGTGAGCTAATTATCCTTTTTCATCATGCGATAAGAGCAATGCTGATGTTCATCATCTGTGTCAGCGTGTGTGGGGCAGAGAGAGAATGTTGCATAAGACATTGGTCGTGACAAACACTAGATGACAGTGAAAGTAAACACAACACAGTAGCCCCAGTAGTCAGATCTCACCAAGAGTCTTTGTGTCATTATACATTTGCATTATCCTCTATGCCATATTTTAATTCTTATGGGATAATGAAGAATCTGTTTGAATTTTTCAATCTATAAATGTTTGCCTGGTGACGCAAGGTCACCTAACAGCTCCAGAAAAGTGGGTTTGATTACCAGTCTGGCCACTGCCTGTATGGAGCAGCGTGGGTTTCGTCCTGCACAAGCATTAGGTAGGCTAGCTACTCTAAAGTGTGTGTGTGTCACATGGCTAGTGTGTTGATGTAACCTTGTGTTTCTGTGAATAATGCCTCTAATGCTGATATGATGTTTAATAGACAAATAAACTTTCTTTTGACAGACCCCATGACCCTGAATTTGGTGAAAAAACCAAATGAATAATGAATAATTGAATTCATGAATACTAAGATAATAGTTTATTCTATATTGTAGCATATAGGCCTAGCACTATAACTTTCATGCTGTAAACAGAATGCATTTTGCTCTTTTTAATTGGCCATTAGCAAGGAACAATTTCTAGATTTTCTAATAGTCATCTGGGAATATTACTGCAGACAAACACAGATGAAGTAGCAAATGTGTGGATACATGAGGAGGGTAAACAAGGTAAAGGCCCTGTCCAAGAAATGGGAGATGGCACAGATAGCAGCCAGGAGGACCAGTTTTATGCAAAGACCATTGTAAGCGGAAGGGGTTTAGAATATACCAAAACAAAGAAGTAATTCTCCATAAATGATGTAGATACAGTATTTCCTATCCAAACTATTTTTTTGATTAAGGGGCACTGCTCACACCACCAAACCTTACACATCATATGAGTACTGGTTTTTGTTAAATAATACATAGGATATGTCATACAAGAAATGACAAAAATCGGAATTTAATATGGTAAACATCATACCTTAAATATGGATATATATTTAAATTCTATTCAAGCCAGCAATGACGCACATTACTAGAGATGACACGTTACGTTTACCTCATTTTAAATGTTTGAACAGTGGAGTTAAACTATATTCCCCATGCATCAAACGTGTAGAGACGTAAAAACGTGACAGAAATAGAAGCTCAGAGACACACGCAGCAGTGCAACTCAACCAAAAGTTCTTTATTTACACAGTGCACTAATCCCATCTAGACACTACTTTTTATCTGTAAGACTCATTAACAGTCTCTCTTATAGCTCTTGCTCTGTGGCTGGGAGACTAGCAACTCCGCCTTCCTCCCTCCACAGTACCCAAACTGTCACGATTAGGGCAAGGGAGGACACAGGAGACGAACGTAGGTGCAGGTTTATTAACAGTGTACATGGTGAGACATACAAACAAACCGCACAGACATAAACCAAGAACAATAAGTAACACGACAAACATCTAACACATGGAACAAGCTAACAAGCTAACAAGCTAACAAACAAGGAAGGCTAACACAACAACACGACTCCTCATGAAACAAAGCTAAAACATAGAAACAGTAACAAATGGATGACTAGAGACTAGCACCTAGGAACAGAGACTAAGAACACAAAGACGAAGGGAAGGGAAGGGAAGGGAAGGGAAGGGAAGGGACCAAACCAGGATCAGCAGCCCAGCAGCCCAGCAGCCCAGCAGCCCAGCAGCCCAGCAGCCCAGCAGCCCAGCAGCCCAGCAGCCCAGCAGCCCAGCAGCCCAGCAGCCCAGCAGCCCAGCAGCCCAGCAGCCCAGCAGCCCAGCAGCCCAGCAGCCCAGCAGCCCAGAACAACCACAACATGATAAAGCCAGACAAGGAAGTGCACAGGAAGCGGGGTATATATAGGAGACAGACCAGCAGGTGGCTACAGCCCCACCTGCTGGGTTGGAAGGAGAAAGCAGGGGGAGCTAAACAAGATGGATGCAAGCTGAAGGCTTGCATCATCGTTACACAAAAATAATTGTTTAAAAAAATAACCTATTGATTTAAAATAACTTACTTATTGAAAGTCCAGTACCTTATCCACTGGGCTACCACAGTCCCAGTTTTTTTGCTATAAGCAGGAATTATTGGTGGGACATTTTAACCAGCCCCCAAAAATCTTGCTTATTTGTGGGTGACCAAATACTTATTTTCCACCACGATTTACAATTAAATTCTTTAAAAACCCTACAATGTGATTTTCCGGATTTTTTTTTTCTCATAGTTGAAGTGTACCTATGATGAAAATTACAGACCTCTCTCATCTTTCTAAGTAGGAGAAAACTTGCACAATCAGTGGCTGACTAAATATTTTTTCCCCCACTGTATTTACACCTTAAGAGATCTCTGAACTAGATTATTATGTTGTACTACACTGTGCTTTAGATATTTAGCGGCATTCATATCTACGTTTTTTTTTTTTAAGTTCTTTTTTTTGCTTCGTCTATGTATTCTACATGTAAGTCCACAATCAGGTCAAAAGCTTTTATTTGTAGAATCTATAATGCAGCTGTTTTACTCAGTCAACGGGACTGTGGTGGAGCAAAAGTACTGAGACTATCGCCCAGAAGGTTGAGGGTTTCAAGCCAGTTACTGTCAAGCTGCAACTGTTTAGCCCTTGAGCAATGTCCTTAACTGCCATTTGCTTGGACTATACCTTGTAAGCTCTTAGTCACTCTTGATAAGGGCATCTGTTACATGCTGTAAATGTAATGGTGTCATGTGCCCCCAATAATGGGCTCAGGCAAATGTTTTTTTTTTTTTTTTTTCATTTCTGTGTATAACTGCATTTTAGATACCCCACAAATATAAAAATCTAGTTCTATGATCTCGACTTTCTGGCTGGCCATTAACTGACAACCTGATGTCATGTCACTGACTAATTTAGAAAATTATTCTTAGAAAATTATTTATTAAGTGCTCTTAACACCGTCTCAGATCAGGTTTAGAGACATTGTAGGTACACAGCCCCTAGAGATATGGAGGCCTACAGATGGAAGCCTAGAGAACAAAAAACAATTTTATATGTGACATGGAAGAAATCTTGCAGAGACTAACATTAAATGGCATTTAACCACTCTGAGCAGCCTAACTTGTACATGTACAGTATACCTTACTTAAAAAATAAAGAGAAACCTACATGGATAAAGAGACTGTATGCCATTTAGAATCATAAAACACAAGAGTTCATGATAAATAAATGGCAGCTTTCACACCAAACAGTTCTAGGGACTATTTTGAGAGGAACTATCCACCACGGAGCTTCTCTGAGACCTACATTCCAGGGCCTTTTTGGTTTGCGTTTGCACTGTGTACATTACGCTGGAACGCTTTGTGACGCTAAAGTGATATAAGATGCCCAAATTTTGCTTAGGTGACTCAAAATCAAGTGTGGCATGATGGACAGGTGGGTAGCACTGTCGTATCACAGCAAGGAGGTCCTGAGTTCCATCCCCAGGTGGAGAGGTCTGGGTCCTCCCCGTGTTTACTCTGGGTACACCGGTTTCCTTCCACAGTCCAAAGGCATGCGTGTTAGGTTAATTGGTGTCTCTAGTGTGTGAGGGTATGTGCCCTACAATGGATTGGTGCCCTGTCTAGGGTTGTCCCTCCCTTGCATCCTATGCTGGGACCATGTCTCCAGTGACCCTGTGCAGGTTTAAGTGGATAAGAAAGTGAATGAATGTGACTCAAAATCGCGTTGTACCTCCTCCATTGCAATAGGCTCAGTAAAACCTGAACTTCAATGTCGAGCATGCATAAGTGCCGTAGATTCATAAGTGTGTTCCTTAAAAATAAGGGAACTTATGGGACACCCTGAACTAATAATAACATAGCCTAAAAATGTAAACATCTTAACTAAAAGAGTTGCTCCTGATATTATGTTGTGCTCTCATACTATGGGAATGGTTGTGATGGCTTAAGGACAATGGGTTAAACAAATGTAGCAGCAATCAGAGACACACAAACAGCATAAACGTTCAATAGCAACCAAATTTTTACAACAGAGCACTGTCTCAGTACAGCTTTACAACTATCTAGTCCCACAGTGACAAGGAAAACAGATCTAAATGTGATGAGGAAAAAGAATTCAAACGTTCTTGGACAGCCTAGATTTAAAATGATGAAATTTCAGGAATGTTCTGACTTCATAGCTGGCTTTACATCTTACCTAGTTAGCATTCACTTCCTCTGACTTTATATTATTACATAAACATTAAAGCTCCTGTGGCTAAAAACTAAGGGCAAGAGGCTGGAAACAACAATGCCAGAGAACCTCTATTTGAACCACTGCATGGGTTTGCAACATGAAGGTCGGATGGTGTGGTTGCAGAACCGTGCAATGTGCCGGCACCCTTTCCAGAGTGTGAAGTTTGGGATATTATACTATGATACAGACTCCCATGCAACCCTGACCAGGATGAGCGGCAGTAAAATGGGATGCTTTGCACTTGCTTTATATTCCAATATTTTAAAGCAAATCACTAATACCTTAGTTCTAGTCAATAATTCACACCAGAAGGCTTGTCAAGAACCAAAAATTATGAGCACCCAGCAAATTGTTCCCTTAAGGAATAATATAAATTGAATTAATCCATTCCAGACCCCCAGAAAATCCACAATGTATAAGGAATTATATGCATTAATGGAGTTGTATTGTACAGGTGCTCCCTGATTTACAAAGGAGATATGTTCTGACAAATCCATCATAAGTTAAATGTATCATGAACTGAGTAGTTTAATGAGGACTTGGTAGAGCGGTCTATACTGTGTAATAGCGAAGATATGGAAAGGATACTATGATAAGTAATGATAAGTAAGCAAATGTTTAAAACACTTACACATTCACCTACAGTTTGCCAAAATCATTAACAAATTTTATAATAAAGTGTTGAAGAATCTCATGTAATTTAGTGAGTAATGGACTGAAAGCAACTGAGAGCAAACTGAATTGAAACTGCAGCCAATGTTCTGGAGCATTCAATTCCTGTTTTGCTTTCGGTTGGCTCTTATAAACTAACCTTTTTCGGACCCATGGATATTTATTTTCACTAAGAATACAGTACTGTCGATCTAAAACAAAACAAAAAAACACAATAAAAATAGCAGAGATCTTCTCTGAGATCTAATGTGAACCCGAATCACAGTGTATCGGCTGAATCGAATTTCGACTGAAACGAGTCATGTGGCTTGACAAGTTTATGCAAGTGCGTAGAGTACCGAGAAAATGACAAGAACTGAGACAAACCTTTCTAGTCAAAATGGACTGAGAACCGAGTCCAACGAGTTCCGAGGTGGTCAAGAACCAAACTACCACTGTATTTTCGAAATATCCTCCAAAATATAGACACATTTCAATTGTCACATTAATAGATCATAATATTCAGATGTATTAAATCAACTGTAGCTTAACATAAAGCCTAATCATTGCAATGTTGAATTTATGTCACAGCTCCCCCTAATGGCCTAGAAATTTCAGATTCACTGTGCTCAACAACCACTTTGCTCACCAACTCCAATCTTCTGTACATGTGATTCTGTGGGCAGAATTAATTCTGACTTAATTCTGTGTGATAAATCAAGTATTAGTTATCTGTTATATAATAATAATAATAATAATAATAATAATAATAATAATAGTAATAATAATAATAATAATAACTGTGACAGCTCCCCCAGTGGCCTGGTAGATAACACCCTTCCAACCAATACCTGTTCAAACCAGCCCCATTCTCCCCTAAACACAGTACATGCTTAAAATACTTAAAAGACTAAAGCCATTGAGAAAACCCACAATTTTCAAAAATATATTCCGCATATGTTAATGTTTAATGTAGAAATGTAGAACAGCAGTTACAGTCTCAAGTGTGTAAGATACTGTGTTTTAGCTTTCACTTGTATTTTGCAGGTAACAGAGTAAAAGATGGTTCTCGTTTATTAAAATATACCTATATAGATTGGTTGGTTTGTTGGTTGGTTGGTTAGTTAATGCACTGGTGATTTGTCATAATAATACAAGTAATAATAATAAATAATAACAATAATAATCCCCACCAGTGCAAGTGTCAGGTTCATCATCTTTCTCTCTGTGTTCCATTACATAATAGCTGTGTTTATTGTCCTGTTAATATTGAAATACACTGTAATGTCTCGCACCAGCGCGTTCACACAAATGACAGCATGCTGAATAAAAGCACGTCTATTCCCAAGAAATATATCATACGAAATGGAAAAGCGAATAAAAATAGACCGGAGTCCCTCTTACCGGTGACTGTGGTTGGGGATTGACGCTATATTCTGCACACTATGATTGCAGACATGGTGATGTTGGACCTGTCAGGTTTGATGTGTGAGATCATCGTTGCTGGTGCTCGCAGTAGGAGCTAGAAGAGCCGAGGGAACAGCCGCGTATATATACAACGCCACCAAACAAACCGGACTGTACCATTATACAAACAGGGGTCTGAAAGAGAGCTGGAGTCTCGCTGGCTAAATCCTCCATTACACCATCACATTCAGGTTTTATCACCGTTTTTCTCTGGTCAGGGTCACGGGGGGCTCAGGCGTAAGCGTGCCGTGGACGGGACGCCAGTCCGTCGCAGGGGTTCAGGGTGGTAGTATACAGAGTTGTTTGAGAGTTAGTAAATCCTTTAGAATTTTCAATATATCTGTATAAATATAACGCTCCCCAGGAGTGGCAGACTAACAAATATCTCCAAGAGCAATCTGTCTAATAATCCGAAAGGTCACAAAGGACCCCAGGGTAACTTATAAGCAACTAAAGGGCCCTCTGACCTTGTCAATTGTTAATGTTCATGAGCCCACCATCAGGAGAACACTGAACAGCAGCCATGTACATGGAATGGATGAAAAGAGAAAGCCACTACTCTCCAACAATAACACTGCTTCCCGTTTGTAGTTTGCTAAAGATAAAATGGGCAAGCCAGAAAGCTACTGGAAAAAAAAGCTTTTGTGGAGGAATGAGACCAAAATAAAGTTTTAGGTTTAAATAAGAAGTATTACTTGTGGAGTACAGAAAACACTGGATTCCAGCATAAGGCCCTTGTCCCATCTATGAAATGCATTAGTGGTGCTATCATGGTTTGGGCTTGTTTTGCTGTATCTCGGCCAGCACAGCTTGCCATAAATAATAAACAATAACAATAACAGCTGAGTGCAGCTTCTGGTTGTATTAACAGAGTGAATATCTGATATATATAATAATGATATAGCAACAACAGAAAAAATAATAAATACAATATTTAATAAATATAAAAATAGTAGTCAACAATAGTAACAACAACACAAACATGCATGTATCTAGTGCAGAAACAAGGTATTCAATTACTTGTAAAACAATTCAAGATTGATTGTTAATGGTAGCTCAAGTTATAGTGCTTTACTAAATGCTGAATAAACAGCAAGATCAGAAATGAAATGTTTTGCTGATTTTGTTAAGAAATATGCAGGGTTTTTATTACCCTTGTAACTTACACATAACAAAACTTAGCAATTTGATTTCACAGCGGCAGTTCTCTAGGTTTTTCAATTAAATTAGGTTTTTCATAGCGTTCAGAGTTTCTTGTAAATTTGTTATTGGTCATCAAAAATGCCCCGATTATAAATATTTGCGGAACAAGATTAATCACAGTTATTGAAATAATGCGGAGTTAAGGCTCTACCTCAAACAACTTCCTGCTCCCTACATAGGTGCACTGATCCTTGTCAAGAACTTGATTGATTTGTTCTTTTTAAATTTGGCTATACACAGGTTAAAACAATATTAGTTTACACATCACAAAGCAAGAATGATGTACAGTACATGATATATTGCAGAAAGACAGAAAGAAAAAAAAAGAAAGTTTAATTGCATCTGCTAATCATATTGGGCCTAGACATCATTCTATCCTAGCCACATACAAATGTTCATGATGCAGGCCTGACCCTGGGCATTATGTAGACCCAAACTAAAATTTTCTCCCAAGTTTTCCTCTCTGCTTCATACAAATGCTCATCAGAGTTTAATTATGCTTTTCTTTTTCACAGGGTAAAGACGCTGTACCCCTCTAAAAAACTGGATGTTGTAATTGTATTACTATTCCCTCCTTCTCAGAATTAAACGATTCCCTTGTGTATGTGAATTTATGTGACTAGGCTTCTGAGCCCTTTGCGACTTAATATGTCGGTAGGGTCAAAATGGGGACTTTGTGTCTCTTATAATAACCCTGCTAAAGCTTTTAGTGGTCACGTTTGTGAATGAAACGTTAAATGGCATTGCTTAAAAAACTTTTATTTTGTAGACGCTTGAGACGTGCTTGTGAGTCAAACGCTGAGTTCGGTTGCTCAGTCAGTCAGCATTAGCTTTGCCTTACGGTTAGACGACGCACCTGTTGTTGTGTACTGACTGAAAATGGGGGCTTGTATGGCATTATGTTCTCTCGCTAGCTGTGTAAGTATTTTATTATTTTTGTGACTTCTAATTTTACGTAGATATAAACGGACGGGTTTGCTAACAGCTAGCATACGATGTATCGATTTAAAATGTGGGTGTAACAGGAGCTGTTGTCAGAATGTTTACATTTAACGCCAGCTGAATGACAGTTGGCGTTGCGTTAAACCTCCGAGTTTTAATATCTATGATTCTTAATATTTATTATACTTAAATTTAGGATATCTATCTAGATAGGTAATGTACACAAAGTAAACCGTTTAAGCCTAAGACATCGACAAGAAGTAACGTAATGTAATATTCAGCACAAGTTTACGCATTCCTGATCTCCTGTGCAGTGTTAGTAGTCACATCATATTAGTTTTCCTAATTCCATAAATTCCATATCACACATTTGTGGTAAATATAGTAATATGGTGACTTATTGACCCTAAATGCCACGTTTTGTTGACTTTCTAAATGGAAAAAAGTTAACACATACACTGGCCACATTTACATTTACAGCATTTAGCAGACACCCTTATCCAGAGCGTCTTACAATTGATACAGTCTTACAATCCAAGCAATTGTGGGTTAAGGGTCTTGCTCAGGGACCCAACAGTGGCAGCTTGGCAGAGGTGGGATTTGAACCCTTGACCTTCTGGTCCAGAGTCCAGTACCTTAACCACTAGGCTACCACAGTCCCTACAAAAATAGTAATTGTTCAATCGCTCTTTAGCGCAAATATTTAATCAGCACAATATGGCAGCAACTCGATGCATTTAGGCATGTAGACATTATCAAAGACAAACTCCTGAAGTTCAAACCGAGCATCAGAATGATAAAGAAATGCACTTTAAGTTACCTGAACGTGGTATGGTTGTCGGTGCTAGACGGGCTGGAGTATTTCAAAAACTGATGATCTACTGGGATTTTCAAGCACACCCATCTCTAGGGTTCACAGAAAATGGCACGGAAAAGAGAAAACATCCAGTGAGTGGCAGTTTTCTGGGTGAAAATGCCTTGTTGATGCCACAGGTCAGAGAAGAATGGGTTCAATCTGATAGAAAATCAACAGTAACTCAGATAAGAGTCCCCTGTCAGCTAAGAATAGGCAACTATGGCTACAATTATCTCACTGGCTCACCCAAATTGGACAATAGAAGATTGGAAGAATGTTGCCTGGTCTGATGAGTCTCTGCAACATTCAGATGGTAGGGTGAGAATTTGGCACAAACAACATGAAAGCATGGATTCATCCTGCTTTGTATCAATGGTTCAGGCTGCTGGTGATGTAATGGTGTGGGAGATATTTCTTGGCACACTTCGGGCCTCTTAATAACCATTGAGCATTGCTTAAGTGCACCCAGCCTACCTGAGTATTGTTGCTGACCCTTCATCTCTTTATGGTATGTGTATCATCTTGTGATGGCTACTTCCAGCAGGATAACATGTTATGTCACAAAGCTCAAATCATCTCCATCTGGTTTCTTGAACATGACAGTGCTCAAATGGTTTCCACAGTCACCAGATCTCAGTCCAATAGAGCACCATTGGGATGTGGTGGAAAGGGAGATTCGTATCATGGATTTGCAGCCATCAAATGTACAGCAAATCTGTGATGCTGTTATGTCAGTATGGTCCAAAATCTCTGAGGAGCATTTCCTGCACCTTGTTCAATATATTCCATGAAGAACTAAGGCAGTTCTGAAGGCAATAATTGGTCCAGCCCAGTACTAGCAAGGTGTACCTAATAACGTGGCAGACGAGTGTATTTTCTGTCATTTGACTTTACAAAAACACTGGTCCAGCTGTAAGGGATCCCAGACTTTTGCACACTCCACCTATTATGTATATATTATTCCATTAACAACATTAACAAACGACAACAAACAACTGTGTACCAGAAGGTCCAGGGTTCAAATCCCACCTCTGCCAAGCTGGCACTGTTGGATTTTTGAGTAAGGTCCTTAACCCATAATTGCTTGGATTATAAGATTGTGTCAGTTGTAAGTCACTCTGGATAAGGGCGTCTGCTAATGAGCTAATGTGAATGAGAGACTTTACAAGAAGCGATCCTTAAAAAAAACATATAACTGAATAGGACATGTATAACTTAATATAACAGTCTCAGTACAAAATACTCAAACTTACCTGGCTTAGGCTACCAGGTGATAGCCTAAGTTGTCTATCACGTGCCAGTTCAGGCGTCCTAATTGAATAAGACAATCCCATGAGAGCATTCAGCCCAGCACATGGCATTTTTGCTGAAGTCATGAAAGTTCAGTAGCAAAACGTCATAAATGTCCAATCATTGTGTAACTTTATTCATGTGACTGTTGTTATGCAGATTTTGGCTTGATGTTAAGAATGTCAGTGTAAACACTAAGCAAACCACCACTAAAATGTGACAGTATATAATTTTGTGCTTTTGTGGTCCAGACAAGAGATGCACCGAGTGCAATTTTCTTGGCTGATTCCGATTTCTTAAACATATGGCCAGCCAATTTTGGCCGATTCCAATTTTTCCTGTCGAAAAATTATAAATGACAGCATACAGATCATTTTTGTCCCACTTTTCTTTTAATGGAAACTTCTTCACTGCTAAAGAAAGATTGCAGCAGCTGCTTGCTTGTGTCTGGCCCTGCACTCTCAGCAGTGTTATCTTTGTCCAGTTCTACATAATCGGTGATGTGATGCTGTTTTAAATGTCCTATTAAAGTGGTTGTTCTGGATGTTTTCGGAGCTCTTCCTATGTGGCGAATTTTCATCATGTATACTGCATGCAGCACTCACTTACTGTGAAGAACTGGAACGCTAAAGACATGGCTGTGATCTAAATAACACTATATCACTACTCCCTTGTTAGTACTGCATTATATAGGAAGAGACTCTTTAGAGTACTAAGTCGTAGCATTGGAGCACAACTGAAATCTAAAGCTTCCTTGTCATCAGCATGCATCAGCAAAAAAGTCAGAATTATATTGTGAATTAATGTTAGTGAAAGCAGTGTGTTTTTCATGTGTTGCTGTGTTTGTGCCGCTGTCATTCGGTGCGTAAGTGTGGCTATCCGGCAGAGAATCGGTTATATGAGAGTGTTCAGACCAAGTGAACTGAACTACAAGTAGAAATGCACCCTGAGACTAATTTGCCACTGAGCACAGCAGCCAAACACTTTTCACTAATGGTACAAATCTAGAAGGCTCACATAAGAACAGACATGACAGAGCACTTAGGCTAGTATAACTTTTATCATTTCTGAATAAAAGTTAGTAAAAACCACTGTGCTGTTCATGTGAGGCTGTGTTTGTGCCGCCGTCGTGTAATGTGACCGGCACAGATTCAGTATGAGACTGATCAGGCGGTTGCCGGTTATGGCCAGTCATGCTGAAAACCAGCTGATTTCGGTCACCTATGGGTGAAACTGGATTTGCATATTAATCCTGTGATGAGTCATAGTATAACATCATATGGATTAACAGTACTGTGTTGTTAAAAAGTCAGGTGTACCACATTGAAATATAAATGCAGTAATCTCATTATGATGTGTTCTTAAAAGTATACTGCCGAGTCTTTGACCATTGTTATAACATGGACCCGTTATGGAACAGGTTTTGTTTTGTGTAGCTCTACTACATTGAAGTCAGAAGACCACACCTTGTCACAACACCTTCACCCGTATGATGGCTTGAGTCATAACTGAGACTGACCTGCTTTTCATTGTTGTCCACATGAACCCTGATGATAACTAAACCATTACTAATAACAAGAGCTACTACATTGTTTTCTGGTTCTCTAGGCGTCGTGTCTGTGCGGCTCAGCTCCGTGTCTTCTATGTGGGTGCTGTCCTTCATCCAACAACTCTACAGTCACGCGGCTGGTCTTCTCCTTCTTCCTGCTGCTTGGTACGCTCGTGTCTATAATTATGATCCTGCCTGGCATGGAGACTCAGCTTCGCAAGGTGGGAACAGCTCCCCTGAAAACCCTGTGCTTTGGATGTGTCATGGTAACTGTAACAGTATTATACAATATCTTCTTGGCGTGTTCCCCCAGATTCCTGGTTTCTGTCAAGGTGGAACCACGATACCAGGGCTGGAGAACCAGGTTAACTGTGACGTGATCGTGGGCTACAAGTCTGTGTATCGCATGTGCTTTGCAATGGCCTGTTTCTTCTTCCTCTTCGCTGCCATCATGATTCGTGTACGGAGCAGCAAGGACCCACGCGCCGCTTTTCAGAATGGGTGAGGTCTTCAGGAGTAGACCCACGTGCCAACACTCGCGTTCGGGTCCTGAATCGCTGGTGCGGTCTCATTCGCTGGCGTCCCAGTCAAATGTTTTGTTGATTTTCAACAGAGAAGAAGTTCACACAGCTTCTGCAGAGATCACTTAGCCCCTTACTGCAGAAACCCATCGTCCGTGGGAGCGCTAGGTGGCGTTTTTGTTATTATTTTTTGCATTCTAAATAAGTTAATATATTCTTAATACACAGAATAAAATTCTAACTTAAAAGATTTAACACTATTATGACCGATTTTCAACCGTCTACATGCAGCCATTCGCGAAAAATCACATACCGAACACAGCCGTCCGACATGTTTGTTTACATAAGCAATCACACAAATATCACACAAAAACAAAAATATTTTGTTATTTAAAATATACTTAGGATGTAAAATAACTTTTGATTTTGTCATAGAAAATTCAGTTTTCTAAACAAATCCATGATACTGTTACTGTTTGCCCCCTTCCTCATTTCCTATTTTTTGCATGTTTGTCACATTTAAGTGTTTCATTACATCAAACCAATTTATATATTACTCAAAGACAACACAAGTAAACACAAAATGCAGTTTTTATTAAGGGAGAAAAACCCTACATGGCCCTGTGTAAAAAAGTGATTGCCCCCTAAACCTAATAACTGGTTGGGCCACCCTTAGCAGCAACAACTGCAACAAAGCGTTTGTGATAACTTGCAGTGAGTCTTTTACAGCATTGTGGAGGAATTTTGGCCACTCGTCTTTGCAGAATTGTTGTAATTCAGCCACACTGGACGGTTTTGAGCATGAAAACTTTTTAAGGTCATGCCACAGCATCTCAATAGGATTCAGGTCAGGACTTGGGCTAAACTACTCCAAAGTTTCCGGTGTGTTTTGGATCATTGTTTTGCTGCAGTACCTAAGTTCATTTCAGCTTGAGGTCACGAACAGCTGGCCGGACATTCTCCTTCAGGATTTTGTGATATACAGCAGAATTCATAGTTCCTTTTATCACAGCAAGTCTTCCAGGTCCTGAAGCAGCAAAACAGCCCCAGACCATCACACTACCACCACCATATTTTACTGTTGGTATGATGTTCTTTTTCTGAAATGCTGTGTTACTTTTACACCAGATGTAATGGGACACACACCTTCCAAAGAGTTCAACTTTTGAACACTGACCTTAACTGAGGAAAGTGAGGCCTGCAGTTCTTTGGATGTTGCTGTGGGGTCTTTTGTGACCTCTTGGATGAGTCATCTCTGCGCTCTTGGAGTAATTTTGGTCGGTTGGCCGGCCATTCCTGGAAAGTTTCACTACTGTTCCATGTCTTTGCCATTTGTTGATAATGGCTCTCACTGTGTTTCGCTGGAGTCCCAAAGCTTTAAAAAAAATGTCTTTATAACCTTTTCTAAACTGATAGATCTCAATTACTTTCTCAATTGTTCCTGAATTTCTTTGGATCTTGGCATGATATGTAGTTTCACTTTTTCACACATGTAGGTTTGGATTTTTTCTCCTTTAATAATAAACACCTTCATTTAAAAACTGCATTTTCTGTTTACTTGTGTTGTCTTTGACTAATATGTAAATTGGTTTGATGTTCCGAAACACTTAAGTGTGACAAAAAAGTAGGAAATCAGGAAGGGGCAAACACTTTTTCACACCAATGTAAATTTAGATCTGCAGTAATTGTCACACAATTCAGTTGAGAGAACCTTAGAGATTTCAATTACATTGTTCAAAAATATGCTTGTTGCTTTAGCAATGTGGTCCTTTAATTTACTGAACGGTTTCCCTGTTGCTTTTTATTCCACAGCTTCTGGTTCTTTAAATTTCTTATCTTGGTGGGCATCACTGTTGGAGCTTTCTTCATTCCTGACGGAACATTTCATAATGGTGAGTGTGTCATACTGTACCGTATGGAAGAATAGGTTTGTGTGACTCAACAGCAGATTAGATATCTGATATTAGACCAATTTCCTTTTTATAAAAAAGGTATGTTAAAGTAGGCTGTGTGAGCATGTGAATATTGTGTAGGGAACCACCAGTCAGCCATTGCGTGCTGTTTGTATTTAAATGCTTGAGGAAGCTTCTAAACAGGATATGTTGATTTACTGAACAGGAATCGGGCAACAACCACTAATCACAAGCAGGGCTCTACAGTGTGAGCATTGTGTGAGCATTTGCTCTTCCTTTTAAAGAGGGTGAGAAAGATGTTTTAACCTGAGTAAACCACCACTGAGTACACCATCGCTCTTGCTGCCTGCTTCCCACATAGGGAGTTCTCTGTGTGAAGAGCCTACAAACTGACAATGGAAACTTAAGACGGGTTGATGAGTCAGTTTACTGAGATAGAGATTGTGTCACTGATTGGTCACACTCTAATCATGCGGAAAGTGTATACTTCAGCCATTAAAATGAACCCTAGTTAAGTTCTACAGCTCTGGATAATAATGTCAATAATGTCATTTTTCTTGGAATTTTAATCTTTCTTTAAAAATTTTCCCTTTGGAGAAGTAGTGTAAAACAAATTAGGATGAGCTATTTATTTATTGTTCATCAGGCATTTACTTATTGGTGATGTGGAATAAGTAAGATGTATGCTAGTGCTGGGTGATGTGAACTCAAATCAATAATCAATATCATGATCAATTGAACATTTTACATTATTATGATTAATGAACTATGATTTTTTTTTTTTGGTATTAAAACTGGGGAGGGGGGGTTCTAATAACTTTCATTGTGATTTTACAGTAACTGAAGGAAAAACACACACTTGAACTATTTATGGTTATTTATTTGAAAATGTCAACCAGTTAAACTCCTTTGTGATTTAGTAGGATGTGGCATTGGTTATTTCTTTCCATTTTCTTAAATCCTTGTTATAATGCATAGCATTTGTAAACACACAGTGGGGAACGTATTAAAATGTATATTTTTTTAAAAGTTTAACAGAATTTTAAAAAGGCTAAATCGAAATAATCGACATGGGCAAGGTTATGGTGTTTTAATCGTTCTGAATGCCGGTTTCAATTAATTTTCGGTGAGCTGCCCAGCCCTAACAAACACAATGAGGAAAAGTAGGATAATTACCTCAGCGGGCATCACAGTGGTGCAAATATTTAGCATGCTCACCTCACAGCTCCAGAGATCCCCGTATGGATCCCGACCTTGGACTCCATCTGTGTGGAGTTTGCATGTCCATCTCGTGTCTGCATGGGTTTCCACCCACATTCCAAAGGCGTGCATTAGGTTCACTGGTTGCTCTAAATTGGAATCAATCTAACCTTACTCCTCCGTCATGCTGTTGCATCAAAACCGCACTATGTCCTGACAAAACAGCAGCATTTGAAATTGTTATTCTTTTGAAATGAACATGAAATTTGTATATTTCTTTAAGAATTGCCATATTTATGGAAAGGTTTCCACTTGCATAGGCAGCATTTACTGAAATGTTTTGATGATATTATGTAATGCATGGATTTGGCACTGAAAATAGGACAGCAGGGCACTAAGGTCGTGCAGCAATTGCGTATGTGAACCCATGTGCTAGGTCTCTACAGACACAGTTGGCTATGTCTGAGGGACTGAAGATCGAACAGGGATTATATACATTTCCTGTCTTGGTTTGGGGGGTGTTGGGGGGTTGGCACGTGGCTGGGAACATGGACATGGGAATTTGGCATCACTATATTTGAATGGGAACTAGGGGGTTAAAAAAGGACAATGTGTTATTGCCTTGGCCCTTTTATATTTCACTCACACACAAATTACTTACTCGAAGAGAAATTAAAGAAGCACAAGACAGACAATATAGCGAATAAGTAAGGTTTTATTTCTGGGTCGGAGGATGACTTGTAGCTTTTAACCACCTTCTAGTAATTCTTGTGGTCAATGTTGTAGTTATTGTTAAATGGATGTGCTTTGCTTGTCTACTTTAAGACATTTGGTCATTCAAATAAAAAGCCCTTTATAAACTGTTCAGGTCTCATAGAAGATGGAAAGGGAACATAATAGAGATGCACCGATCGAACGGCCGGTGACCAGAATCGGTCAGTTTTCAGCGTGATCGGCCATGTCCGGTGATTGGCTGATCAGTCTCATATAACCGATTCTGTGCCAGTCATATTTCGCTGACGCTTGTGACAGCGGTACAAACACAGCCATACACACAAGAACAGCACAGTGCTTATACTAATTTCAATTCAGAGTTCAGTTCATATGTATAAGGACCTTTTAAACTGAAACAGTTAATGCTCAGCCGCTCCGTATGTATTTCCTGGTCTCTTTAGCACTTGGCGCGTAGCTTAATGTTTAGCCTGCGGCTCGATGGTCTGTTTACCTTTGGGTTCTTGTGTGTCTGTGATCTGTTTTATGTGTATATGACTTTTGTTTAAAAAAAGGTCAGAGTGTGTGTTTTTCATTGTTGTACCATGTATGTATGGGAGTTGGTGCAAGAGTGTTTTTAATGCATTACAGTAGTGATGCATGACTTATCGTCTTGATGTGTAAAAGTGCGACCAGGGGTGAGTTATGATTCAGTGTCTTTGCTTGTACTTGTACCCTTGTGCTAACTGGTGATAGGCTCTTATCGAGACTGTAATAAAGTACAGTTTCAGCAAGTTTGCAGTGTTTTTTTGTGTGCTGTCATTTGTAATTATTAGACCAAAAAACAAATAGGAATCGGCCAAGATCAAAATCGCCTGGTCATGTATTAAAAAAATCGAAATCAGCCAAGAAAATTGCAATCGGTGCATCTTTAGAAAATATGCTCTAAAGCCTGGGTCTGATAACCCCTGAGCTAATGATGAGCCATTTGTTCTTTCTCTGCTTATACAGTGTGGTTCTACTTTGGTATTGTGGGCTCCTTCATGTTCATCCTGATCCAGCTCATCCTGCTGATCGACTTCGCCCACTCCTGGAATGAGGTGTGGGTGAGGAACGGCGAGGAGGGAAACAGCAAATGCTGGTTTCTAGGTACATCTCGAAATTCACTTCCTGTTAATTGCTTGCCAAGGATCCTCCCACGCCAGTTTGTAATCTGAGAGGTATGTGTATCTATAGGTCTTTTGTTCTTTACCGTCCTGCACTACGCCCTGTCTTTGGCTGCTGTGGTGCTCTTCTACCTGTACTACACAAAACCTGATGACTGCACTGAGCACAAGGTCTTCATCAGCCTGAACCTCATCTTCTGTGTCATTATCTCTGTGGTGTCCTGTCTGCGCAAAGTGCAGGTATGATGAGTGTCCTAGTGTTCTGTTCTATAGTTTAAACAAGCGCCGGACTCTGTTCTCTCAGAAAAAGGCTAGAACTCCTAGGATGGTATTAATAGTAGAGCTGCACTGAAATTATGGCCACCAAAAATGGTCATAAATGACACTTTGGCTCTATGGCTAAAACATGGAAAAAGATTTTTGATCTGAGCAAAGACAAATGCAGGTGGTGAACAAACAGGGCACAGGACACAAAGGCTTGGAGTTTGCACACAAATAGACTCTGGAAGTGAGTGGCTTTGCCCTCTACCTTTTCAGACAAGGGGTTTAAATAGCAGAGGATGCAGTTCAAAAGTGCTGGACAGGTAAGAAGAATCAGTACACCAGCAGCTCAGGGCTGGGTTAGGGGTGTGAGAGCAAGTCTGAGATGGAATCCCAAAATCCTGGAAATGGAGGGGGTAGGTGTAAGAGTAAAATGCAGCAGTACCTCGGTTCTCGACCACCTTTGAACTCGTTTAAACCTGTATGAGTCGAGCTGCACGACTTGTTTCAGCCGAAACGCTATTCAGGATTCATGATTCACGAGTCACAATTCAGTACACAGTGATTCAGGTTCACAATAGAACTCAGAGAAGATCTCCACTATTTTTATTGTGATTTTCTTTATTTTTACATCTACAGTAAAGTATTGTCAGTGCAAATAAGTCTCCATGAGCCCTAAAAAGGTTAGTTATATGAGCCAACCAAAAGGAAACGAGTCTTCCAGAACACAGGCTGCAGTTAGCTTAGCAGCTATGTTAGTTCTCGGAGTTCACCAAGTGTTTTGCTTTTACTTTTCACTTTCAATCTATTACTCTCTAAATTGCTTGAGATTTTTCAACACTTTATTATAAAGTAAGCGTTGTGTTAATGTAAGTGTTTTAAACATCATACTTATCATTACTTATCGTAGACTCCTCAATGATACAGTATAGACGCACTACCAAATACTTATTAAACTCATCGGTTCATGTTACATTTAACTTATGATTGATTTCTCGGAACAAACCCCCTTCATAAATCATGGAGCACATGTACAATACAACTCCATCACTGCATATGATGCCTTATACAGTGTGGGTTTTCTGTGGGTTTGGAACGGATTTTTGAAATGTATGGTATCTTCTGTATGGTAGCTTCATTGGCATTTGGAAAGTGATGTCAATGCTTTTCCACACCCTGAAGGACTGATTGATTTATTTATGTAATGTTCCATCAGAATCAATGGCTATTCGTGACCGGAGCAAGGTTAGCGAGGTCTAGAAAATAAACTACCCACGTTAAAACCCGCTAGTTTTTTCTAGACTTAACTTTCTTGTACACGTTTTATTACAGGATGCCTCTCCTCAGTCTGGTCTGCTCCAGTCATCTCTCATCACTCTGTACACCATGTATGTGACCTGGTCGGCCATGACCAACAATCCTAGTAAGCTCTTTATAAGATGGTATTTTTGTGTGTGTTATGTCACATATTTGTAATGCTGTGTATTTTATAAGCGTTTGTTATCTTTTTTTAGGTTAAAGCAGTTGGTGGTGAGTAATTAGCCATAGGTTAGGCTTGTGGTCCCCATCAGTAGTGTCCACTGTGGCCTGTTGCTTTTTCTAAAATGTATGTAGTTGAAATGTTGGCCACTGAACACTGGCTAGAAATAGAACTTTCAGATTTAAGACGAGAGTCTTAAAGATACATTTTTGACCAAGAGGTTAATGTCAGGTAGGGCCGCAATTAGTGATTATTTTCGTTTTTTACAGACAGACTGTGTTACTGAACAGTCATCGAGGTTTAGGATGGATGTAGCCAACCTGTCTCTCACAGCCTTGAGTTCAACTAATAAAACAAAATTTTAAGTAAAAGAAAATTAAGTCTTTTATTTCCTTTACACAATTGTGCAGTCTTACTGATTATAAGGACATATTTGGTTTGGCCGATATCTACAACTGCATATTGGGGGACTGTGGTAGCATAGCGGTTAAGGTACAGGACTAAGTTGTAAGTCGCTCTGGGTAAGAGCGTCTGCTAAATGCTGTAAATGTAAATGTAAATATCGTCTTTATAGCAGTGGAAACTTATGACATGTTTACGTATAATTGAGCCTTGTGACAGCATGTATAGAGAAAATAATGGCAGGCCCATCACAGACCCCTGTGGGACACCATACTTCCCATTTGAGGTGACAGAATAGATTTTACGTAAACAAACTGGTGACAGTTGGTCAGGTAGGATCTAAACTAAGAAAGTGCCAGTCCCTTAATGCATGGTATTTTCTAACCTATTAAGTCAAATATCATTATCTATAGTGTCAATGTTGCACGTCAGTCTAATAGAATTGTAAATACAACATTTTTATTCTATATGGTATTTTAATTAAAATCAGCATGCTGTTAACTCGTCTACCATGCAACAGTTAGTGATGCATAGTGTATAAGTAACTGTCCAAAGTCTTTTACCACCTGTACCAGTTCTGTTTCCTGTCTGATAGTACCTTATACAGTGCATAGAATGTAGGGAATAGTGATTAGGCGAAGTCTTAAAAAAGTTACCATTAACATGTCAAAATCCTAGCATAAAGGTTATTTAAAGTCTTGTGTGGCTTCCTCGCAGATCGGGAGTGTAACCCCAGCCTGCTGAGCCTGGTGTCCAGTGTGAACAGTAGCAGTACAGAACCTACACCCACCAGTGCCCCTGGTGTTGTTCAGTGGTGGGATGCCCAGGGCATCGTTGGTCTCATCATTTTCCTCTTTTGTACGCTCTATGCCAGGTACTACATGCCAGCTGAGTGAACATAGTACATTTTGTATCTCTCATTGTAGAGCTTATTCATGTTGGATATGTGAAAGCTTAAACCCCCACTGTGAACCAGAGATGTACAAAAGTACATATTTATATTCTCAGGATGTGGGTGGTTTTAATGACTGGATAATATCCAGGAACCAATGTATAATTATGTCCGATAGACTTGGTCTGACACATTTATTAAGACTTTTGTGAATGCAAGTTGTTGGTGACTTAACCAGTGAAATGTTTAAAAGTCTTGTATCGGAACAGTAATGAAAATGATCACCACATCCCTTGTCAGGACTGATTTAGCCAAAATTTACTATTCAAAGTAGCCAAACTAATAATAGCTTATATACACATGACATTTGAGACACATCAGCCATCCTAGACACTAAATGAAACGCCCATATCTGCTTAAAAGAAAAGGAATAAATGAAACACAAACAACACACACCTTAGGAAAGACAAATCCATACTCCTAGGTATTAGAAATTTACAATGCATTCAGAAAGTGAGATGCTTTCACTTATTTCACATTTTATGTTGTGGCCTTGTGATACAAAAAAAATTTTTCATCATTCTGCACTCAATACCCCATAATGACAAAGTGAAAACAGAATTTTTGAAATGTTTGCAAATTTATTGAAAATGGAAAACGAGTATTCAGACCCTTTACTCAGTACTTAGCTTGGTGGGATGGCCAGTCCTGGTTGTTCCAAACTAGGAATTATGGAGGCTACTGTGCTTTTGGGAACTTGAATTTATTGTTGCCTTCTCCAGATCTGTGCCTCTACATAATCCTGTCTCTGAGCTCTGCAGGCAGTTCTTTCCTCCTCATGGCTTGGTTTTTGCTCTGATGCATTGTTAGTCGTGAGACCTTATATAGACAGGGGTGTGTCTTTCCTAGTCAATTCAAATCAGTGGAATTTACCACAGGGGGACTCCAGTGAAGGTGTGGAAACATCTCAAAGATGATCAAGAGAAATGTGAGGGGTCTGAATAATGCTTTGCCTTTGGAATAAATTTGCAAAAAAAAAAAGTTTTCACTTTGTTATTATGGGATATTGAGTGCAGCAGCTTGATGGGGAAAGCTTGAGATAGATAGATATATATATATATATATATATATATATATATATATATATATATATATATATATATATATATATATATATATATTTTTTTTTTTTTTTTTTTTTTTTTTTTTTTAAATGGCCTCAAAATAACAAAATGTGAAAAAAGCGAAAGGCTCTGAAGACTTTCCGAATATATTGCATTACGTAACATTGTTAACATTATGTAAATAACAGTAAAATGTATTATTTACATTGAAGTTTCATCTATGGAGCAAATAGCACTGATCATCCATGTGTACAACACAAACCTATTTACACCCATGAGCTAAAACATTATTTTGTATTAATAGTAAAAAGTAATAGATGATCGTTATGCACACAAACACTAGTCTCTACCTTTGATATTCATTACCTTCTGCTCCCATATGTACATTTTTCATCTTTGCTATGCTGTGGTATAAACATACTGTACTGCTGATGGGCTGTTAAAGCCAATAAGCTCTGAATGTATTTTGATTCCATTTTTGGCTCAATCTAACACTTGAGGCAAAGTAAGATCAATGAGACCGACAGGAGGCGCTGTTTCCCCTTGTACGGAACATTTAACTGTGATTATAGTGAACTGTCTTTAATAATGAAACCCTTGTTAGTGTGCAAATGCTTGTAAAGAAAATGAATTTTTTTTCCCCTTTTCTTATCAGTTTGGTAATGTTTTGTTCCTTAACGAGCTAACAAGGGAGAAGGAACATAGGCCAGTCAGTGACTCTCTACATCCAGCTACTGCCAGCCGCTTCTTTTTTCTCAGGAACTCCCGTTTTCAGGAGCTTGATTTTCCTTTTGATCCACAGACTCTCCATATTTAAAGTAAATGTCATGTTTCAGTGCATGTTTTTCTAACCGAGCACACATTCTGTCTGTGCACAGTATCCGCTCATCCAGTAACGCTCAGGTGAACAGACTAATGCAGACGGAGGAGGGTAAGGGTTCAGACATGGAGGGGCCAGTGGGAGAGAATGGCCTGCGGCGTGTGGTTGACAACGAGGAGGAAGGGGTCACCTACAGCTACTCATTCTTTCACTTTCATCTCTTACTGGCATCGCTCTACATCATGATGACTCTTACCAATTGGTACAAGTAAGTGGATCTGGTAATGTAATGGGTCTTTAGACAACAAGGTCTATTACATTTTGTTGTTATTATATACACTCACCAATCACTTTATTAGGTACACCTCCTTATTTATATAGTCATTGTCCATTTTTATCAGTGAACTCGTGTCCCCCACAGAGGACAAAAATGAATTATCAGGTCTTACGAGCATATAGAAGCACTTTGTAGTTCTGCAGTCATAGACTGTAGTCCTTTTGTTTCCGTACATACATTATTAGTCATTTACATTTACAGCATTTAGCAGACGCCCTTATCCAGAGCGACTTACAATTGGTACAATCGTACAATCCAAGCAATTGTGGGTTAAGGGCCTTGCTCAAGGACCCAACAGTGGCAGCTTGGCAAAGGTGGGATTTGAACCCTGGACCTTCTAGTTCATAGACCAGTACCTTACCCGCTAGGCCACCACAGTCCCCTTTATTCTGTTCTCTAATGGTCAGGACCCCACAAGACCACCACAGATCAGGTACTAGTTGGGTGGTGGATCATTCTCAGCACTGCAGTGACAGTGTTTGTTGTGTGTTGGGTGTGTTTCACTAGTAAAAGAGGATCAGTCACCACAGAACTGATGGAGTTTTAACCCACCTCAGTGCCACTGCTCAGGTCGAGAACAGAGTAATTCGAGAACAGAGTAAAGGCGACAAACAAAGTAGAGAATATAGAGAACCTGTATGGTAAGTGATAAAATGGACAATGAGTGTATAACCAAGGAGGCATACCTAATAAAATGGCCGATGAGTATATGTGTCTGTGTGACACCCGGACTCAAACCCAGGTCACAGAAATGGTGGGCTAACGAATTTTAGCTGCGTCACCTGGATACCTTTGCCTATTAGTACAAAGTCAAGATTCTAAGAACATGCTTCCAATGAATGATAGGTCATTCCTTCTGGTTTGTATGCTCAGTATCATAAAACTGTATGTAAGTCACTACACCTGTATCAATATTCTTGGTCTTCTCCCAGACCTGACACTACTACCCAGGCCATGCGGAGCAGCATGCCGGCAGTATGGGTGAAGATCTCCTCCAGCTGGCTGGGACTCGCCCTCTATCTCTGGACCCTCATAGCTCCGCTCATCTTCTCCGACCGGGATTTCAGCTGAGCCTTCATTCTCTCTTATGTGTATTTGTGAGTGTGTGAATGACTTCTGTTACTTTTCTTGATGTTATGGAGCTGTATTCACTACATTTGAGGATAAATAAGTGATGTGTGCATGGTGTGTGGTGTGCCCTGACAATTCTTCTCTTGTTTATCGCCAACTATGGGTACGAGTCATAAAGTTGCTTTACTGGTGCGAACTTATTCCTCTATACAAGATACTTTTGAGGTCTCAGACCCATTTCTGAGACACAGCTTGATGGTGCGTCGCTCAGACCGTTCACTTCAGCGATCTAGCCACGAATACGAATATGCATGTTAATGCTGCTACAAATGATCTGAACCTGTAATGAAGCTACTGTTTCCAGGAAGCTCACTCCTCTTAACACGGGACGAGCACTTTGTCCTTAGCAATTTCAGCGTGAATGTGGGCACATGACGGAAGCAGATGTGCGTCGACCATTCCTGTTCGGGCCCTTACCGGCGCCCCATTGAGGCAGTGTGTCTGAAAGATAAGCACACGAGCACGCTAACACATGCTGCATCACGCTTACTCAGAGCTGTAACACTAAACACTGGTCTGCATTGCAAACATTGATGTGGTGCTTTTTCGACGTGCCAGAAGTGTGTGCATGTGGTGGTGGTATAGCTAGGACAGACCGTCTAATGTGCAGAACTGTGCTGTATAGTGTCATGCAATAACATTTCAGGGCTGATTTGAGCATGTAGTAATGGACTCTAGTAGTAAAGTGTGTAGTTTTGAACTTTTACTAATCATAGGAAAAACCCATGCGTCACCTGCAGATTTCTAATACTTTCTAATATAGGCTTTAACCTTGGGTTCCTTTGCCTGGTTTTGCTTTTGAGTTCACGTAAAGGCTTTTAATGTGTTAAGAATGTTTACGTATATTTTATCAGCACAACCTAACAAAGAGGATATTGAGAATTTGTTTTTCCCCCCACTTAGACATATTAGGTCAACAAAAAACTCCGAGGATAGACTTTGAAAGATAGAAAGACCGATTTTTCTTTACCTGGTCAGGCTGCAGTGACTATACGAAATTATTGTACCCCTTTGAAAAGTTTTACGTACAGATAAGCCGACACAGGTTGTTTCTTCTATGCTCCAACTCTAAATCCTGCCTGCAAGCTCTGGTATCCCTCCTACCCACAGAACTCCCTGTAAATACACATGACAAGAGGAAAGGAATAAATCAGTCTGGAAATCAGTCAGTGGTTCAACAGGACCCCAACCTAGTACCCCCTAAGCCTAGGGTGACTAGACATCCCGTATTTCAGTCCATGTCCCAGTGTCTCAACTTATTTAAAAAATATGTACATTTTTCCCATATGTCAAAAAAATGACAAATGTTTGCTGTAATGAACATTAGTACTGAATTATTTCCAAAATGCTTGAGTTTATTCAAACGTTACCATTATTCTACAAGTTACTGTACACGTCTAACTATAAAATGGCCAATCACGTTTTGTTGATTTTGTAAATGAATATAATTCAACCGATTGTCAGCCGCCCTTCACCGACGTGACTTAATGCCCTCGCTCACTATGGCTGATGTACTGCTGAGATGGCTAAAAGAACAAGCACATTTAACACCCAGATTCAAAAAGAATATACAGTGGTGCTTGAAAGTTTATGAACCCTTAGAATTTTGTATATTTCTGCATAAATCTGAGCTAAAACATCATCAGATTTTCACCCAAAACCTAAAAGTAGATAAAGAGAACCCAGTTAAACAAATGACACAAAAATATTATACTTGGTCATTTATTTATTGAGGAAAATTATCCAGTATTACATATTAGTGAGTAGCAAAAGTATGTGAACCTTTGCTTTCGGTAATTTTAGCCCATTCCTCCGAACAGAACAGCTTCAGCTCTGGGATGTTGGTGGGTTTCCTCACATTAACTGCTCACTTCAGGTCCTTCCACAACATTTCTATTGGATTAAGGTCAGGACTTTGACTTGGCCATTCCAGAACAGTAACTTTATTCTTCTTTAACCATTCTTTGGTAGAACGACTTGTGTGCTTAGAGTCCGCTGTCTTGCTGCATGACCCACCTTCTCTTGGGATTCAGTTCATGGACAGATGTCCTGACATTTTCCTTCAGAGTTGTTTGATATAATTCAGAATTCATTGTTCCATCAATGATGGCAAGCCGTCCTGTCCGATGCAGCAAAACAGGCCCAAACCATGATACTACCACCACCATGTTTCACAGATGGGATATGGTTCTTATGCTGGAATGCAGTGTTTTCCTTTCTCTAGACATAACGCTTTTATTTTAAACCAAAAAACAAACATTTTTTGGTCTCATCCGTCCACAAAACATTCTTCCAATAGCTTGTCCACATGATCTTTAGCAAACTGCAGACGAGCAGCAATGTTCTTTTTGGAGAGCAGTGGCTTTCTCTTTGCAACCCTGTCATGCACACCATTGTTGTTCAGTGTTCTTCTGATGGTGGACTCATGAACATTAACATTGTTAACAAGGCCAATGTGAGAGAGGCCTTCAGTTGCTTAGAAGTTACTCTGGGTTCCTTTGTGACCTCACCAACTATTACACGCCTTGCTCTTGGAGTGATCTTTGTTGGTCGACCACTCCTGGGGAGGGTAACAATGGTCTTGAATTTCCTCCATTTGTACACAATCTGTCTGACTGTGGATTGGTGGAGTCCAACCTCTTTAGAGATGGTTTTGTAACCTTTTCCAATCTGAGTATTAACAACTCTTTTTCTGAGGTCCTCAGAAATCTCCTTTGTTCGTTCCATGATACACTTCCACAAACGTGTTGTGAAGAGCAGACGTGGATAGATGTTCTTTAAATAAAACAGGGTGCCCACTCACACCTGATTGTCATCCCACCGATTGAAAACACTTGACTTTAATTTCAAATTAAAATTAACTGCTAATCCTAGAGGTTCACATACTTTTGCCACTCACTAATATGTAATATTGGGTCATTTTCCTCAATAAATAAATGACCAAGTATAATATTTTTGTCTCATTTGTTTAACAGGGTTCTCTTTATCTATTTTCAGGACCTGTGTGAAAATCCGATGATGTTTTAGGTCATATTTATTCAGAAACATAGAAAATTCTAAAGGGTTCACAACCTTTCCAGCACCACAGTACATTTCTGAGAAAACATGCGCTGGAAGTGGTTTGCCAGACATGGAGCCAGGTTTAATTTTGCATGGAAGTTGCATATTCAAATGAAAAGGCACAAAGTGTAAAGTGTGTGTATATAGTGTATGCCGTGCTATGTATCTGTGGTAATGTATGTGGATGCATTAAGTTACTGACTTGTTGCATCTGTGTTGGATGAGCAAGCTGATCGGTTTGGGCTGCTACTCAGCACTCATCTTCAACTATTAACAGATAAAAAGACATTATTAGTGCTGGTAATGTGACTGTTCTGTGTTGGGTGTTTAATGAAGAACAGCATGAGCAAAGTTTCTTCATCGACTTAAACACAACAGTACTGTACACAGAGCGTGACGCATTTCATTATCGACAAACTGGTTACTCTATCTAAGGCGTCAGGATCAAACGGCTGTAATGAGATGCCGTATAGGACACTCAGCCTTGACACACTGACACCACCTAATTGGGGAAGGCGTGCCATCCAGCCAGAACTGTGGCTCACAGTTAACAATAAAACATATCTAGTAGAATGCCCCGCCATTGATTGATATCAGGAAAAACCTTTACAAAGACTAATATGAAAGACCTCTTCAAACAAAACTCCTTCTGAACTTTCCAGACCATCTTAAGATTAAATTTAGCATGTGAATTGATCCTTTCACTTATTTCAATCCTGAAGGTTTCTGAATGTATGTTAATGACATGTACATAGCCTGTCTGCACTGGAATGAAACTCCAACAACTAACCAACTTTGAAACATGGTGTTACAACCTAAAATCAAAACTCATTAAGAAATCATTTCCAGCATTAGTTGCATGTTTTGCTTTGCAACACTTGAATAATGAAAAAAGGCACAGTTAGAAAATTCAAAATGACTTTTAATATTTCATAGAGCCATCATACTTTAGTTAAATCCGTCAGTCTGTTTGGATGTCTAACAGCTTTACACACCTAGATTGGGGAATACCATCCCACTCTATCTTGCAGATTTTTTCAAGTTCAGGCATTGCTCGTGGTCAGCATTGGACCTTCAAGTACATCCACTGATTTTCTATTTGATTTAGGTCTGACTTGACTCAAGCCAAACACTTTCCATTTCTTAATTATATTCTGCACAGAACTCGGAGGAATAGTGACATTTTTGTATGCTTCTAACTTATGCCTTTCCACAACTTTATGCCAGAACCCTTTTGAAAGCCCCTTTCCAAATATGGTCAGTTATTTATGTAGTAGTCCAAATCTCAAGGGGCAGCCACTTTTATTCTGATGTAATGAATACTGCTAGTTAGCCTGGTGTGTGATCTAGAACCTGATTGGTTGTACCTGAGCAAGTTTATAGTAGTTACTCTAAAGGGGCTGATCATAATCCAAAGCAGGTATTTTACTCATTACATTTCAGTGACCAGAATTGATCACTGTGGTAATTTCACTTTGATGTTGAGGGTGGAAAAAGTGGATGGAAAAAGTTTGGGATGAAAAAGAGGGATGGAAAAAGTTTGATGAATTGTGACAGGTATGAGGATTTCTAATAGGCACTATATTTCTTTCTTTCTTTCTTTCTATGTGGTCTATCAACATTTGACAGAAACTGTATTTGGAATCAGGAGTTTTGACACTAGTTTAGAACTCTAAGTTTGTTTTGACAATACTGGGTCACAGCAGCATGATTGTGAACTTCCTAAGGGTTAAAATAAGATGATAAATATAGGTTCGAATAAAGGTTTTCCCCTTAAAGCATGCCATTAAAGTGCTGTTTTAGACATAATTTGTTTTTTTTTCCCCTCTGCACTTTTGTTAATGGTAATGGAAAAATACAGCAGTATTCTCCACTTTGCGAAATGTTTAATCCAACCTTTATGTATTGAATAACACTTTGTTTGGAGAATTTTCACTACTTTGTTAATTCCTGTGACCATCATGAATCATAGTCATGTATTTTTCATTCAAGCATGACTTGTTTTAAATACTGTGCATTTTCATATGTAATTGTCTAGTGAATGGAATGTCTCATCAATTCATATAACTAGAGCTTAAAGCAATCTGGATATTTATGCTGTTAAGTATTGTGATTAATCCGCTAAGTATATTTGCTGTATTCATAATTGTCCAGGTCCATTTTCAGAGACCACCTACAATCATTTCATTGATGTTCATAACATAAGTGCCTTTATCGATAACCAGGCCTGGATACAGACCTGAACACAGAAGTGCCTAGCTGCATGAATACTATTTAAGAGTAACAGTACTAGCATTACTAGAGGTTCTAATATTGTGCATCATTTCTGTACCCCAATATAGTGATCTAGTGTACTGCATGTGTCAGTTCTTTCTACTTCAATAAAGTCACTCTACAGCTGATCGGTGTGCTTTTGGCTGATGTTTGTAGAGATGTTAGTTTGGTGTTCCACTAGGTGGAACTGATGTACTGCTGATATTTGTTATGGTGAAGCATTTCTAGGCATTGTGTCATGTACTGTGATTAGGAGCACGTTGAAAGAATACACAGTCTAAACCATTTCTTCGGGTCATAAAATAAGCTGATGTTCTTTTTAGAGCTGTCAAGCGATGAATGTTTTAGGTATGTTAACCACACAATTATTTTTGCACATTATTATGACTATTTTTTCTTGCTTCCATTTCACCCTCAGTAAATGGAAAAGGAAAAAGGACGACACAGCCACATGAGGGGACACTATAATCTTCAACATAATGCGATTTATTACTTTCTAATATTTCTTTTATTTTCATCATGTCTTTTTTGTTGTGACTTATCCGACAGAGGGCTCCCAGGAAAAAATGCACTGTGAAATTTGACAGTAGAACCATGAAGTGGCCAAATTGCCATCAAAAAGTCATAGTAGAACTGTGAACTTCATGGTCAAACTGTGAAAGTTCACATTAAAACTGTCAAGCAATTCACAGTTTTACTATGAAAATTCACAGTACATTTTTTCTTGGACTGGAGAGGCATCGCATTCATAGCACGTATAACATAACAGTATTTACCAGAATAATACCATATCAATGCAAGATATTGATTTGACTAGGTACTATTATTAGAAACAGCACGTGCAAGCTGTTATCTCATGTGCCAGACATGTTGGTAAACCCGTGCAGTGACGTTTGCTATCATGTAATAATGAGAGAAAAGCCAAACAAGGGAGCGTCTGAAATCTTTTGCTACTCCTTTCAATGAATTCCCTGTAATAGTGCTGTATATAGAATTGATATAATATTGATTAAGGGGACTATTTTGAACACAGCCCATAACTTTCAGGTGCTTAACTTGGTAAAGCAGCAAAAGTGTGATTTAACAAGGTTAAAACCTTACTGCATTAATGGATCAATTTTGATGGCCCTTCGTTGTTTGTTTTCAATACATTTTTTTAACTTGATACGGTCTTTGTGTCTTTTCTAGCACTGTGAGCTATAAGTGTCTGTTTTCATTTTGAATAATGCAATTAAGGCTTCTCCCATTGTCATACAACTTGTATGAATGTATGGAAATAATGCATAAAAATAACCTTAAGTGCATCAGTAAAATATTTATTTATTGTCGAAAACTGTTAAATTATGCAGCCGTCAGACCTTATTATTAGACGAGGTAAATGATATGTAGATGAATGTAGTCATAAAAACAGAAAAACGGAAGCAAATTCCACTCAATTTATGAATCCATACAGTTTGATATGGCACAACAAATTACCTTTAGTATATTTTCAGGACAAATGTGAGCAAGGAATTGCACATTAAGGAAAGTCACAAATGGTGGCAGTAGAACTGGTTGTACTGAACACCTATGTCAGTGACTCACTATGTTTTTATACATATATAGATAGATAGATAGATGGATAGATATAGAGAGAGGACAGTTTTTGACCATTTTCATCTCCAACAAGCAGTCAGTTTCAGTCATCATCCTTCTGTCCTGATATTTAAAAACAAAGTTCATAAAGAATGGTCAATTGTGATGGAGAGCTAAGACCATAACTTCTTTTTAAAATGAATTGGAATGCTAACAGTGTGTCATAGCTTATCGGTCAGTGAGTGCGTTTACATGTACTTAATAATCCAATAAGTGAAGAAAATCAGATTTTGTCAGTAAACCAATCAACGACTTTACATGCAATTGGGTAATCAGATAATGGGAAAGCTCCGGGTTTACGTGACTCAGGTGATAATCGGATTTCTATTTTGCAACCAGTCAATCTCACAGAAGGGTGTGACATAAACTTCAAACTTTAATAATTAAATAATGAAATTCTTAATTTCTTTGAGCATATTCTGCTTTTCGGAGTCTCCCCAAATTTGTTTTGTGGCCATTTTGCTAATGTTACATTTAATTCCAGGCTTGCCAGATCCTGAGTCAGGTCTAGGGAAACAAGCCGAAAAGAAGCAAAGTCTCTTAGCTTAAGTGGACCTGGCAACTGTGTTTAATTCCGCTAGCTTTTTCCTGTGTTCAAACTAAGAAAAACGATCGATGAAATCAGAGTAAGGGTATGCATGCACTGAGAAATTCGATTACTGTGATAAAATACAGCTCTCTTTATCGGAGTTCTTAATGTGATTTCTAGCCCTAATCCGATATTAGAAATCAGAGTATGCTGTTTACATGACCACTTGAATAATTCGATAAGTGCAGAAAATCAGATTTTGTCAGGAATCCAATCAACGAGTATTCATGCAATTTAGTAATCAGATAATGAGAAACCTCCGGGTTTACATGACTTGGGCAATAATCAGATTTCTACTTTGCAACCAGCCGATAATCTCACAGAAAAATGTGATGTCAGTGTTTCTCAAGTATATTCTGAGTCTCCACAAAGTGTTCAATAGCAGTTTAGTTTAATTCCAGGGTTGCCAGATGTAATAATCTAAAAACAGAAAACAAAGAAAAAGAGGACCTGCCAACTTTTTTTTTTGTTTGTTTGTTTTGTTTTTTTCTCCCCTTCTACTACCTGCTTTGCACTCATGGTCAGACTGACTGCACCGATTGAAATTTTTTAACTGCTATACATGCACTGAGAAATCTGATTACTGAACTAAAATCCAGCTCTCTTAATCAGATTACTTAATCTGATTTCTAGATCTGAGTGTGCTGTATATATGACCATTTACATTTATGTTATTTAGCAGATGCCCTCATCCAGAAGGGCTTACAGTCTTACAATTCAAGCAGTTTTGAGTTATGGGTCTTGAACCCAACAGTGGCCTACTGGCAGAGGTGGGATTTGAACCCTGGACCTTTTGGTCCACAGTCCAGTACCTTAAACACTAGGATACCACAGTCCATGGCCACTTGAATAATCAGATAACTCCAGAAATCCCATTATGATCAGTGCACGTAATCGCAGTCATCTGGCATTGTCCAACATCAGTGCCTGAACAGGCAGGCAGGTCTTCTCAGACGATTGACGCACATAGTGGGTACAAACTTCAAACTAATACCCACCTTTTTGGATGTGCTTTTGGCCTGTCTACAGACTTTTGGATAGATAGCGGATTTATTCGTAGTGGTAAGATATGATTTATTGAATTTATAGATTGACCTCTTTTAAAATAAAGACGCATCAATTAAAAGCTACGAAGCACGTGTTAATAAATATAATATATGCATTACCGTTGTGAAAATCCTATTTGCCGTTGAACCAAACATGTACAAGCAAGTCTTTCTCAGACTGCTTCCAGCCTCTGAACCTCAGCACACGGCCCCATTTTTCATTTACAAGCAATTACCACTCTCACACTTCCTGGCTCGGTACTCAGCAAAAATGTGACTTGATCACCTAAGAATTATAGACATGGATATTTGTGGAATGGTTCTGTTTGAAAGCAGTGACTCAAAATAGAACTGGGTTTTGGTAAATTCCATGAGCTGGTGCAGCACACACACTGTTTTGCACATGAAGTGCTTTCACCTGAGCCAATTTCCCTTTCAGTGAAAACCACAATTGGACAGATTATTTTTGTTTTTCCACATTGTGTACTTTTACTTTCATATGTGAAATGGCACAGCCGATTTTCATGGGAAACGTTTTTATGATTTGTGGTGTTTACTTTATTGTCAATGAGTAATACCACTCGTGGGGTTTCACAGTGGCTCATCAGGTTATGTTGGTGCTGCATGGGTTATATTCTAGCCTCTGATTACTCTCCATGCATCTCCTTCATGTGTCTGGTTTCATCTCAAGCACAGTAACATGCAGGTGGATTTGCTAGGTCTTAATTGCCTGTGGGTGTGTGTTGGACCAGAGCCCTTTCCACGATAATCTCCAGACCCACTGTAAGACAGACTAGGATAAATCAGTTACAACAATCATCCAGTGTGATTGTACAACAATTGACAGTGTGGTGTTCTGGGCAATGTTCTCCTGGGAGACCTTGGGTCCTGACCTTAATGTGGATGTTGCTTTGACACGTACCACCTACCAATTCATTGTTGCAGACCAAGTACCTTCATGGCGTTGGTTTCCTAATGCACTCTGCCACACTGCAAAAAATGCTGAGGAATGGTGTTGACTTGGCCTCCAATTTCCCCAGATCTGAATCCGATCACCCATCTATGGGATGTGCTGGACAAACAAGTCTGATCCATAGAGATTCCACCTCTCAACTTACAGAACCTGAAGGATCTGCTGCTTGCTCCTTGGGACCTACATGATATTAGGTAGGTGGTTTTAATGTTGTTGTTAATCGTTGTACGTCCCTACATTACATTTATTGTAACATCTATCACTGTGCTGTTTACCATAAAGTGAAGCACTGTCAGACCATTCAAATAGAGTGGTACCTTGGTTCTCGGCCACCTCAGAACTCGTTGAATTTGGTTCTCGATGCATTTTAACAAGAAACATTTGTCTCAGTCGTCATTGGTTGCTCGGGACTCAGCACACTTGCTTAATTTTGCGTGACTCGTTTCAGCTGAAACTCGATTCACAATTCATGATTCAGTACACAGTGATTCAGTGATTGAGGTTCACATTAGTGCTTGCTCAGTATGTTGCACAGCCCTTAGTCTGCTGTGTTTATCATGTATTTCTGTATTTTTTTACAGCCATGGTACTCTATACTTTCAAGTCCTCATGGGTCCTGAAAAAATTAGGGTTTACAGCAAACCAAAACAAACTGACAGGAAACTGAAAAGGAAAGAGGCTGCAGTTCGCATTAGCAGCTAGGCTAGTGATCTTCATCAAAAGAGTAAGTGTTTACATTTACATTTACAGCATTTGGCAGACGCCCTTATCCAGAGCGACTTACAATTGGTACAATCTTACAATCCAAACAATTGTGTGTTAAGGGTCTTGCTCAACAACCCAGTGGTGACAGCTTGGCAGAGGTGGGATTTGAACCCTGGACCTTCTGGTCCATAGTCTAGTACCTTACCCGCTAGGCTACCACAGTCCCAGTCCAGATTTTTTAACACTTTAGTACAAAATAAGCCTTAGTTTAGTTAAGCGTTAATGATTTTGGCCAACTGTAGTTTGATGTAACCGTTTTAAGCATTAATTTACTTAACGTTACTTATCATAGGCTCCACTATTGTACAATATAGACCACTCTAACAAACACTCAAACTCCTCAGTTCATTCATTCATTCATTTTCTTATCTGCTTATCCTAGTCAGGGTTGCGGGAGAGCCGGTGCCTAGCCAGCAACCCATGGATGCAAGGCAGGAACAGCCCAAGACAGGGCGCCAATTGATCATAGGGCGCATAAACTGACACTTGCACTCCCACACTAAGGGACACATTGGAAACACAAATTAACCTAACGTACATGTCTTTGGAATGTGGGAGGAAACCCATGCAAACTTCAGGGTCAGGATCGAACCGGGGATCTCGGAGCTGTGAGGCGACCACTGTGCCACCATGCCTCCCAACTCCTCAATTCATGATACATTTATCTTCTGGTGGATTTGTCTGAGCATATCCCCTTCGTAAATCAGGGAGCACCTGTACAATACAACTCCATTAATGCATATAATGGCTCATACAGTGTGGATTTTCTGGGGGTCTGGAACGGATTCATTAATTTACATTATTCCTAATGGGAAAAAGTTGCTCGGTACTCATCATTTTCGGTTCTCGACCAGCCTTCTGGAACGAATTAACAACAAGATCCGAGGTACCACTGTACTTAGTCAAGGTAATCACATGATTAATAGCATTATTTGTGACTTATTTGATCCTAAAGAAAGGGTTTTTTTAGTTAATAAGCACTACATAGCCATACTATTGGTTAATATTAGCTTGAACAACTTTTTTTTCCATGTTAAACCCATCTTGTCCTGATCAGGGTTTGCAGAACTTCAACACCTGTCTCTGGAGAACACAGGGCACAACTCTAAGCATGCTGTTGGGTGCAAACTCCACACAGATCTCTGAAGGGACAGCACTAACTGCTTATTAATTTTTAATACAGGTAACCACAGATTAATCATCTGATCAATGTCCAGTAGCTTTAACAGCTGGTCAAATAAAAAAAAAATGTCATATGTATTTTTTGAACTGCCATATATATTATTTATGTCATATTTTGTTTACATAGTTTTCAATTAATTAATTTTCATGAATATTGATTTACTGTATTAACTATGTATTAACTATGTGCATAAGTAGGAACTACGTTACAGTCTGTGTGGCACACGGATACTTTTAGGTCTCGCAGATTTCCCCGCCAAGAAGAGACGTGAAATGGGACTCATTCACTCTTGGTTGTGTGCAGTCAGTGAGGTAAGAAACTTTTGTAAGAAACCGCATGTGCAAGCTATTTTCTGGCGTGCATGTGACGAAGTGTCAGTGTGTACAAGGAAGCATCCAAATTCATTTCCCTATATTCTAATCAGGCTCAAAATATAGTATGTAGAACGTAGTGAATATTGAATTTCATTTTGGAGCATTGGGAGCATTTTGGATACAGAGCAGTGAAATTGCCGTTAACAGCAATTAACAGTAAAAAAATAATCAAGGTTAAAATACCAATGCATTAACTTGATGCATTACAGTATTATCCAAACCAAATGTCCGTCTACAGCACCAGTTCCATATTATCACTAAAAATCAAATTACTCCACATTTCCCTGAACTCAGAAATCGATTGGCTACTGGGAAAGATGTTGAAATGGTGCCCGAATTGCCAAGTGTGACCAAAAATTCACGGGTGTCATGGCATTTATGGCCAATCAGTTTAAGATGATTGTTCTAACACAGAGCGCATGCAGAATCAACAAAGAACCTAAACAGCCAGTCAGCAGACAAGTCACATTTTTGTCTAGCTTAGCAGAAACTATTTTGCCCCAGTCATCCCCGAAGATTCAGCCCAAGAATATAATGACCACAAATATAATTTTGCATTTTCAGTGTACTTGGCCTTCAGCTTTGTTTTCATCTGGTAATAAGTTTATACACCCTGGAAGGTCTAACATGCTGAGAAATCAGTGGAACCAAAGCTTCTGGCATTGGTTAGAAAAAAGGTTTGATTAGGAATGAGGTCAAGGACTATTCCAGTTGTTCAACTCCAACCATGTTGCCAAAGTCAACACAATACTGTCTGGTAACAATAATAACAACAAAAAAAATGGACTATGAGATGGGCTGTACTGGCGACCGTGTGATTGCTTGTTTAATTTGGTTCTATTTGTGGAAAAGAGGTTACTTTCGTATGACCGTAGGAAAGAAAAAAACTTTGTGAACCCTTTTGCACATTTCTGATACAGTGGTGCCTCGGTTCTTGTTGTCAATTCATTCCAGAGTACCAAGCAACTTTTTCTCATAAGGAATAATGTAAATTGAATTAATCCATTCCACACCCCCAGAAAATTCACACTGTATAAGATGTTATATGCATTAATGGAGTTGTAATTGTACAGGTGCTCCCTGATTTATGATGGAGACATGTCCCAACAAATCCATCATAAGTTAAATGTATCATGAACCAAGGAGTTTGACGAGTGTTTGGTAGTGCGATCTATCAGAGCCTATGATGAGTAACGATGCAGAAGGTAATGTTTAAAACACGTACATTAATCTACAGTTGGCCAAAATCATTAACAGAAAGCTTATTTTATAATAAAGTGTTGATAAATCCTGTGTAATTTAGTGAGTAATGGATTGAAAGTGAAAAGTAAAAGCAACACACTTACTCTATTGGTGAACTTGTGAACTCGTAGATGTAAAAATAAAGAAAAACATGATAAACACAGCGGAGATCTTCACTGAGCAAGGGATATTGTGAATCTCAATGACTGTACTGAATCGTGAATCGAGTTTCAGCTGAAACGAGTCGCACGGCTCGACTTATACAAGTTTAAGCAAGAGTACCAAGCAAACAACGAGAACAGAGACCAATTTTTGTAGGCAAATTTTTCATGATCAGTGTTGCAGGGTCAGGAGCCTATCCTGGAATTGACTAGGCGCTGGCAGAGGTGTACACTGGTCAAGGCGCCAATCCGTTGTAGGGTTCGGTTGAACCCAGGCCTGCAGGAACTGCCAGTCCCAGCAGGTCTTAACCAAAGGTAAACACAAATTGTCATTATCGTGACTTTCCTGAGCACACCATCATTTACAGGTATGTGTTGCTTGACATCTATGACACATTCTGTGAAATTGCACATTATGCAATCTGGATGTTCTCCAAACACCATATTATATACTGTACTTAGCAATGCTATATGGGATACTGGAGTGTACTGGTAATGCTAAGACAGGGATATGAACCAGAGTGGTTCAGTCAAGAATGTGCTTTTTACAATGGAGTACTGTCTCAAAGCAGCTTTTTAATTTCTTTGATCTTCTAATATCTAGAGCCAATCCAAAATTGAGCAAGCCAACAGTGACAGTGGCAAGGAAAAACTCCCTAAACATTATAAGGAAGAAACCTTGAGAGGACCAAGACCTAGATTCTGGGTCTATATGACACATGGCACAAACCAGGTTACAAAAGTCTAAAGATCACTTTTCAAGTATCTAAGTGCTTATGAAGGATATCCACAGGGATACCACTCATTCACTTTCCATACCTGCTTAATCCAACTGAGGGCTGCCTGGGGCTAGAGCTATATTTTATTTAATTATTGTTTTTTTTATACGTTCCTTTAATACGTTTTCTCTGTTAATATTTATTTAGCTTCTGTTTATTTAAAGTATTGTATTACTATAAACTTATGAATTAGATAACTTGGTTTAATTCTTGCATATATCAACTAAGCCACTCAAGAAGGATGGGTCCCCCTTTTTGAGTTTTGGTCTTCCAAGCTTTCTTCTTTGACAATGGTGCTCGAAAAGTTTGTGAACCCTTTAGAATTTTCTATACTTCTGCATAAATTGACCTAAAACATCATCAGATTTTCACACAAGTTCCTAAAAGTAGAATAAAGAAGAAACCCAGTTAAAACAAATGAGACAAAAATATTATACTTGGCCATTTATTTATTGAGGATAATGATCCAATATTACATATTAGTGAGTGGCAAAAGTATGTGAACCTTTGCTTTCAGTATCTGGTGTGACCCCACCTGTGCAGCAATAACTGCAACTAAACGTTTCCTGTAACTGTTGATCAGTCCTGCACACCGGCTTGGAGGAATTTTATCCCATTCCTCCATACAGAACAGCTTCAACTCTGGGATGTTGGTGGGTTTCCTCACCTTAACTGCTCACTTCAGGTCAGGACTTTGACTTGGCCATTCCAAAACATTAACTTTATTCTTCTTTAACCATTCTGTGGTAGAACGACTTGTGTGCTTAGGGTCGTTGTCTTGCTGCATGACCCACCTTCTCTTGAGATTCAGTTCATGGACAGATGTCCTGGCATTTTCCTTTAGAAATCTCTGATATAATTCAGAATTAATTGTTCAATCAATGATGGCAAGCCGTCCTGCCCCAGATGCAGCAGAACAGGCCCAAACCATGATACTACCACCACCATGTTTCACAGATGGGATAAGGTTCTTATGCTGGAATGCAGTGTTTTTCTTTCTCCAAACACAATGCTTTTATTTTAAAAGAAAGTACTATTTTGGTCTCATTCATGTACAAAACATTCTTCCAATAGTCTTCTGTCTTGTCCACATGATCTTTAGCCAACTGCAGACGAGCAGCAATGTTCTTTTTGGAAAGCAGTGACTTTCTCCTTGCAAACCTGCCATGCTCACCATTGTTGTTCTTAGAAGTTACCCTGGGGTCCTTTGTGACCTCGCCAACTATTACATGCCTTGCTCTTGGAGTGATCTTTGTTGGTCAACCACTCCTGGGGAGGGTAACAATGGTCTTGAACTTCCTCCATTTGTACAAAATCTGTTTGACTGTGGATTGGTGGAGTTCAAACTCTTTAGAGATGGATTTGTAACCTTTTTCAGCCTGATGAACATCAACAACCCTTTTTCTGAGGTCCTCAGAAATCTCCTTTGTTCGTGCCGTGATACACTTCCAGAAATATGTTGTGAAGAGCAGACTTTGATAGATCCCTGTTCTTTAAATGAAACAGGGTGCCCACTCAAACCTGATTGTCATCCCATTGATTGAAAACACCTTACTCTACTCTCACCTTCAAATTAACTGCTAATCCCAGAGGTTCACATACTTTTGCCACTCACTAATATGTAATATTGGATCATTTTCCTCAATAAATAAATGACCAAGTATAATATTTTTGTCTCATTTGTTTAACTGGGTTCTCTTTATCTACTTTTAGGAATTGTATGAAAATCTGATGATGTTTTAGGTCATATTTATGCAGACATATAGAAAATTCCAAAGGGTTTACAAACTTTCAAGCACCACTGTATATTGTTAGGGAGTTTTTCCTTGCCACTGTCACCCTAGGCCTGGCCAATTTGGGCTTTAGCTTAAATAATAGAATGTAATCTAAAACTGTAAAGCTGCTCTGAGACAATACACCATTAAATCTGACTTTGACATTTTCTTAAATGCTGGAGCAAAAAGTAAGCCCGTCTGTGATGTGTACTATTTTTGTAGAAATTAAACTTAACCATTAATGACAGAGCCATTGCAACAGCACATGTGTTTTTAATTTGTATATTAGTGCAATTAGCGTGGTGGATAGCACTGGAGATCTCCGATTCAATCCCAACTGTGGACTCCCCTCTGTTGGGAAGTTGCATTTCCTCTCCATGTTCATGTGGGTTTACTCCGGGTACTCCAGTTTCCTCCCATATTCCAGAGACATATGTCAGGCTAATTCGTTGCTCTAAATTGAACCCCCCTCCCCCACCCCATGTGAGTGCGTCTGATGAGTACTGATGAAGCCTTGCTCCTGCCACGAATAGCCATTAGTGATGATGCAGCATTATATAAATAAATCATTTGTGTTTTATGCCAAACCCGGCACTGCTGTCTGATGAACAAAGCTGTTTTAGTTTGGAGGTGCCAGAAACCCCATTATTTTGTCCCTTAGTACTTCCACTATTGCACAATCAATGTTGCACAAGATCATATTTCAGCTGGCTCTAATGAGGCCTATGAGGTCACCTCCATTCCTTAGGACTGTTTCACTCCCTGGTCACTCCCACTTACTGGTCTTACAACTTTAGCCACAGCCTTAATCAAATCTGAGCACAATGCTAGCAGGCAGATTTACAGTAGACATAGAGGGAACTCTTAGGAATTCAGTATTTTAGCTGAGGTTTGTTGGTGGCTCTTGATGTGTTGCTCCATATACCTCTATAGCATTTTTAGACATTCTCTGAAGGATGTCCTTGTTTTCATACCAAGTTATATAACCTGTTCAATTCTATTTATTTATATATAGTATTTAACAATAGACAAAAGCTTTACAACAAGGCAAATTTGGACCTCATATAAGCAGCTGGAGGTGACAGAGACATGGAATATCTAAGTGAGATACATAAAGAAGAAACCTTGAGATGCTCGATTAGGCAGTAATGATGTACTAGGAGCTTCCTTGAGATGGGTGAGTTTATAACATCACTAAAATCCACAGACTTTATTAATTGAACTATTTAAGCAGCTAGAAAAAAGAACAGTTAGAGCAGTGGGAGTTCGTCGAGCAGAGCAGTGCCGAACCATGACTATTAAAACCAGGCCTTCAGATTGGAACGGGAATGCCACAAAAAAATTACTAAATCAAGTGTACAGTGCGAGGTGAATTGGATCATTGCAAACACTGTCAACATCTGGAACAGAACTTCAAAATAATAAAGCTCAAAATCTATGCTCACACAACACAAATGTCTCAGCCATCGCAATTCAAACACCAAGAACAGAAATATCAAAATCCTCATCAAGCATCAAATTAGAACCTGAAATAAACCACTCATTAACCCAAGGACTCGAAGCAAACAAAAAAGAGACATGTAAGGATTTTCTGCAGCTCCCTGAAGTCCTAACCAACGCACTAATGCAATGCTTGGTTGGCCTTATGACCTACCTATCCTGACAAGAAAACTTCTTATTGGATAATCTACCATCTCAATAATGTAACCTTCCAGGCAAAATTTAACAGCAAAACTATTTCAATAGATGTAGAGATTAAATATAAAACAATGTATTTCATTGTTTGGAATAAAAACTAATATAATGACACATTCATTCATTAATTTTTATGCTCAACTAATCCAACTCTGAGTTACTGGGGTCCAAATGGCAGCACAGGGCCACACAGGGGTCTAGGCAACCCTAGACAGGGCCCCAAATCATCACAGAGCACATGCATACATATATGTAGAAGAGCATCTCTGATTGCACAACATGTCAAACATGGAAGCAGATGGGTGTGACTCCTGTGAGCATTGAACAGGCAACTGAGTCTACAATTCGCATGGGCTCAGCAAAATTAGACAATAGAAGATTGGAAAAACGTTGCGTCGTGATTAAGTCGCAATTGTTGCTGCAACATTCAGACAGAACTAGGGTAAGATCTGACATAAACAAAATACGAGCATGGATCCATCCTGCCTTATATCAATGGTTTTATTCTGGTGGTGGTAGTGGTGAAATGGTGTTGGGGACATTTTCTGGGAACACTTTGGGCCCTTTAATACTAACTGAGCATTTGTTTAAACACCACAACCTACTTGAATATTTTTACTGACAGTGTCCATCTCTTTATGCTCATGGTGTACCTAACTTCTGATGGCTACTTCCAGCAGGATAACACGCCATGTCACAACTCAAATTACCTCAGATTTATCCCACTGACAGTAGCCACATTTATTAGAGTTATTATAATAGATACATTAGCTGAAATAGAGTTGTAACAGAGTTGACACACTTAACAGCGAATAGTATAGTGCAGAGAGTTACAGTGGTGCTTGAAAGTTTGTGAACTCTTTAGAATTTTCGATATTTTGGCATAAATATGACCTAAAACATCATCAGGTTTTCACACAAGTCTTAAAAGTAGATAAAGAGAACCCAGTTAAACAAATGAGACAAAATATTATACTTGTTCATTTATTTGTTGAAGAAAATGATCCAGTATTACATATTAGTGAGTGGCAAAAGTATGTGAACCTGTAAGATTACCAGTTAATTTGAAGGTGAAATTAGAGTCAGGTGTTTTCAATCAATGGGATGACAATCAGGTGTGAGTGGGCACGCTGTTTTATTTAAAGAACAGGGATCTATCAAAGTCTGCTCTTCACAACACGTTTGTGGAAGTGTATTATTTCACGAACAAAGGAGATTTCTGAGGACCTCAGAAAAAGAATTGTTGATGCTCATCAGGCTGGAAAAGGTTACAAAACCATCTCTAAACAGTTTGGACTCCACCAATCCACAATCAGACAGATTATGTACAAATGGAGGAAATTCAAGACCATTGTTACCCTCCCCAGGAGTGGTCGACCAACAAAGATCACTCTAAGAGCAAGGCGTGTAATAGTTGGCGAGGTCACAAAGCACCCCAGGGTAACTTCTAAGTAACTGAAGGCCTCTCTCACATTGGCTAATGTTAATGTTCATGAGTCCACCATCAGAAGAACAGTGAACAACAATGGTGTGCATGGCAGGGTTGCAAGGAAAAAGCCACTGCTCTCCAAAATAACATTGCTTAATTTATGCAGAAATATAGAAAATTCTAAAGTGTTCACAAACTTTCAAGCACCACTGTATAATAAACATAAAGTAGAGAAATAAGCACACTGTGTCATCAGTGTCAGAGCACAGAATGAGCCAGTCTTCATAGAGATAAACCAGCGTGCAGAAAAATGAGTCAGCGCGAGAGCAGCAATAGCAGCAACTGTGCAGCAGTGTGAGCCATTTGGCTGATGTGGTGTTTCTTATAAGCGGCATGTTGATAAGACGCATATTGGAGCTGTGTGCCAATTGAGCATGGATCACGGAACAGATGTGAATGTCTCTGTGCAGGAAAGCTGCTATGTGTATAGTATCATACACATACACATAGGTGTATATAGTATTTACACATACATCCTGTATGTGTATAGTATCATAGCTGTTTAGCCAACATGGCTACACTACAGTATCCCATACAGCTTTCCTCCATAATATGTGGTGTATAAGTACATATATGGTGTTCAGACATATTTCACAGAACATATTGTGGACATTAAGTGGCACATATCTGTACTTGTTTTGCTGCTTGCTTAAACTGGATCTATTAACCAAGGAAACTGTCATTTTGTGCAAAATTTTGTGTGGGTGGAATAAAATAAATAAATAAAAAAAACAACATTGCACACCATTTTACATGAACATTCACGTCTGTAAGCTGCATCATTAATAACGTGTAACTAATTTTCTTTTATTGTAGTAAGGAGACAGTAAACCAATTGGAGAACTTTATGATGAATGTTCTTTATACATATCCTCCTCTGCACTCGGTAATTCCCTTTGTTGTTCTTCTACCAGGAGAGCTCATTGAAGCTGCCATGGTAATTTTTTGTTGAAAATATTCATTTTGAAAAGGACTGTAGTCGATGCACGAACCCTGCCCTAATTGTGAAATGACTGAGTAGGCCTGTCAGGGGGGTAATTGCATTCTAAGTGGAAGACCCAAGCACATTGGATTACTCTGCAGTACGGAGCATAGTTAATTGAGTTTGGGCACTGCTGGCACATGTGCACTGAGAACATTTGCCCAACATTACCACCCATTAGACTTTCTAGGACCTGGAGCAAGCTTGCCAATGTGGGACTGAGCAGTGCGATTACACCTGACTTTGAGGCTTGGGAGCAGTCCAGCACATGAACCCTCAATTATTTAACGGATGGCACAAAATCCTAATATAATAATAATAATAATAATAATAATAATAATAGAACAACCTAGTTAAAACCAGATTCAAGTCCTACTGGTGCTTTCCAGGCCAGGTCGGGTGTGACAATTATGCATGAATGTCACCCTCGAGGGATGGAAGGCCGGTCTGGTACATCCTGGTTTTAAACAAGATAACAAAAAGTATCAGTTTGGTTGTAATACACATTCAACACAAACATCTGTATATTACAACTTAAAGAGACAAAGTCATGCAAAGTTACAGGAAGGATACAAAATTATTTCAGAGGCTTTAACTACCCCTAAGACTGTCATTCAGAACATAAAATAAAATAATAAAAAGTGGATAGTTAATGGTGCCAAGAACACCTTGCCTGAACTGGATGACTGAACCAGGAGGATATTGATTAGTATAGATACCAAGAACCCAGTGGCAACTTTGAAGGACTTTATGGCCGAGATTGGTTGTTCTATCCATCTTGGATAGTAATTTTACAAGCTTTCCACAAAGCTGGTCTGTATGGCAGGCTGGCAAGAAAGAAGCATCTGAAATGTTTCATATTAATTTTCACATATTCTCAATTGGATGCCAGGTAGCAAAAGCTTGTATGGTCAGCTGAGACCAGGTTTGAACTTTGTAGACTGAATGCCAAGCACTACGTTTGGAAAATCCAACATAGCACACCACCTAAAATTCACTATATCTAATGTTAAGTACGGTGGTGGCAACATTAAGTTGTGAGGCTGAGAACTGGGCAGTTGGTCAGGATTGAAGTACATCCAAACACATTGGCATATAATAGTAGTAGTAGTAATAATAATAATAATAATAATAATAATAATAATAATAATGAAATAACAAAACCTGGTGACTTAAGGATAGGAAGGTGAATGTCCTTGAGTAGCCAAGTCAGAGATCTGACCTAAATCTGATTCTGTGGACCTAAATTCTGTGGATGGACTTGAAGAGAGCAGTCCATTGCCACTGACCACATAATTTGACTGAACTTGAGCAATTCTGAAAGGAAGAATGGGCAAATATTCTACAGCCTAGGTATGCAAGGCTGGTAGAGACATATCCATGCAGAATGATGGCTGTCATATTCTTCCAACCATGGTTTTCCACCTTTTTCACTACTTCAATGTTGTAAGGCAAAACATTTAAATTGAGATGGGAGAACATATTTTTAATGTTTGATTTCAGGCTGAAGTAAAAAAAAGTGACTATTTTAAAGGGGTATGATGATTCTCTATAGACACTGATTACTGCACGTGCTTTTTTGTAGATGTGGCTAAAATAGCTGAACCTACTAATTAAAAGGGCTGTCTGTGATCTTTTGGCCATGTATTATATAATATGTCCTCAGAGAAAGAATTACGATAATGTGGATGGTACACTGCAAAGATTTGCTTTATCTGTAAAGCTAAACTGGTTCTTCATTTATTGTCATTGGCTTATCATATCTTTGCTCTGTTCTGTGCTTATCGTTGTCATTTCTGGCTCTGGTGCTTGGCACTTTTACGTAATATAAATACACACATACTCACCAATCACTTCATTAGGTACACTTCCTTGTTTCTTAACTCAATGTCCATTGATCAGTTCCATTTACCATATAGAAGCATGCCGTAGTCCTACAGTTATAGACTGTAGTCTGTCTGTTTCTCTACATACTTTGTTTGTCCTCTTTACTCTGTTCTCTAATGATCAGGACCCCCATAGAACCACCACAGGTCAGATACTATTTGGGTGGAGGATCATTCTCAGCATTGCAGAGACACTGATGTGATGGTGGTGTGTTAGTGTGTGTTGTGCTGGTACAATTGGATCAGACACAGCAGTGCAGCTGGAGCTTTTAAGAACTGTGTTCACTCACTGTGTTCTCTATTAGACACATCTACCTTATTGCACCACCTTGTAGACGTAAAGTCAGAGACAGTAGCTCATTGTTTCACAGTTTGTGTTAGTCATCCTCAAATCATCCTTCATCAGTGCTGACAGGACCTATAGGATGCTGGTGGCTGGACATTTTTGGTTGTTGGACTATTTTCAATCCAGCAGTTACACTGAGGTGTTTACAAACTCCAGCAGCACTGCTGGGTCTGATCTACTCATACCACCACGCCAGTGTCACTGCAGAGTAAAGGGGACTAACAAAGGTAGGCAAGCAGATGGATTACAGTCTCTAATTATAGAACTACGAAGTGCTTCTATATGATCAAATGGACAATGAGTGTAAAAACTATGAGGTGGACCTAATATTGGTGTATGTATAACAGAAATGAAATGTTGAGTGTATGTGTAATCTAACCTATTGCAGGGATATCTAATCTGCTGACCGATTAAAGCTGTTATTTATATTTTAGGCTTCAGTTCTTTTCTTTGGAAAGCTGCAGCAGTATTGAATATGGTAATGTGACAGCAGCCTGCAGTACAGTGTCTCTGCTCCTCTCGGTGTAGTTCACACTGCGCAAGTGCACCAGGCCTCGGAGGAGAGGCTATTGCGGTTATATAATTCTCACTGTGCTGGTCGTCTGCTAGAAGAACTGCCGACTTACATAAGCCTGCCAGCATCAGGCTGTCGATATGTGGAGCTCTGACTCTATACAGGTCCTGCTGCTGCTCGTTCCATTGCACTCTTCCTCTTTTTCAGGGAAAGGTAAATAGAAATACAGAATAGCAGCCTTTAAGTCAAGTCAAATTTACAATGGCGCTTTTTACAATGAAGGATTGTCTCAAAGAAACTTTACAATTTTAGACTATCTTCTAATATCTACAACCAATCCCAAATTGAGCAAGTCTAGGGCGACAGTGGGATGAAAAAACTCCAACCGTTATCAGGAAGAAACCTTGGGAGGACCAAGACTCAAAAACAGACCCAACCTCCTTTGGTGCCATAGATGATAAATGTAAGAGTGAAATTAATGTAATTAGCAAGTGATGTTGCTAATGTGCACATCAAAGGAGAGATCTGAATCAAATATGACACCTAAGTTTTTTACAGATGGACTAGGCAATACTGAACAGCCATCTAGATTTAATAGAGATGTAGCCAGTCAGTCTTTCACAGCCTTGGGTCCAAATAATAGAACCTCGGTTTTATCTGAGTTAAGTAAGAGAAAATTAAATGACATCCAATCTTTTATTTCCTTTACACAATCCTCAGTTTTGTTGATTGTAAGGCCGTCATTTGGTTTGGCTGATATGTACAGCTGTGTATCATCTGCATAGCAGTGGAAACTAATGCCATGTTTATGAATAATTGAGCCTAGTGGCAGCATGTACAGAGAGAATAAGAGCGGACCAAGCACAGACCCCTGAGGCACTCTATACTTCACTTTTGAGAACTTAGATTATTAAACGTAGATTATTTACATAAACAAACTGGTACTGGTGCTATCCTTTTTTCTCTAATGCGTTTGAGCCTAGCAAGAGCAACTAAGTCCAGGGTTGAGCGAAACATGCATTCTAATTGGTTGTTTACACGCTCAAGATGATTGGGCTCCATAGGTGTATTAAATTTTAAGTCTGGTAGATTATTAATGAGAGCACAGCTCTGTCTCGAATGCATAGACCTTCTGCTCAGACACTTTTGTGGGGATGAGAATAAACCTAGCCGAACAGCTATTTTCGACTTCTCCCACGCACTCTCCTCAGAGCTTCACCCTCCACACGCCAAGGTGTGTGAGTCAGCCTTGTGCCGTGGCTGCCATGACGATAGACACACCGCCCCCTCAGTCTCTGCAGGGAGCCTAAGCAGTGCTGGCATCCGATGACAGGGCCAGAGCCCTGAGAGCTATGACTCATCACCCGAGCACCAGGTGAACTTTTCACTGTGCCTCAGGAACTCCTCAACTCAAAGAGACTTTTTCATCTGCTCGCTTTACCAGATTTCTCCCTCACAGGCTCACTGTTCATTCATGGGTATATAATAATATATTAGCAAATGTCTTTGAACACCCACCAATCACTTCCATTTTATGCCTATTATGGAGTTTGTTCCTCTATTGCTGCTACAACAGTCTTCATGCTGTTTGACTCTGAGGTCTAGCATTTACTTTTAAAAAGTATTGTATTTTTTGGGGGGTTCCTAAGGGGGGCCCTGGATGAAAAGTCAGTCCAGTGCAGTGGCAGGAGATGATTCTCCATTAAAATTGGCAAAGCATTTGTTTAAGGGTTTTGTTTTAGGAGGACTGACTTGTTGAAGGTGGTAACCCATGAAAGTGTCCCATTGAGAGCCACTGAGATGTTCGGGTCAACCCCTCACACTGTTGAGTGTGGCTGAAATAAGAGCAATCACTTATTATAAGGGGTGCCTACATAGTTTTGCCCATGTAATTTATTTATAGTGCCGGCAGAAGATTTTAATGCACTTTGAGGAATCAGCCATGTGGGAGAATTTGGGTACTGATGAAAGATTTTTCATTTGTATATACACTCATTGACACGGAAAAATAACTCACCATGAAGGAATTGTTGGAATCGACTGAAACTTTCTATGTTTATGTATGTAATGATGATATATGTAAGTGATTACAATGATGGAGATAAATTTATTTAGGGAAAATAGTACAATTGAAAAAAGGCTCTAGTAACGCTTAGAGAGTTTTTCCTTGCCACTGTCGACCTAGGCTTGCTCAGTTTGGGATTGGCCGTAGATATTAGAAGATAATCTAAAATTATAAAGTTGCTTTGACACAATGCACCGTTGTAAAAAGCACTTTATAAGTAAATCTGACTTGACTTGACTTGACTCTAGTATCATGTTAGGCACCTCTAGCCTGGATACAAGATGAAATACGAAAGGGCATGGAGGCATACAGGTTCAGTATGGTATCCTGCTGCACATTTGCCCACAGATGTTGCAACTGGGCCTGTAGATCATCATTCATACCACCAACTGGGGCAATGTGTTACTCCATAGCAAAGACAGGATTGAAGCGCTCACCTTGAGGTCTCCAAACTCTAACCCGACCATCGTCGGATCCCAAACAGAACCTGGATTTTTCACTATGGACAATATGGTTCCAGTCCAGGTTTTTCTTTCACGACACAACTGCAAATGAAGGTGACGGTGACTGGCTGTCAATGACATGACACGTAATAGGCACTGTGACAGCAAATTTCCTTCTGTTAAGCAAATGAAAATGGTCCGGGGAGAGACAGGGGTGTGTAGTGAAGGTGTCACCTGTGTCTGGATGGTGGATAATGAAACTATGCTTGTCGCTGGATCAAACGATTCTCTCTACTGGTGGTCTGTTTAGGCCATCATGGAACCACTGCTCCCAACACCTCCCAATAGCTATGTCAGAACGGCCTAGATGGTGGGCCGTTTGTCAAAACAACCACCGTGGTTCTCCCAGTCCAATGATGCGCTCCCTCTCAACTGGGCAAAATGTCTTGGAGTGCATCGTAGAAGCATGTTTAACAGTCAATGATCTCTCACCAAGATGTACACTGCCCAAATGTAACCTCTGAGAGCCTTTTTATAGAGTAGTGGGGGAAGCAATTTTACACCCTTTTGTGGCAACACTCACTGTTTAATCAGACCACACCTGTAATCATTTACTTATCTGCCTGAGACATAACTGCATGCCAAGTTTTGCAGTAATCTGACATTTCTACCTGGGTTCTTTATTAATTTGATCATTGAGTATTTTTGATCTGCTACACCACACAATGACGACTCATTAAGAGATGTTTGATCTCACCTCACAGCTGAGTATCACACATTTCATAAATATTGTAATAATGTCACTACCAAGCTAATTATCTGGCCTATGAATAACCAAACCCCAAACTTGTTTAAAAATGCATAGTGGACTGAGCTGTACCTGCGAGATTCAAGACAGATAACCTGTAGTTTAACCAGGCTGATGATTCCAAGTTGGTTGCATGTAAATGAAGACAGGGGTCTCTGGATTGTGCTGCAGACAGAGAGAGTAACTCCATGCCAAACAGTGGGAGTGTGGGCGTGAGTAATTCCAGCTCAAACAGACCATGAGAGAGAATAGGAGATAGAAAGGAAGTAGAGTCACGTCTGTACGGTGGTGCCAAAGTAAATGGACAGTCTCTGCGCTGTATAATTTGAGAGGAGAGCAGAAAAATTTGGCCTCTGAAAAAAACGAGAAAGCACCAGACCAGTTGGCCCTAAGGAACCGGTTTGGCTTTAGGTTTTAGATGACAGATCATTAATTCTGGACTTCAACCGAGTATGAGCACAATGTGTATGAAGCCCTGTTCATGACATCTCAGATTTATGCTCTGCGAATCAAAAATATCATTGGATTGAAATCAAACATGCAACGTTACTTTTTTACAGACTCTTATGAGTTCATATATCTGCCTAGTGAAGGATAATGATACAACGTTAGACTTCAAGAGAACACTCGCAGCTTGTTATTGTGTTTCATGGAACTACAATGTTGCTAACAATACATGGAAGTCTGTCACTGAAAAAAGATTTGAGTGACATAGACTTCTATTTCTAGCTATATTGACTCCACAAGCACGTGTCTGTTGTTAGAAGATTGTGAATTTGATGATGTCTGAGCCATCCAATTTCCAGGAGCCCTAGAGAGCATTAATGACCTCCTCCAAGCACAATGGTCTTCCAAGTTCAACTTGAAAAAGAGGAAGCAACTGGCTTAATGTGTGTTACTCCTCAGCCTTCCAGAGTGGTAGCTGCCATGTAATAGCACAGCGTCAGAATATGGCTGGTACTGAATAATAAATTTAGAAAATGTTTGTAATAAATAGACCAAGTGACACCAAATATCCTTGGCAAATTGTGCTAAACCTGGCTAAAGTACAAAACTGCGGTTATGAAGGAGCAGTAATCTAGTCTATATGCAAATAAATGCCATATACTAGGGGTAGAAAATTGAATAGACTAATTGACTGATACATGTACATTTATGGCATTTACAACTGCTACATCCTTACAATCCAAGCAATTGTGGGTTGAGGGTCTTGCTCAAGGACCTGGCAGAGGTAGGATTTGAACCCTGGGATTTTAACTCTGGTGCATAGTCCAGTGCTTTAACCACTAGGCCAGCACAGTCCCATATGTGATACGTCCACATCAGTGCTGTAGGGAGTTGTAGACATATTGTTGAACAAATTTCCTCTTATACCCAGGATGTAAAAAGTGTATTTGGCTGTTCTGTCGGCCAAGTTCCCAGGTAAAAGGATTATTTTTTAGCTGAGAACATCGTAGCCTGCAAGTGCTCGCATCCCTCTCATATTGATGCACTTGTCTTTTTAAAAGAAAACAAACAGCGCATGGGAAAAGTCTTAATGCATGACAATGAAAGTGAGTAGAGTTTTTTTTATGTACCTGTAAGTTATGATTGTTATCTACCGAATTACATAGTTTAGGTTTGTTTTGTTTGTACAGTATACAGTGGTACCTCGGTTGTTGTCATTAATTTGTTCCAGAAGGCTTGTCGGGAACCGAAAATGATGAGTACCAAGCAAATTATTCCCATATGGAATAATGTAAATTCAATTAATCCATTCCAGACCCCCAGAAAATCCACACTATATAAAGCGTTATATGCATTAATGGAGCTGTGTTGTACAGCTACTTCCAGCTCTGTAGTTTAGAGCCACCATGACCCTCACCAGGATGGTGGTTATTGAAAGAATGATGCACTGTTAACGAGTATGAAAATTCAGACTTGAATGACACTGACAATGACATTGGAGTAGCTCTGTGGTTAAGAAGGTTGTGTGTTCAAATTCTGGGTCTGACAAGCTGAAAAGCCCTTAACCCTTAACAGCTCATCTTAACTGTATGCTGGAGTGGGTAAGGGTGTCTGTTAAATGCTGTAAATGTAATTAACACACTAAAAGAGGATTTGTATGAAGAATCAAAGTGAGTTTATTACACCCTGGCCCCAATATACTCTTTCATCTGTGTTACCCACTCATTAATGATTAATGCACAGGAGTTAACTAAAACAGTATGCACACCGGTTTTAAATCCTTCTAATAGGTCTCCAGTGGGCTATTTATCGCTTACAGCTGGGATTAGGAATTTAAAGGGGGCTAAAACCCATGCTATAAGTGAGTGAAGAATCAAAGACAATGTGCTGACCTCAGCAACTTTGTCTGCCTCCAGAGATACATGACACACTCACTGAAAAAGTCTCGTCATGTCTTAAATTATATTGAATTTGATCCTGAATGTTCTATTGCCAATGAATGTTAGTATTAAAGTGCTCAACAGTTTGGCTCAGGCATTTCTTGCTGATATCTTTTATTCATCTAACGCATCACAGACTTGACAGGCCCACTGTTATCTATTTAACTCCTGTGTGTGCGTGCATGCATATATATATATATATATATATATAAAACACGAACAGGAAATTACAGGAACACTTTTTACTCAGAGTATAGCATCAACTCAATTCAACTTCTGGGATACTGATCTGGACAGTTAAGTAACAGAGGGCTTGTTAATCAGTTTCAGCTTCTTTGGTGTTAATGAAATTAACGTGCACTAGAGGAGCAACAGTGAGACGACCCCAACAGGATTGATTTAATAGGTGAAGGACATTGACATTTTGTCCCTCGTCGTCATTTCTGGCTGATTTTTCAGTAGTTTTCCAGTGGGCTAGGGTCAGCATCACTACTAGTACTATGGTGAGGTACCTTGACGCCACATCGTTTGCACAGGTAGTCCAACTCCTGCAGGATGGCACATAAATACGTGCCATTGCCAGAAAGATTGCTGTGTCTCCCAGCAGAGTCTTAAGAGTATTGAGGAGATTCCAGGAGACAGACAGTTACTTTAGGGCAGCTGGACAAGGCCATAGAAGGTCCTTAACCCCTCAGCAGGACTGGTATCTGCTCCTTTGTGCAAGGAGAAACAGTATGAGCACTACCAGAGCCCAACAAAATGACCTCCAGCAGACCACTGGTGTGAATGTGTCTGAACGAACAATCAGAAACAGGCTTCATGATGGTGGCCTGAGGGCCCGACGACCTGTAGTGAGCCCTGTGCTCACTGCCCAGCACCTTAGGGCTCAGTTGGCATTTGCATAGAACACCATAATTGTACGCCACTGGCGCCCTGTGCTTTTCACCCTGACAGCTGTTGGGGATTGGGATGAAATCCTTGGACCCACTATCAGAAACTACACTGGTGCGGTGGGTCCTGGGTTCCTTCTGGTGCACAACAATGCCCGCCTCATGTGGCGAGAGTATGCAGGCAGTTCTTGGAGGATGAAGGAATTGATACTATTGACTGGCCCCACTGCTTTCCTAACCTAAATCCAGTAGTGCACCTCTGGGACATTATGTTTTGGTCATGCTGATGTTGCCAGGTTACACTTCAAACTGTCCAGGAGCTCAGTGATGCCCTGGTCCAGATCTGGGAGGAATTCCCCCAGAACACCACCCGTTGTCTCATTAGGAGCATGCCCCCACCTTGTCAGTCATGCATACAACTATGTGGAGGCCATACAAACTACTAAGTACCATTTTGAGTTGCTGCAATGGAATTTTGGCTAAATGGACTAGCCTGCTGCTTCATTTTTTCACTTAGATTTTTGGGGTGTCTTTGAATTCTGCCCTCTGTAGGATGATGATCATTTTCATTTTCATCAAATGATGTGGCAACCCTTTCGTTCCTAACACATTACCCAGTCCATATCAGGAAAGATATTTCTGCATGATTTTTCCCCATTGAGATCTGATGTGTTTTCAAAGTGTTCCTTACATTTTTTTGAGCAGTGTGTGTGTGTGTGTATGTATGTATATATATATATATATATATATATATATATATATATATATATATATATATAAATATAAATACTGGGGCAAAAAAAGTATTTAGTCAACCACTGACTGTGCAAGTTCTCCTACTTACAAAGGTGACAGAGGTTTGTAATTTTCATCATAGGTACACAACTGTGAGAGACAAAAAGAAAAAAATCCAAGAAATCACACCGTAGGGTTTTTAAAGAATTTAATTGTAAATTATGGTGGAAAATAAGTATTTGGTGAATAACAAAAGTTAAACTCAATACTTAACCTTTGTTGACAGTGACAGAGGTCAAACGTTTCCTGTAAGTCTTCATCAGGTTGGCACACACTGTAGCTGGTATTTTGGCCCATTCCTCCATGCAGATCTCCTCTAGAGCAGTGATGTTTTGGGGCTGTCACTGGGCAACACAGACTTTCATCTCTCTCCACAAGTTTTCTATGGGGTTGAGGTCTGGAGACTGGCTAGGACACTCCAGGACCTTGAAATGCTTTTTACGGAGCCACTCCTTTGTTGCTCGTGCGGTGTGTTTGGGATCATTGTCATGCTGGATGACCTAGGTCTATTGAATGGTGCAGGTCTACAATATTGTTCCTGGTGTCCTTCGACAGCTCTTTGGTATTGGCCATGGTTGAGTTTGGAGTTTGACTGTTTGAGGCTGTGGACAGGTTTCTATTATACATATAGGTCCTTCTCAAGAAATTAGCATATTGTGATAAAGTTAATTCTTTTCCGTAATGTAATGATAAAAATTAAACCTTCATATATTGTAGATTCATTGCACACCAACTGAAATATTTCAAGTCTTTTATTGTTTTAATACTTATGATTTTGGCATACAGCTCATGAAAACCCAAAATTCCTATCCCACAAAATTAGCATATTTCATCCGACCAATAAAAGAAAAGTGTTTTTAATACAAAAAAAGTCAACCTTCAAATTATTATGTTCAGTTATGCACTCAGTACTTGGTCGGGAATCCTTTTGCAGTAATGAACTGCTTCAATTGCGGCGTGGCATGGAGGCAATCAGCAAGTGGCACTGCTGAGGGTGTTATGGAGGCCCAGGATGTGCTTTCGATAGCGGCCTTTAAGCTCATCCTGAGTGTTGGGTCTTTGCGTCTCAACTTTCTCTTCACAATATCCCACAGATTCTCTATCGGGTTTCAGGTCAGGAGAGTTTGGCAGGCCAATTGAGCACAGTAATACCATGGTCCAGTAAACCATTTACCAGTGGTTTTGGCACTGTGAGCAGGTGCCAGGTCGTGCTGAAAAATGAAAACTCTTCATCTCCATAAAGCTCTTCAGCAGATGGAAGCCATGAAGTGCTCCAAAATCTCCTGATAGCTAGATGCATTGACCCTGCCCTTGTTGATAAAAACACAGTGGACCAACACCAGCAGCTGACATGGCACCCCAGACCATCACGTGACTGTGGGTACTTGACACTGGACTTCAGACATTTTGGCATTTCCTTCTCCCCCGTCTTCCTCCAGACTCTGGCACCTTGATTTCCGAATGACATGCAAATTTTGCTTTCCATCCCAAAAAAAGTACTTTGGACCACTGAAGCAACAGTCCAGTGCTGCTTCTCTGTAGCCCTGAGGTCAGGCGCTTCTGCTGCTGTTTCTGGTTCAAAAGTGGCTTGACCTGGGGAATGCAGCACCTCTGTAGCCCATTTCCTGCACACGCCTGTGCACGTGGCTCTGGAGGTTTCTACTCCAGACTCAGTCCACTGCTTCCCCGCAGGTCCCCCAAGGTCTGGAATCGGCCCTTTCTCCACAATCCTCCTCAGGGTCCGGTCACCTCTTCTCGTTGTGCAGCGTTTTCTGCCACACTTTTTTCCTTCCCACAGACTTCCCCACTGAGGTGCCTTGGATACAGCACTCTGGGAACAGCCTATTCGTTCAGAAATTTCTTTTCTGTGTCTAAACCCTCTTGCTTGAGGGTGTCAATGATGGGTCCTTCTGGACAGCAGTCAGGTCGGCAAGTCTTAACCCATGATTGCTGTTTTGAGTAATGAACCAGGCTGGGAGTTTTCAAAAGCCTCAGGAATCTTTTGCAGGTTGTTTAGGGTTAATTAATCGTTGATTCAGTTATGATTAGGTTAATAGCTCGTTAGAGAACCTTTTCATGATATGCCTAATTTTGTGTGAGATTTTTGAATTTTGGGTTTTTCATGAGCTGTATGCCAAAAATCATCAGTATTAAAACAATAAAGACTTGAAATATTTCAGTTGGTGTGCAATGAATCTAAAATACATGAAAGTTTGTTAATTTTTATCATTACATTACGGAAAAGAATTAACTTATCACAATATGCTAATTTTTTGAGAAGGACCTGTATAACGACGGTCAAACAGGTGCCATTAATACAGGTTAACGAGTGGAGGAGAGGAAAGAATTTACAGGGCTGTGAGAGCCAGAAACTTGCTTGTTGTTTATATATATATACTGTATATACTGTATATGTGTATATATATATATATATATATATATATATATATACTATATATAATATATTATATATATATATGTTTGAAATATACTAGGCAGTAGATGGACTGTTGATTCCTGAAGACCTGAGTGACTTTGACATGGGCCAAATCGTTATGGCCAGATGGCTGGATTGAAACATCTCCAAAACAGCAAGGTTTGTGGACTGCTCCCACTCAGCACATGTAACAACAGTGGTCAAACAAGCGACAAGTCATGAATTGAACTGGCAACAGCAAGTTAGGCTCCTAAGGGTCATCTGTGTGAGGGCAAAGAAAGCTATCCTGGTCTGGTCTTCTAGAAAGGTGCAAAATTTGTTCATGTAGTACAACTACAATTAGCCTATAATCCTTAATACTGACAGCATTGGGAGAAATGTGTCCAAAGCTGCTATGTACAAACAGTATATACAAACAGAAGTGACATGGTAAGGTGGTTGGTGGTGTGGTCCGCATGCCATGATGGCTTTGGGCTTGCAGACAGAAACAAATTTTGTACGAACAAGATTACTGTAAATTGGAATTTTTGGAATGTTCCATGACGTCACCTGACAGCGGCCTCCAGCGGCCGACGTTGAAATCCTAATACCGTGTGAGCCAATGAGAGTGAGGGCCTTATGAATAATAACGAGCACGAAAGCTTTAAGAGCTCCTAGTGGCGAGAGGCGGGGGAGGGGGCGTGGCCCTCGGGGCGACATGCGGGGCGGTGCGGCGTGGCGCGGCGCGAACTTGTTTTGCGTGGCTGCAGGCTGCAAGCTCGTGCAGAGCAGAGCAGAGCGTAGGCTGAATGTCGGGACTGCGCTTCCCGTTTGACAAGCAGAAGGGGAGGGAAAGAGAGGAGCGCAGCCGCCGCGAGCAGTGAGCACAAGCCCATGGCGTATGACAAGGATGCGGATCTTTGCTTGGCGGCGGAATAAATGAGAGCGTCGGCGCGGACAGCTGTGCCAGGTACCCAGTGCGCGTCTCTTTCTGTTTTTTTTTGTTCGCTTGATTTTGAAGCTTGAGTTCGGACTGTAGGCATAGCAGCAGGTTTAAGATTAGGTTTACGGCTGCTTTGCTGGTTGTGAAGACAGCGCTGACCGCTGCTTGTGGTTTTTGCTCTTGGGGTAATGTGTTCCATCTAACGCGTATTTAAAGAATGAAAGGCAGTGTCAAACATGGAACGTACCATTACTTTTCGTAAAGGGTGTGCAAATGGACTTCCTGTAAACCAGCTGGCGTTTTGCAACACACCAGGCTATGAGCTGTTTCTCAACGACCTGCGAATATCGCGCGGAAACGACATAATCTGCATATTGTATTATATTGCTGCTCACCGTTCAGCCCTGGCTGGGGTTTCATGAATCCTGGAAAACATGGTCGATATTCCTAGAAATGACCTGAACGCAGCCAAAGTCCTGAGAGCCTCATCTGACAGCTGGTTCACTCCACGCATGCTTCATTAGGAAGGTTAATTCTTCACTTCTTCTAGAAATGTTTAATGAAGCTGGTACAATCTGTTAGACAGACTAAACTGGCACTCTTGAGGGTAAATGCAGCCTGACCTATGATCCCACTGCTTGCGGAGACTACATCAAAACCATATTTCATCTGCACAGCTGATTTAAGGCTGTTGTCTGATACCTAAATGCCCTGGGCAAAACCCCACAGTAATCTGTGAAGCACTGTTGATAAGTGTGGGTGACACGGCCAAAGAATTGATTTGTGACGTTTTTATGACACACAATCTGTTTAGGTGTACTGAAATTAGAACAGGGTGACGTGATGTTAAGATATGATATGAATATTGCATTATTGCCATCGTGATTAAGTGCTTAGTAGCAAGCCAGGATTTGATAAACCAGAATTTCCATTATCCCTGGAATCCTGTTTTCTTTTGTCCCCACTAGTCCTTCTCAGAGTCGCAGAGGCTCGGGCACCTAACTGGACAGGACACCAGTACATTTCATGGGCAGCATGCATCTGCATGTGATGCCTGAATTGAACCCAGGTTGCCAGGGTACAGTATTAAGACTCCCCAGAGGAACTTTTTCATACTTCATAGAACTGGGGACGATTGTAGTACTAAGAACATCATGTATAGGGACTTTTTAGCTCCTACTTCATTAAGGTCTTTTCACAGCGCATAGGAACCCTGAGTGATGCAAGTATGTGGCGATTGGTTCAGACATGGACGCCTCTGTGTAGTGATTGGTTTAGATGCAAGCCTGCCATTACCCAAAGCATCACACTCCCTGTCACAGGTGAACAGTCAAGTCAAAATTCTTCATATAGCACTTTTACAATGGAGCATTGTCTCAAAGCAGCTTTACAATTATCTAGGCCCACAGCCCTGAATGAGCAAGCCTAAGGTGACAGTGGCAAGAAAAACTTCCTAAATGTTATAAGAAACCTCAGGAGGACCAAGATTCAAAAAGGGACCCTACCTTGGGCAGCCTAGATGACATATGTAAGAATTAAACTAATTAATATGTTTATAGCAATAGTTTCAATAAACAGAATCTAAGTGTTAATTTTTTTAATGGAGAACATGTGTAAAGAAAGTACAGTGCTACCTCAATTTTTGTTGTTAATTTGTTTCAGAAGTCTTGTTGAGAACCGAAAACGATGAATACCAAGCAAATTCTTCCTATTATTAATAATGTCAATTGAATTCACCTGTTCCAGACCTCCAGAAAATCCACACTGTATGAGGCATTACATGCATTAATGGAGTTGTATTGTACAGGTGCTTCCTGAATTATGATGGGGATATGTTCCGACAAATCCATCATAAGTTAAATGTATCATGAACCGAGGAGTTTAATATAGTCTGTACTGTATCATAGCAGAGCCAAGCTTACAACATTTTCATTAACCTACAGTTGGCCAAATTCATTAACACAAAGCTTATTTTATAACAAATTGTTGAAAAATCTCTTGTTATTTAGTGAGTAATGGATTGAAAGTGGAAAAGTGAAAGCAAAACACTTACTGTATTGGTGAACTCATGGCGCTAGCATATCTACTAATGCTAATTGCAGCCTGTATTCCGGAGGACTCGGTTCCTTTGGGGTTGGCTGTAATCAAGAACCATTTTAGGACCCATGGAGACTCATTTGCACTAAGAATATAGTACTGTAAATGTTACAGTAAAGAAAAACACAAGAAACAGACTGTGCTAAGCATGAGCTATTATGAATCTGAATCGTGAATCAAGATTCGGCTAGAACGAGTCACAAGTTTAACAAGTGCGCTGAGTACCAAGCAAACGTCGAAAACTGAGATACATTTTTCTAGTCAAAATCCATCGAGAACCGAATTCGACAAGTTCCAAGGTGTCGAGAACAGAGGTATCACTGTATAACAAATACAATAAAATCTAAAGATAAATAGACTATAATAAATGAAAGCGAATACAATATTATGGAGAATATAACGATATTGAGAATATAAAACTATAGAATATAGAAATGGTGTAAATCTACCCAACTATCCATTTGATGGAAAAGAAATCCATGCTCACCGGACTAGACGATGTTCTTCCATTGCAGCAAGATTTGGTTCTAACACTTGCATGCCCATTGTAGGTGCTTTTGATGTCAGTAAGATGTTAGCGTGGGGAGCACTTTGACTGGATTGCAAATGGGGGTGCTGCACTGTGTGTTGGGACACATTCTTCATGTGACACATTCTTCATGTCATTATTCTGTAAATTCAGACCAGACAGAATAGGATTTGTTGCTCCTCTCGGTCCATTGCCCTAACCACTAGGCTACCACAGTCCCAGATATATTCAATGTTATTTATTATTTGGTCTGTGCTCTTTAGGAGTGTCTAGGGTGGACAGGATTAGGAATGAGATCATCAGAGGGACAGCACAGGTTGGAAAATTGGGAGACAAAATTCGAGAGGGAAGACTGAGATGGTTTGGACATGTGCAGAGGAGGGATAGTGGATATATTGGTAGGAGGATGTTGGCGATGGAGCTGTCAGGCAAGAGACGGAGAGGAAGACCAAAGAGGAGTTATTTGGTTGTGGTAAATGACGATATGCAGGGAGTTGGGGTGAGAGTAGAGGACGTGGAGGACAGGGAGAGATGGAAACGTTTAACTCGCTGTGGTGACCCCTGATAAAGGGAAAAGCCGAAAGAAGAAGAAGAAGGTCTGTGCATGGTTTTACTGTTTTGGCTGATCGGTGTGTCATCCAGTTAGTTACTTGTTACAGTGAGTGTACTTCCTGTCTAATATCAAAGAACATAATATGCGCTGCTGAGACGAGCTATTCATTTACATTCATGTCATTTAGCAGACGCTCTTATCCAGAGCAATTTACAACTGATACAGTCCAAGCAATTATTGGTTAAGTCTTGCTCAGGGACCCAACAATGGCAGCTTGGCAGAGATTGGGTTTGAACCCTGGACCTTCTGGCTACCACAGTCCCAGTTACATTCAGTGTTATTTGTCATGATTTTCATGTTTTGGCTGGTTGGTTTGCATCATCCAGTTAGTTACTTGTTACAGTGAGTAGCTGAAGTTATAAATGCGCTGATCTGGCGATACTGAGACAAGTGTTGAAAGACGATGATGATGACTAATCTTTTTCCACACCTTCCGTAGAAACTCCGTAGAAAGTTTGAAGTACAAACTCTAATGACGTTTGTATATCTGTACAACTACCTTTTCCTTGTTGTGTAGCTTAGAGCTCTGTGCCTTATTGCCTGTTTCTACTCGTTTTGGGAAGGGAACTGAGAAACTCTTAAAACAGTTCATTTTAGAACTGACTGTGAGTCATCTTTACTGCAGTTGTGAAGTCATGATGGTGCTATGTAGCTTCAAAAGGCAATAAAGTGCCCCAGATGATTTTCATCCCTATTATGCCAACAGGGTTATATAAATCACTATTTATTAACTAAACAAGTTTTCTCACATTATTCCAAATATCTGCATAATTTCCTGCTTTTGTTTCATGATTTCAAGACATGACCCATATCTGTACAAGTATGGCTTACATAAAAGTGAAAAAGAAAGCAGATGCCTTTTCCCTGGTTTGTAACTTGAGATATTACATGGCATCCAGCATTATAAGTTTTTTTCTGCAATATAACTATGATGCTACTCTTCCAATTAGCATGATTCATTTCCTTCATTTGTGATTATATCCTGTTTTCTGATTTTTGAGTATGTAAGCGTCTTACAAGCCTATTGAAAGCCAAGATTTTTAAAGTACCTTATAAAACAATAAAGGCTAATATATATGGTATAGTATATTGTTTAGTATGTATATTTGTTTTTAATGGACATTAAAGTATTTAAAATGACCTATTTAACATGTCCACACTGTCATATTGTTTACTGTTAATATTAATGACTGTTGCATATGATGACGCAAGTAAATAAATTACGCCAATAAATTACATTAGCTCACATTTATCACAGGCAGACATGAGTGGGATTTCAGTATCAAAGTCTCAGTTTTTATTATCATATTGTCAAGTGATTTATGTAATAATAGCCTGATTAGAATCATTTATGTTTATAGCACTTGGCAAAAATTGGAGTGACATGCAGAAGCACTGATATAAACTATAAAAAGAATCCATGGTTTGGGGAAAAATCCATGGGGTGGGCAGTATGGCCTATAAATAAGATGTAATGTTTTTAGGCGATATCACAGTAAATAGTCATGTGTAATTGGATGAAGTGCAGCACATTTTGAATATAAATTAGTTCACCAAGTATGAGATAATATGTGAATAGTTGTTTTGGAGACTGTCGCTACTGATGCATTTTGGCTGCGATCACATGTATCGTGATAAATATCGTGTATCGTGAAAATGTCTTTAATTGTCGTGATAGAAGATTTTTACCATATCATCCACCACTATAGCTCATGATGGTTTAAAATCTCTTCTAAAGTACTTCAAAAAGACTGCATTTAATCGTTTGTTGCACACGTGCATCAAAACATGCGAAACATTCTTGTGCATGTTCATTAGTGGTTTGAATATGAAGTTAACTATTCACCCACAGGTCACTTTATTAGGTAACCCCCTTGTTTGTACACTCATTGTCCATGTTATCAGTTCCACTTAAAATATAGATGCACTTTGTAGTTCTACAATTCCAGAATGTAGTCTGTAGCTGGCAATGCAGTTGGTTATTGCGACTGTGATTTCTGTCCATTTTGAACTTTTTTTTCGTCATTTGGGATTGAGATGAAAAATGAAGCATCCAGAGTCATTTGCTTCTGGGCTGGTTACATTGGCGTTTTATTTGGTGTGGGTGGAGATGTGGACATTCTGAGTTTCAGGCATCCTTCGTTTTTGTAGTGGGTGGTATTTCAAATGGTGAAACAGATTTGCGGTGCTGTGGTATTACTGTTGTCTGTGAGGCATCTTCCTTGTGATAACAAATGTGATAAATTCAGTGCTTTTTCTATTTGGAGTGGCCTCAGTTTTCTATTAGCATTCCTATAACTGAACGTCTTTTGCATTTTACAGACTCTTTCCCTGTTCCCTTCAGATAAACACACATCTCACCCATATACTTCACCCACAGTCGCGCGGGAGAGTGGTCTGATAGGCAGGTAGTTGTGTGTGATGTATGTATGAGATTTTTTGTTTTGTGTTTGTGAGCCAGAGAGCGAGAAACAAAATGCCTTAAGCGAGTCTAATGTCGCCAGCTTGTACTCAATGTTTGTCATTTATCACATCCCATATAGAACAAGTCTCAATACCTCAAGTAAAATATCACTCACCCTTTTATTGTACTAAATAATATCACATTAAGACACTCCTGTGTCATGTAGTATACCATATGAAATTTGGGATGCAACCAAGTTAGCATGTCTGCTAGCCTTATACTACTGGTGTAGAAATGGTTGGGATTATATATAAATAAATATATATAAATCTATATAAATAAATCTGATTTGACTTGATTTAAGAGCAGTAAAATATTACTAATTGCTAATAAACGAGCTTGTCATGTGGAGAAGCCAGTGGGAGGTGTTTATATCATCCTATTCCCAGAGATTTATGTAATAGTAGTCATGTAAAATATACCAAAATAACAATGTTGTGAGTTTTAGGATTGGTCTAACATTAGCAGGCTGACAGATATCTGAATTAATTAGCATGTATCGAAATGAGTGGTATTTTGATGTTGGGGTCTTTATTTACATCAATATGTTCACTGATTTATTTAATACAAATGCATTTTTCGACATTGAAACTGTGATTTCCATAATCACAGTTTCATCACTTTTCCATATTGGTGTTGCAATTTCAATGTTGAGGAGTGTCTATCCAGTACTGTGCAAAAGTCTTTGGCATTCTGTATTTTTCAATTTATATTCTGCTTATTCTTTAAGTTTTAGTGGTCACCGCAACTCCTCTCTTGCTGCATAGTTTGTTAGTCATCCATTAATCTTTCATCAGTGCTCACAGGACAGTGCCTACAGGATGCTGGTGGCTGGACATTTTTGGCTGGTGGATTGTTTACAGAGTAAAGGAGACTAATAAAGTATGTAGTGAAACCGATGGACTACAGTCCATAGTTGTAGAACTACAAAGTGCAGTGACCACACAAAAACTATATATGAAAAATATAGAATGCTTTTGCACAGTATTGTGTATATAGTGTATATATACACTATAGCCTAGTGGTTAAGGTACTGGACTCTGAACCAGAAAGTCCAGGGTTCAAATCCCATCTCTGCCAATCTGCCACTGTTGGGTCCTTGAGCAAGACCCTTAACCCACAATTGCTCGAATTGGAAGTCGTTCTGGATAAGGGTGTCTGCTAAATGCTGAAAATGTAAATGTATACAGACATTATCATGTAGCTCACAAGAGCTAGAGAGCTAAAGAGTTGGCAGGTAGTAATATAGCTCACTGCTGATAAATTAGCTCACAGGAGTCTGTGAACCTCATCATCCTCTTGAATTTTGCATGTTGAATTCAATTCAACCTTATTGTCATTATACATAGACAATACAGGGTAAGAAAACACATTTGGGCTACTTCTCTGGTGCATGAGCGCTAAGACAAGGACACAAATTAAATAGTTAATAAACAGTAAATAATCAATAGAATAAGTAGACCGTAGATAATAAATACACATTAAACAGCATATGAGTGTGTGTGTGTATGTATATGCAGACTATGCAGAATATGTGTGGCAATTTTTTAGAGGTAGTGTTCAGTAAACAGTGGTATGAATGTTTGTTTTCATGATCTGCTAGTGTTCAGTAAACAAAGATACGAATGTTTATTTTCATGGTCTGGCGGTGCTGTTGGTGTGACCAGTCTAACAGCTTGAGGGTAAAAACTTCTTGAACCTGGTGGTTGTGGCTCGATTGTTCTGTCTTCTCCCAGATGGCAGTGGGAGGAACAGGAAGTGGCTGGGATGTGTGGGGTCTGAGGTGATACTGCTGGCTTTCCAGTCTTTTATTGTAAATAAACAGCTGCAGTGATGGCCTGGGCAATTTTTACCACCTTTTGCGTGGCTCAAGGTCAGGATGCTCTCTACTGTGGACCTGGAGCAGTTGCAGAGGAGCTGATGTGGGAGGTTGAGTCTCCCCAGCTTCCTGAGGAAATTAAGCCGTTGCTGAGCCTTCTTGATGAGGTGTGATGTGTTGAGTGATGGGGCTGCAGAAAACAACTATTTTGATAGATGAATAATCTATCGATTACTGAAACAAATAATTGATTATTCTAATTATGAATTGCTCAATTACCAAATGGCTTTTATGTAGCTACCAGCCTTTACATCTAACTACCGTATTTTCCGGACCATAAAGCGCACCGGATTATAAGACGCAATATCAATGATCGACTGCTAACGGGTATATTTTCATACATAAAGCGCACCGGGTTATAAGACGCATGAAATGAAACAAAACTCTTAAGTTCCGTCTGAAGCTCAGTTTGGTCTTTACCTGGCGCAGGGCGTCTTCTTGCTTCCTCCACTTCCGTACCATTGATTCGTTAATGTTGAATTCTCTCGCAGCTGCTCTATGTCCATGTTGTACTGCGTGACTGATAGCGTTGTGTTTGAAATCCGCTTCGAAAATAAATGAATGAATGCACGTACCCTAATGCTGAAGCACATACCGTATTACTCCGCGATGTTTCGTGACTACGGTGGCCGTGAGCTTCGTAACTTACCAAGGCCGTGCTAAAACATTTTGACAGATTTATGAGCGCCGTGTACCCATCTACAATCGGTTCTAGGTCAGAAGGCTCAACCAGAATTAATTCATACATTAGACGCGCCGCATTTAAAGGCGCACTGTCGATTTTTGAGAAAATTAAAGGATTTTAAGTGCGCCTTATGGTCCGAAAAATACGATAATAATGAAGACAATAGAGATGAATAACATATTCAGAAGTTCACTGTTTTATGAACTTTCCTGCTAATACAATGGATAAAAGTCCAATATCTTATTTCCTGAAAGCAAAGTAGTAGCAATACAATTTAACAGAACCAAATCGGTATTCATTTAAATTTGGCAAACAGTGGCGAACGTTTGTGGCAAACGTCTCTATCAAACAGTTCAATTTGAATGATTTTGTGTAAACCCTCCATTTCAACTGTAACCCTTCATCTAGCTTCCCCTGTTTTTGTGGAGAAGTAACTCCTGAAACTTTGTGAGTCTTCTCAAACATTTTCTGTAAGACAGCGATGCAGTGTTTAAAACTGTAAACTTTATTTGGCGTGTGAACAGGTTTGCTGTGAATAATAGTTACTTGCCTGTCAGGTCCAATGCCATTAACAATTCAATAGAATGTGCATTTCGAAATGGAAAATGTTACAGCTTGTACCACGAAGTAGGACAGCTTTTAACATTAGCTAACTATCTAGCTGGTACAACTAAATTATAGAGACAGATTCTCTTCGCTGTGTTTGCTCTTCAGCTTCTCCAACATGAGGATGTGATCCCATGGTAACTAAGACTGGATTTACAAATAGTACAACTACAAATGGTAAAAGCTTTTTTGAGGAAGCTCCGTTATGTCAAAGATTTCCTAGTTAGAGCGAGAAATGTGTGATGACGTCACAGACTAAACGACTGTTAAATTAGTTGCCAATTAATTTGGTGGTCGATTTTAGTCCCTACTGAGTGACCAGGTGAGATCCTCAGCTATATGAACCCAGAGGAATTTAAAGCGGCTCTCTCTTACCACCATGATCCCCTCGATGCTTTTTGCTTTGATATATGCATTGAGGGAAGGATTGTTGTATATGCGCCACTGTGAGAAATTTCACCTCCCCTCTGTACGTGTCCTCATTGCTGTTAGTAATGAGGCCCACTGCTGTTGACAGTGAACATGATGACTGTGCTTGGGGATGCAGGGTGTAGAGCATGGGTGATGAGACACAGCCTTGTGGACAGCCTGTTAACCAAAATATGGCACCACCACTGTTCCTTCTTTATTAATTATATTTACTATTTCGAGTTCCTGACCGTACAATTTGTCAAACTGTCTATATAACAAATGAGCAAGACATTTAACCCTCTACAGTTCAGCTCACTTGGAAATGGCGTCTACTAAATGCTGTAAATGTAAATGAGAACAGGATGCTGAGTTTAAACTTGTGTTCAGTCAGGCATGGACACACTTTGACAGCCTGTGCTCATTGCTAGTATAGCTAAAGGGCTGCTTTTCGAGGAGAGTTTGTTTGGAGGTAATGGAGATAAAAGGCCTATTGATGATGAGGAGACAACGGTGGATGAAACTGCTGAGACAGTAGGGCAGTGAGGCTCGCAAAACAGCTTTGGTTCCCCTTGATACAGCATATTGGTGAGCTGCAGGGTTTTCTAAGCAATTACAATAGATATAGTTATGTGACAGGAATATTTTGTTCTGCGGTCTAGTAAACAGAAGTTTGACATAATTTAAAATGTGCATGTTGTAACATGTGTATATGGTGGCTGTAGCTCAGTGGTTAAAGCTTTGCATTACTAATTGGAAGGCTGTGAGTTTAAAACTTTGCTCTGAAGATGACATTGGCCCTGGTCAGGGTTGTTACGTAAACCTCTCAGCTCAAATCTAATTAGCTCCGAGTAAAGTAGTAGTAGATGTACTAGGTTGTAAATGTAAAATGTTGATGATCTAGAGATGCACTGATCGATTGGTGACTGGAATCGGTTCTGGTCTCGACCGGATAGTGGTCAGTCAGTCTCATATAACCAATTCTGTGCCGATCACATTTAGCCACACTTGTGCAGCACGCGACAGCAGCACAAACACAGCAACACATGAAAAACACACTGCTTTCACTAACATTAGCTCACAATTCAGTTGTGCTTTAAACACAGTTTGACTTGTAAACTGTATGTTTGTTTATGAGACAGATCGGTGCTGAGACACGCTGATGACGAGGGAGTGTTTTAGATTTCAATTGTGCTTCAATGCTACTACTTAGTACACTAAATAGTCTCTCCCTATATAATGCAGTACTAGTGAGAGAGCAGTGATATAGTGTTATTTCAGTTACAGCCATGTCTTCAGCGTTCTAGTTCTTCACAGTAAGTGAGTGCTGTTTGCAGTATGCATGATGAAAGTAAGCCATGGAGGAATAACTCCGAAAACACTCGGAACAAAAAACAGCATCAAGACACAAGCTGACAGCTGCTGCTGCCTTTCTTTAGCAGTGAATACATTTCCATTAAAAGAAAAGTTGAACAAAAATACCTGTATGCTGTCATAATTATTGGACAGAAAAAAAATCTAAATCGGGAATTGATACATTTAAGAAATCAGAATTGGCCAAGAAAATTAAAATTGGTTCATCTCTATTATGAAACAATTCAGGAAAATGTTTTCCATTTATAATTGGACTGGAACATAGAATCTTAAGCATTTTAAATGCTTTATTTATTTAAGAAATGTGACTTTTTTCTCTTAATTTTTTGCTGCCCTAATTTGTCCAGCCCATTCCTATGTGTGCGTGTGACCTCTACACTTATGGAGGAGGGAAATACACCACTAAGTGCCTTTGTACAAATAGTTGTCGGTGACTGGCAGGCAACGGACTTGTGTGTAGAGCATAAACCTGCATGGAGGAACATGTTATGCTCTTCTGATCCAACTGCCGACTACACTTTGTTGGTCACTTTTGCATTACCTTTGTAATGCAGTTCTGTATCATGGGGGCCATATTGGCACCAGCCGGGCTGAGATTCGCTCTCGCGTCTCTAGCTGGGAGTCGATAGCACTAAACAAGCACAAGAAACTAAATCACATTGACAGTGACTTTACCCATCTACAGTGACAATAAGGCAAAGTGTGTCAGTGTCTCCATAAGGCATCCCTATGAAGAATTTTGAAGTTTGGTGATTCGTAGCAGACTCCTCACCAATTTAAACTGATCTGGAGCCTGTTTGATCAGTGTTTATATTAAATCTTGCCCACTTTCCTTGAAGGAGGAGCATAAATGAACAAATTTTAATACTTGAGGGCATGACATAGGAATTGCATCTGCATTATGATTTTATGACCTTTAGTGTGCAAAATCATGTGCGCTTTTTTATTATTCTTTATCGTGCAAACGAATCAAATAATAATCACCACACACTGGCTGAAAGGATTTAATTTGTTTTGTTAAAAGCAAGTCCCTAAAAAAACAGAATGATGATGAGTGAAGTGCTTTTATTGTGCAGTCATGTTGAAGCAGCGAGCATCCGGTACTCATAATGAATTCCCAGAATGAGCGGCCCAGCTTTAAAACGCAACAGAATAGAACATGAGCTTTTTATTGCAGTGAAGCTTTAGCCAGGAAAAATTACTCATCCACTGTGTTTGGACAGTTTTCTTTAGTTTTGTCATTTCTTTGGTCCTGCTTTTACCTGCTTCATTCTTTGATTCTTGTCGTCTGCTAAGCACATTAGGCTAGCTTGTGTTGTGTGCTAATGGGATTTGTGCTAGCTCTCTCTTTAACATACATGTACCTTGTTCCTCCCCAGAATCAAAACCACAGTGGTAGATTTTAAAGTTGTGCTGAGAACATTTTGATAAAAGATAATCTTCTCATAAATCAAGCTTAAACATTGTCATGATTCAGTTCAGAAAAACCACATGGCCTAATTACCATCCTGGATAGCGTCTAATATTACTTGACTATTTATAATGATCGCTGTATTAATTGACTTTTGTTTTTTAAATTGCATTGCATCGCAAAGTTTTCGCAGTCGTTCCTCCAGCTGAATGGACTTAATTTGTGTTAAGTGTTGTATGAGGCGACAGGGCTAACCATTGTGCCACTGTGCCACCCTGTTCACTTAGACAGGACAGGCTTTTCACTAGACTTTAGGGTGGCGCAGTGGCTCGGTGGATAGCATCGTCGCTCCACAGCAAGAAGGTCCTGGGTTCGATCCCAAGGTGGAGTGACCTGGGTCCTTTCTGTGTGGAGTCTAGATGTCTCTGCTGTGTCCACATGGGTTTACTCTGGGTGCTCCTTTTCCTCCCACAGTCATTGACATGCATTAGGTTAATTAATTACACTAAATTCGCCCGAACTGAGTGTATGCATATATATGACTGGTCTTGATGCAAACTTGTGTGTCGACGTAACCTTGTGTGTCTGTAGCAAAAAAATGGCCATTGACGCTGATAGTGACGTTGAATAAATCCAAATAGAGAAACTAAATCTCTAGACTTTGGAACATGACTGAAGTTGAGCTGTGATCAGTGTTCACCAATAAGCTCACAGTTGACATTCCAATTCACCCCAAAGGTGTCAACTAGATTTGAAGTCAGAGCTTTATGGATACCAAGGGCAGGGCAGAAAGTTGACTGAACCCATTCTACAGACACTGTTTATCTATGGAGATTTCATGGGTGTTTGCTTCATGTTATGGACCTGTTAGCTAATCTGAAGGGATCTCTGCAGGCTTTTGCATTTGGCGAAAATGAATTCAGCTGTCGACATGGTTACATTTCAGTCAAGTGATCTTGCAAAACAATGCCCAACTAACTCTCATTGCTCTCACAGGTTCTCCTGTCCTGTCTCTGTCAAATGGTAGATGTTCTGTACTGCTAGAAAAGAAGGTCGCATTCAGTAGATAGTGACTATTCTGTTGGAACCATTGGAACAATTTCGGCTAAACCATAGGGCTACTTATATAGACTGTATGGGCAAAAGTACTGGGTTACACCTCACTGAAGTGAAGTCAAATGTTTCATGGCAAGTCGGATTCATTTCTAAAGCGCTTTTTACAATGGAGCATTGCCTCAAAGGAACTTTACAATTTAATATTTTCTTTGAATAATTAAACTGAGAAAGCCTAGGCCAACAGCGGCAAGGGAAAAACTCCCTAAACATTATAAATAAGAAACCTTGGAAGGACCAAGACTCAAAATGGACCCATCCTCCTTGCAGCCTAGATTATAAATTTAAGAGTTAAATGTTAAAAGTAATCCAATTAATACATTTCTGGTAATAGTTTTAATAAACATAAGCTAAATAAATATAAACAGACAGAACATATTTAAACACAACTCAAAGCTTCGCACCAATTACTTGACAACCAAAGAAGAACAATGAGGGCTGACTGCCAGGAACTTTCCTTTATAGTCATCTGTGCTGCATAAAGTCAATTATTTAACGTCTATGAGAGACAAAATGAGAAAAAAAATACAGGAAATCACATTGTAGGATTTTTAAATATTTTAATTGTAAATCATGGTGGAAAATAAGTATTCGGTCACCCACAAACAAGCAAGATTTCTGGCTCTCACAGACCTGTAACAACTTCTTTAAGAAGCTCTTCTGTCCTCCACTCGTTACCTGTATTAATGGCACTTGTTTAACCTCGTTATCTGTATAAAAGACACCTGTCCACAGCCTCAAACAGTCAGACTCCAAACTTAACCATTTCAAAGACCAAAGAGCTGTCGAAGGACATCAGAAAGAAAATCGTTGACCTGCACCAGGCTGGGAAGAGTGAATCTACAATAGGCAAACAGGTTGGTGTGAATAAATCAACTGTGGGAATTGTAAGAAAATGGAAGACATACAAGACCATTGATCTGGGGCTCAACATAAGATCTCATTCCATGGGGTCAAAATGATCATGAACGGTGAGCAAAAATCCCAGAACTACATGGAGGGACCTGATGATTGACCTGCAGAGAGCTGGGACCAAAGTAAGAAGGCTACCAGGGACTCAGATCCTGCAGTGCCAGGCGTGTCCCCCTGCTTAAGCCAGTACATGTCCAGGCCCGTCTGAAGTTTGCCAGAGAGCATATGGATGATCCAGAAGAGGATTGGGAGAATATCATGTATTCAGATGAAACCAAAATAGAATTTTTTGGTAAAAACTCAACTTGTCGTGTTTGGGGGAAGAAGAACACCATACCTACTGTGAAGTATGGGGGTGGAAACGTCATGCTTTGGGGCTGTGTCTCGGCAAAGTGGACAGGACGACTGATCCTCATTAAGAGAAGACTGGGCCATGTATCGTGAGATTTTAAGCCAAAACCTTCAGTGAGAGCATTGAAGATGGAACGTGGCTGCGTCTTCTAGCATGACAATGATCCCAAACACACCGCTGGGACAATGGAGTGGCTCCGTAAAAAGCATTTCGAGGTCCTGGAGTGGCCTAGCCAGTCTCCAGACCTCAACCCCATAGAACATTTGTGGAGGGAGTTGAAAGTCTGTGTTGCCCAGCGACAGCCCCAAAACATCACTGCTCTAGAGAAGATCTGCATGGAGGAATGGACCAAAATACAAGCTACAGTGTGTGCAAACCTGGTGAAGACTTGCAGGAAACGTTTGGCCTCTGTCATTGCCAACAAAGGTTATGTTACAAAGTATTGAGTTGAACTTTTGTTATTGACCAAATACTTATTTTACATCATAATTTACAATTAAATTCTTTAAAAATCCTACAATGTGATTTCCTGGATTTTTTTTGTATTCAATTTTACACTGAGCTTTTCTCTTCCTGTTTATACCTATTATCGGAATCAGAATTGAAATAAATAACATGCAAACAATACTTAACCCTACCTACTGACGGTGGTCTGAGGAGGGACAGGGGTGGTGTTGTCCAAGATTCGGTGATGCGAGAGGACAACGAATCCTACCTCATTTACTCCAAATGGAAGGCCACAGAAATGTTAAATGCTGGTTGTGGGAGGAATGTGTCACAACACACAATGTAGTGCCCCCTGCACTGGGCTGCCTAGACGCCAACCAGTCCATCAAAAGCACTTACAGTGGGCTCCTGGAACCCTATGGGAATCTAAGGCCGTGTATGTCATTTAAATTTGGGTCTTGGTGGCCCAGTGATTGACTGCTAATCAGAAGGCTGTAGCACCAGATGCTACTGTTGGGCTCTTGATTCATGACATTAAACTTCACCTACTCAGCTCAGCTGTAAGTTGGTCTGAATAAGCGTGTTTGCTAAATGCTGGAAATGTAATTGACCAAAGCTTTTCAAACTTTTGCATAAGACAGTACCTTCACAAATGGGTGAAAGAACAGTTCCTTACACATTCCTTGTAAATTAGTGCACATAAACACAATTTCTCTCTAGGCAGGCGGATATTTTGGGAAGGTAATTGCTTAGACGTCAGCATTGTGCAACCCTCTTGCTCATTATAAGGCTGTAAAAGAGAGAATAATGTGTCAACAGGGAGAGCACAGCACATACTGTTCAAAATGGATGGATGAAGTCTAGGATGAACAAATCCATGCTAAATATGGCTACCTTACCTCTGCATGCATGAGTCGGCTGCGCAGCCAAGTTTGCGCATCCTTGTCCTTCATGTGTGAAGGTGTTTCATGGCTTCTAACTACTGCTCTGCTTTGATTTACTGGCACCTGTGTGACACTGCTGTGGAAGAGCCATCACTCACTTACATTAAACTCGGTCTCAGACTGCTGTTTGTCTGCCAGGGCTCTGCTTTGCTCTTTAGTTCTTGGGTTTTATGTCCATTATAAATTATAAAGTCACATAGTTACAGTGTATTCTTCAAAGTTTTTAGCAACGGTGTTGTGCAGCAAAAGTCAGTTCCAGATTTGAGGATGTGATCTCATGACTTGCGCACGCTTGGCGTCAGAGAGAAAGAGTGTGCATCTCATTGTGAGCAGAGAGAATTCATGCGAAGGATGCATAAAACACAAAGCTTTAGCACACCATTAGTCGTCTAAGTTCTACTGACTTAAATCATTAGTGGATCATGTGAAAAGGTGGCCAAATTTGATGTGTGTTGTTTCCCACAACGATTTAACATGTGGAAAATGCTATGCTTCTGCTTGTTCACAGCGGAGATTGTCAAAGTCAAATTCTTTTCTACATCTCTTTTTACAGCTTTAAATATCTAGACCTGCAGCCCCAGTTCTAAATCTATCTCCCTAAATGATTGTGTGAACATTATTTTGATTATAAGAGCAACAAAATAAACCGATAAAAGTCACAAGCAGACTGAGAAATAGCTTCTTCCCAAGAGCTGTGGCTTCCATCACACTTTACTGATTACCACCTCGCATCATATACAGTGGTACCTCGGTTCTCGTTGGTAATTTGTTCTGTATGGCTTGTCGACAACTGAAAACGTCAAGTACCGAGCACATTTTTCCATTAAGGAATAATGTAAATTGAGTTAATCCGTTCCAGACCTCCAGAAAATCCACAATGTGTAAGACATATGCATTAATGGAGTTATATTGTACAGGTGCTCCCTGATGTATGGGATTTTGACCGGGGTAGCACTGTTGCCTCACAGCGAGAAGGTCCTGGGTTCCATCCCAGGTGGAGCAGTCTGGGTCCTTTCTGTTTGGTTTGCATGTACTCTCCGTGTCCGTGTGGGTTTACTCCGGGTACTCCCACAGTCCCACACCAAGATTAATTGGTGTCTCTAAAGTGGCCCCTAGTATGTGGGTGTGTGTGCCCTGCGATGGATTGGCAATCTGTCTGGGATTGGCAATCTGTCTGGGGTTGTTCCTGTCTGGGGTTGTTCCTGTCTGGGTTTGTTCCTGCCTTGCACCCTATGCTGCCGGTTGGTCACCGACTCTCTCGCAACCTTATTCAGAATCAAGAGGATAAAGTGATTGAATTAATGATTTTGACCAATTCTTATTTTCTTCCTGTCTAAGAATGGTAAATTATAGCATACAGATACATTTTTGCTCAAGTTTTCTTTTAATCCGAACATCTTCGGATTAGCAGGAGCTGCTGGATTGTGTCTGGGTCTGTGCTCTCGCTAGCTTTAGCTTGAACCTCTTTACCTTTGTTAGTTTTGTCAAATTCCCCATAGTCAGCGCTGTGATGCTGTTGTAAATGTCTTATTATTAAATTCATAGTTCCAAACATTTCTACAGCTTATTTTTGCTATGCGTATATTGCAAATAGCATTCTCTGAAGAGCTTCCACACTGAAGACATGGCTGTGTCCAAAATAAATCCCTACTCCCTCATTAGTATCCCTACTCCCTCATTAGTATAGACTAATGACTATTAGGTAGACTATTTAATTGACTAAGTAACACTCAAAACACAACTGAAATCTAACACTTCCTCATGGATAGTGGGGTTCGACAGTAGTTTTTCTGTAAAGGTACCGTCCTATGACAGTACCTCTGTGAAAATCACTTTAAAAAGTCAAAGAATTCTTAGCTTCACAATTGAAACGCTCTTGGCTAATTGATACTCTGTGGAAGTGTATCTAATGTTTTAACTGTGAATAAATTTTGGTATTTGAATGGTATTGTTTTTGAGCAAATATATATATTTTATTCATGTTTTGGTTTACCTTTGCTTAGCATATAAGTGTATGTTTCAGAGCAAATAGCACTGATTTTAAAAGGGTTCAAATATGACTGTGATATCTAAAACAGAGTAGTAACAGGAGGCGGCTGTTTAGCATCTGTCTCGTCTCCAGTCTCTCACCTCCCTCATGTTGGCACCCTGTTAGAAAACACATTCCTTCCTGCGACTGCTAGACGGGAAGTGTGTTTGTAACATTTTGTGCCCTTATATTCGTGCATAATGGAAGAGATTACATCTGTTATGTTGCTGTTAATCCAGATATATGCCTTTTAGACTTTTTACAGACAAAGGTTTGCTCTCGTAGAATGGAGTCTTACAGCTTTAGCTAGATGCCTCACGCTAAGCTACATGCCAGTGATTGCAATCGGTTAATCATTACTCATAGTGCAGAAGCTCTGCATGCCAACCATAGTGCTGCCACATGGATATCAGTGTAGTATGTTTGTAGGACATGGTGTTAATCTCATCTCAGTAAGGTCTGAGCTAATGCAGTTTAATACCAGAAAGTTATCGGCTGGTTCAGGTCAATTATCTACAAGGAAGGGGATACCATCACTCAAACTGCAGTATCTTGCCTCAAGCCTTGACTTTAACACCTGCTGTAGTTAGTAATGGGATATATGCTACTAAGTGCCAGTATCTGGGCTCAGGGTTGTCGCAGATGTTTTGGGCAGTAGGTATATTCTGTACTTATGTGCATGTAGATTTAGCTGCTTTGTGGTTTGAACCTATACAAGTTAATTAGAAACGATTTTTAAAACATTAGGCCACATTTTAGGCAGCAAGCAGAATGAAACAAACCACAAGGAGTTGAAGACACATTATTTATTGACGTTTGCTACAAGGGATGGGCGCTATGGCCAAAGTCTGTGAGCTACATATAGAATACGATGCAAAAGTCTTAGCCCACCGTTAGATTTGTTTGATCAATGGTATCATAACAATATATAATTATGTATTGGTATCATTATTAATATACAAACAAACTTTACAGCAAGAAGGTCCTGGGTTCGATCTCAGGTGGAGCGATCTGGGTCCTTTCTGTGTGACGTCTGCATGTAGTCCCTGTGTCTGCGTGGGTTTACTTTGTGTGCTCCAGTTTTCTCCCACAATCCAAGGACATGCGTGTTAGGTTAACTGGAGTTTATAAAGGGCCCTTTTCATGTGAATGTGAGTGTGTGTGTGTGTGTGTGTGCCCTGCGATGGATTGATGCTCTGTCTAGGGTTGTTTCTGCCTTGCGCCCTGCGTTGCCGGCTGGGCACTCGTTCCCGCGACCCTGACCAAGGGTTAAGTGGACAAGACAAGGAATGAATGAATGTATCAAAAGTCAGTACTTTGTGTGACCTCCCTGAAAAAAGTGGTTTCTTGTCTGCTACCCTTCCTAACAGACTATCAGGAGATCAAGCTTCTTCAGACTTTAGAATGGTCAACTTGGCATCCAGATGAAGCAATTGAGACCGTTAGCTAGAAAAACAAAACAAAAAGAAGCTACTGTTGCTGAATGTTGTTAAATAATTAATTGAGCCATTTGAAGCCATTTTAAAGTTTGAGAGGCTGAATACTACTGGTTTACAGAATGTCATGAACACTGCCAGGATGACCAGAAAGCATGTCTGTATGTGATATTAAGACTCTTCAGGTTTCAGTTTTAGTGTTGAGCATTTTGAAGCTGTGTGAGTTATTGTATTTTTGTGAAACCCTCCATCCAATTGTCCAAATACAGTACATGACAACATGCAGAACAAGCACAGATATGCAGTCATGCACTCTATAGAATGTGCACGATGGAATATAAACATAAATAAACATACCACGCTGGCTGCACACAACCAAGAAAGAATCAGTCCACTTATTGTTAGAACAGGCAATGCAATATCACCTTTTTAAAACAACATAGACCAGACAGTTCCTACTTATGCCAGTAGTTAATGCAAGGTAAATCAATGTTTTTATAATCATGAAAATAAATTAAATGAGCAATATGTAAACAAAACATCAAAGTACAACTTGACTAATGTTTATGGTAGTTAAAATGTACATGTTAAACTTTTTTAACGGTTGTGTATGGCTGCTGTGTCTGGATTTCAAAGACAGATTTTTATGTCCTATTATTAGTTGTTATAATTAAGACCACGGTTGTTAAAGCGAATGGACGTTGGTCAGTAAACGATGCTTGCATGTAGTTGAAATCATTGTAGGTAGGCTGGGTGGGGCCTTCTGGCTGTGTCTGAGGGAGTAGAGACCAGATGGTTGGAATGGGGAGAATCATTCCCTGGCCTTGCAACAGCAAACACTGGCAAGCCCTGCATTGAACTTGATTCCTGTTAGCACCCAGTGAACACTGGGATAGACTCTGTACTATCATGTAACCCTAAGCACAATAAATAGGATTACAAAGGGGGGTGTCATTGTAGATCATATACACGTATAAATTTTACTCCACTGCATATACAAAGTAATTTTTAACCCATATTTACGACTGCACGTTTATGAGCTTTTCCAGACATAGCTGGCTTGATTCTGACTGAGTAACCTGTGAAAGAGTGAGGGTGTAAGCTTTCCCTGCCCTCATAACATCTGATCATTAAATTGTGTGAAACTTGTTCTAATTTGCTTTGCTGTGTCAACAGTTTTGGAACAGCAGAACACTGGCTTTATGTAAAACTTCTATTGAAGTACTTTCCAGATGGCTGTTGCGTTCGACGTTCTCACGGTGAAGGGTGTTGCCTTCATAGGGAGGAGGACACCGTCATGATCACTACAGAAAGTACAGAGTGGACCAAACCAACAAGTTCTCCTTTTATTGTAGTTTACCTACTACTGTGTTTATCATTTAACTAATCTTACTTAATGAAAGTATTGCTTAGTACCTGATCCCTGATTTAAGCACAATTCCACCTTGACAGTACTGCAGCAATATTATCTCTATAAGCCAAATGTGATCTTGACTTGTGAGGATATCTGGAAAACAGATTCTGGTCAGTCAGACCTACTTTGTGTAATGATATCACTGGTAGTGTACAAATTTGACCCGTTATTTAGTACTGCAGTATAGGGTTTGAGTGCATTCTCTGTTTCAAAACAGCTATACTTTGAGCTTTACCTTTACAAGATACTGTAATGCCTCATAAATTTGAAAAAGAGTGATAAGGCTGGTCTTCCTCCACCTTTTGGACAAATAGGCGTATGTTGTTTTTCAAATGTGTAGTCTCAGAAGGGGATCACATCTGGTGCTAGTCTAACAATAGCAGTTTAACTGCTTTAAGAGTCAGTCTGAAAACACCACCAATCGCTGTAGTAATTGTTCAAAAAAAGTCTCCTGAATCAGGGTTCAACCGTAACTCCTTTTTCCAACAAGAAAGTTAACTGTCCTGAACAAATGTTTGTATTTACAGTACTCTGCACATAAATAAGCACACTTAAGCCAATATATTTAAAGTTATTTACATTTGATACAGTCTTACAGTCCAAGCAATTGTGGGTTAAGGGCTTTGCTCATGGGCCCAACAGTGGCAGATTGGCAGAGGTGGGATTTGAACCCGGGACCTTGTGGTCCATAGTCCAGTACCTTAACTGCTAGGCTACCACAGTCCCACAAAACCATGATTTACATTTACAGCATTTAGCAGACGCCCTTATCCAGAGCGACTTACAATTGATACAGTCTTACAATCCAAGCAAGGGTTAAGGGCCTTGCTCAAGGACCCAACAGTGGCAGATTGGCAGAGGTGGGATTTGAACCCTGGACCTTTTCGTCCATATTGTTTTTAAATAAAACTGCTCAAATTCAGAGCACTGAGTTGGAATTCTATTTTATAATAAATATGATCATGTTAAATCTATACATTTTCTCAACTTTATCATGCCTGCACAAGTTGGTGGATATTAGCTTACGTTCTACAAGCCATATCGATACAGTACTAGCTACAAAGTATCAGTCCTTGTTTAATATGAAGGTGTGTCTTGTGGATAGATATGTGATGTGACAGAGACGTTGTCATGACACTCGAGAGACTGTTTTCTAAGAGTTGTCGCTTGCCAAAAAGAACCACTTTTGTCTGCTTTGTCAGTATATCCCCTGCAAACTTTGCAGAACAGGAGTTTTGCATGAGGGAATGAAGCTGCGGATTGTCTTTACTTCGTATTCATGCTTGGCTGACGTTGTTTGTCAACAGAGCAAATCATTTTTTGTTTTGACTGCCTGCGTGAATGCATGACGAGCAGTTAAATATTCAAGTGAATTAACTTAGGCCTCAGTGACATCTTTCTTTGAACACGTATAACCACATGAACATGCCCAACCAGGCAAGTTATTTTTTGTGCTTCTGTCCCGATGATTGTTTTACTTGCCCTGGGCGTTCAGGCAATCGTTATTGTTGAACCCTATGAATAGATTTGGCTCTAACTAAGAAAGTATATTTGTGTTACCCCCTCTTATCCAGGTCAGGGTGTCAGAGGATGGTTTCACTAGGCACAGGCAGAGGTACTTGCATACCAGGCCTTTAGGAACTGCCATTTCCAGCAGCTGGCTCTTACCACCAAATCAGAACTGCACTACTTGGAAAGTTAGACCAAAAACTTTTGCTGTTGGTTATATTACAATCAGAAGATTCCCCCATTCACTCATAGCACTGTTTTATTTTCATTTACAGCAAAGCACACATAATCCATAAATGCTCTAGTATAAGTGGTAGCAAGCACTCTGCTGGTAGATATTTTTAACATCACATGCTATATACCATCATTCTGCCTGCCAGGCACTACAGACTGTATAATTCCCATTTTGTTTCGGGTACAGCCTTTTTATGTAAGTCATTAGTTGTGTTCTCTATACCACAGAGGAATCATCGAGCAAGTGTATCCCTGTGGAAAAAACCTTGAAGGAGCCAGAAGCGACCTATAAATATAACACCTCCTAACCACTCTCTCTCTCTCTCTCTCTCTCTCTCTCTCTTTCTCTCTCGCACACACACACATCTTTTGCGCCTTAAATGTTCCACTGTTGGCATAATAGTGTAAGAACTGAACTTTGTGTACACACCAAAGCTCTGCATGTAATGGTGTAGACCAATGAATATCATACTTTCTACACACTTTTTAAAATGTTATTTTAAGTGCAGTGCTTGTTAGTTTTGTCTGGATGAGTGCTACCTATGACAGCTTTTAGTGTGACCTGAGGTGGAGGATTATTACAGGTGTGAATAACACAGAATTCAGTTTAAGCCATTAAATCCTCTTTAAACCCCTGTGTATTATCACTAAATCACAATCAGAGACCGTGTTTCCCCAAAATCTTGTGGTAATTATGGAGAGGATTTAGTTGGAAGTAAGTAGAGGATGGGCTTTGGTGGAGGTTTGGGTGATGAGGTTTTTATAGTTTTGTATGTATTTTTAAATTTGCATTAGTATTTTTATGTTGTTGAATGAAATGTAATACAAAATATTGTTGGTATTTCACTTGAGCAGTGATTCTGTATCCCTTGTGTGATATGATTGGCATAATGGTTTCAATGACTTTTTGGTTCCCCAGAGATCACATGCTTTATTCTATATAACAGCCTTTTTGAAAAAAGTGATCTTAAATTCAGGCAGGGCTGGATGGTCTATTTACGAAACATCACAGAAATGAGAATATATGTGACATTGAGTGCTTTACGAGAACTTAATGATCTGATAACTGCAGAATATCAGATTTAGTCAGGAATCCAATCAACAAGTATACATGCACTTGAGTAATCAGATCATGGGAAACCTCCGGGTTTACATGACTCGGATTTCTGCTTTGCAACCAGTCAATAAACTCACACAAAGATGTGACGTAAACTTCAAACTTTAATATTAAATAAGCAAATTCTTCATTTTCTCGAGTATATACAGCACCTCGGAGTAGCCCTTTCCCTGCGTTTAATTTCGTGGCGCATTTAATTCCAGGGTTGCCAAGTTTTTAGAATAAGAGGACCTGGAAACTGTAAATGTGTAGACTGAGGTTAACTGGTATACATGCTAGGAGAAATCCAGCGCTCAATCGGATTCCTTAATTTCTAGATTGGAGTATGCTGTTTACATGACCACTTGAATAATCAGATAACTGCAGAAATCCAACTGTGATCAGATTAAGTGCATACAAACGCACTCAATATTGCAACTGCTTGAAAATGCATCTTCAGGTTACATTTCATGTTGCTTGTCAGTATATTGTGCATAAATACAGTTTTTGCCTGTTCTTTGTTATTGCGAACAGAGAATGTAATGCTAAATGTCAGACATTAGCTGTAGCTTGCAGGTTTGTTTTGCAGCACGGTGCTGCTGACTGTGTGTAATTTGGGTCAGAAGTCTAGGCGAATGCTGTGCGGTCTTGTAAAACATTGTTTGGCTCAGACCCAGGGAAGTGTTGGCTACCTCTGCAGATGAAGAAAGCATTTCCTCCGGTCTAGATACAGACTCGAGAATGACAGGCATGATCAGACTTTGGCTTGACTGAGGGCAGAGGGATGTCACATTTAGTCTCCAGACTAAATATGCATAAGCTATGGGTCAGTGGGGGAGTTTGCACTTTTTGTACTATGACCATTCAGGGATAACAGCAGCCAATAAAGAGAAGTGTAATGAGCTACATTCACACTCCATGTAAAAGTGACCCAATTCCAACTTTCCTTATATGTGACAGGCTACGTTCACCCAGCAGGTAAAAGTGGCCTAAATCCGATCTTTGGAGCAGTGTGAATGGCAAAACAATACACTGAATCAGATGTTTTCTGTTCCGATTTGGGCCACTTTCATGTGCATTACTGAATCTGGTACATATACGATACATGGCCATGTGACTCAGTCAAATTGTAATTCATGCGACTTTAACGTCATTCCGACTACATATTCTGATGAGAAGGGAAAATGGACGACAGCAGTGAGGGTGGATTTCAGTGGCGGGATGGTGAACTGACAGACCTCAAATATTTGGGGCAGTGTCTCTTTTAAAAAAAATTAGAATATACATATTGCAAATGTTCCTTGATGAGGAAATATCTAAAGAAATGACGAGGGTCTGATATAGATCACATTAAAAAATATCCCTAAAAATGGATTTGGTGAGAAAATTGGATTTGGCCCACTTTTGCCTTCTGTGTGAATGTAGTCATAGATTTGTTTCTTTCCTGGCAGTGTGAATGGCAAAAAAAAACATTGTCTGACCTTTTCTTTTTTTAATCTGAGCCACTTTCAGGTGTAGTACTGAAATCCGATACAGAACTGATATAATGGCAGTGTGACCAGTCTGATCAAAGTTCACGCCTTGTAGGACATCATGTAGTTCATCTCCTTGGCGCAGCTTGACGTGGTTGGGCATGAGAGCATAACTCTGCAAAACTCAGGGGCAATTAAACAAACCGAGTACATGGAGATGTCAAATAGGTTAGCCAGTATGCTGTAACCCTCTCCCTTTACCAGCCAGTACAATCCAGCCCTTACTTGGTTTTTATCAATATGAGCTGCCTCAAATTACTGCTCTACATTTACATTTACATTTACATCATTTAGCAGACGCCCTTATCCAGAGCGACTTACAATTGGTACAGTCTTACAATCCAAGCAATTGTGGGTTAAGGGTTTTGCTCAAGGACCCAACAGTGGCAGCTTGGCAGAAGTGGGATTTGAACCCTGGACCTTCTGGTCCCGAGTCCAGTACCTTAACCGCTAGGCCACCACAGTCCCGTGCAGCATGAACATAGCCATATTAATGTACATATAAAGGTATCAAGTAGCTGGGTGTGTTGGAGTTGTTTAACCTGGGACTTTTTAGTTCTTGATAGGGGTGGCGATATGGTAAAAATATTATGTCATGATAAATAAAGACATTTTCACACTACACTATTTTTCACGATACATGTAATTGCAGACAAAATGCATCAGTAGTAATGGAGTCTCAAACACTACTATTCAAATATAATACACCTGGAAATGGTACAGAAAGAGACAGAGGTGTGTAGTGGAGGTGCCACCTGTCTGAATGGTGGACAATGAAACTGTGGGTGTTTCTCGTGCTTGTGGGCAGATCAAATGATCCTCACTACTGCTGGTCTGTCTGGGCTGTCTGGAGCCTGTTCGCCATGTGTGCGCTCACAGAACCACTGCTCCCAACACCTCCTAACAGCTAGGTCAGGGCGGTGACGGGCAATTCATTGAACCCGCCATCCTGCTTCTCTCGGACCAGTTATTCCTCCCCTCTCAAAGTCTGTCAACTGGGCAAAATGTCTTTGAGTGCATCGTAGAGGCATGTCTAGCAGTCATCGATCTCTCACCAAGAGGTATGCTAACCAAAAGTAGCGGGTCAAACACTGTTATGCCCTCTTATGCCCTCTTGTGGAAAGACCCAGTGTTTAATCAGAGCACACATGTAATCATTTACATCCCTGCCTGAGACGAACTGAATGCAATCCAAGATTTCAGTCTGGGTGTGTTGTTATTTTTTGCCAACGAGTATATATGAAGCACTTTAATGTAATTAACATTATTTTTCGTGATAATTTATTACTATTATTATTACCAATAATATTACAATGGTTATTGATTTATTTACTTATTTGCCATTGCAATGCAATTCTCTAGTGTTTAGTGTTCTTTCTATTTCTTAGTGTTGTTTTATTTGTGGTTAACTGGAACGGCACACATTTCAACACTTTCACCACGGTTGTGATTGTGGCATGACAGAGTAAAGTGAGAGTAAAAAGATCTCCCTTAAAATCCTAGCGCTCTTAGCTGGTGTTACTTTCTCCAGTGGAGTTTGTTTATTGTGTCTCCTGCTCACTTGCATAACATGGCAGAACATCTCCCCCATGCACACCACAAGTAGCTTTCCAGAAGTTCATTTCAGTGTCCGCAATGACCTCAGTACGAAATGCTCTTTTATAACATCACTTGTGTTTTCATGGCTGAAGGAGGATTTATGCTCAAGACAAAAAAAATGAGAATTTTAAAATGTGTTGTTTTAAATGGTAAATTATGATTGATTAAAATGGATAGTACATTTTTACTTTCTACATAACTCAAAGTATGGTTCCATACCTTTTAATCGATATAAAATAGTTTTAAAATAGACCCCAGAAAATATCAGGAATTTTTACCACTGTTAATATATAGACAGGTGAGTGTGTGTATGTATGTATATATGGATTTTGTGGTGGCCAATCCATATATAGGGTCAGGTGTTTTCAATCAATGGGATGACAATCAGGTGTGAGTGGGCACCCTGTTGAATTTAAGGAACAGGGATCTATCAAAGTCTGCTCTTGACAACACGTTTGTGGAAGCGTATCATGGCACGAACAAAGGAGATTTCTGAGGACCTCAGAAAAAGGATTGTTGATGCTCATCAGGCTGGAAAAGGTTATAAAACCATCTCTAAAGAGTTTGGACTCCACCAATCCACAGTCAGACAGATTGTGCACAAATGGAGGAAATTCAAGACCATTCTTACCCTCCTCAGGAGTGGTCGACCAACAAAGATCACTCCAAGAGCAAGGCGTGTAATAGTTGGCGAGGTCACAAAGGACTCCAGGCTCTAAGCAAATGTGAGAGAAAAGTGAGAGGGGATAATTAATATTAGCCTCTCTCACATTGGCTAATGTTAATGTTCATGAGTCCACCATCAGAAGAACACTGAACAGCAATGGTGTGCATGGCAGGGTTGCAAGAAGAAAGCCACTGCTCTCCAAAAAGAACATTGCTGCTCATCTGTAGTTTGCAAAAAATTACGTGGACAAGCCAGAAGGATATTGGACGAATGTTTTTTGGACGGATGAGACCAAAATAGAACTTTTTGATTTAAAAGAAAAGTGCTATGTTTGGAGAAAGGAAAACACTGCATTCCAGCATAAGAGCCTTATCCCGTCTGTGAAACATGGTGGTGGTAGTATCATGGTTTGGGCCTGTTTTGCTGCATCTGGACCAGGACTGCTTGTCATCATTGATGGAACAATGAATTCTGAATTATATCAGAGAATTCTAAAGGAAAATGTCAGGACATCTGTCCATGAATTGAATCTCAAGAGAAGGTGGGTCATGCAGCAAGACAACGACCCTAAGCACACAAGTCGTTCTACCAAAGAATGGTTAAAGAAGAATAAAGTTCATGTTTTGGAATGGCCAAGTCAAAGTCCTGACCTTAATCCAATGGAAATGTTGTGGAAGGACCTGAAACGAGCAGTTAATGTGAGGAAACCCACCACATCCCAGAGCTGAAGCTGTTCTGTAAGGAGGAATGGGCTAAAATTCCTCCAAGCCGATGTGCAGGACTGATCAACAGTTACAGGAAATGTTTAGTTGCAGTTATTGCTGTGGGGGGGGGGGGGAGGGGGTCACACCAGATACTGACAGCAACGGTTTCACATACTTTTTGCCCCTCACTAATATGTCCTATTAGATAATTTTCCTCAATAAATAAGTGGCCAAGTATAATATTTTTGTCTCATTTGTTTAACTGGGTTCTTTTTATCTACTTTTAGGACTTGTGTGAAAATCTGATGGTGTTTTAGGTCATATTTAAGCAGAAAATATAGAAAATTCTAAATAAATATAGAAAATTCTACACACACACAAACACACACTTTGTTCATTTTCATAGACTTTGTATTTATTATTACTTTTGTCAGAAAGTTATTTCTGTTACAATTGTGGGTTTTTCTTGCACTTTAACTGAGGGGTACCAACAATTTTGTCCACGTGTACTCACATATACAGACAGACATACACACACTGCTGGCCAAAAAAAAGGTCACACACTAATATTTTCGTACACACAGTTTATTTGACAGTAATTACAAACCAGGGTAATGTCTATGTTTGATATAATAATCCTACTGTAAATCAGTATATATGAACATTGTAATTCAATTACCCAGGTTACTAAATGGTTACTTGAAAGGCACCTAACCATATTTCAGACATTTGTATAGCTATAAACCCTGTTGTAAACCTGTAAACATATACCTAATATAACAGTAAAAAAATATAAAACAGCAAAATACCAGCCTAGAATAACAGTTCTCAATTATGTCTCGGCATTTGCCAGATGAAAGAGGAACTTCGACTTTGCTAAAGTGCTTGCAGCTCAGTATTTCATACCTCTCATCAGTGGGTGTGAGTTTCTTCCTGAACTTGGCCTTTCTGAAGATCAAGGCCATGTCCTTTACTAATACAGTATGTGATGGCATTCGTTGTGTCCTTCCATCTGCTGGAGTTCTTGACAAACGGAGACTCTTTAGAAAAACATTCAACCAAACCTTTTGTGCGCTGCTTGAGATGACTCTGTATATTTAATTTAACACTTGATTGCTATTTAAACCTTTAGAAAAAAGTACAGAAGGCCAAAGGATGCGGCCTTACTGCTTAACTGATGGGTCTGATTAGTGACCACTGGGTTCTTGGTCACCTCCTTGGCCAAAGCTTTTCTTTCCTGGTTGCTCTCGGAAGAGTCCTGGTGGTTCCGAAATTTTTTTCCAGTTCACTTTTATTGACTTTATGTGCCGTGTGGAGCCATACCATTAAAACCACTGTCATGTGTAAGTGAATAACACGTGACGGTATGATGCTATGGGCAGAATTATGCTGTGAAATCTTGGGTCCCGGAAAAGTTACTTTGACACGTACAACCTACCTAAACATTGTTGCACACAAAGAACTTTCCTTCATGAAAATTGTATTCCTTAAATGCAGTGCCCCATTTCAGCAAGGTAATGTACCCTGCCACAGCTGCATAAAATGTTCAGGAATGGTTTGAGGAACCGATCAAACATCTATAGGATGTACTGGACAAAAGTCTGATCCATGGAGGCCCCACTTGGCAACTTACAGGGCTTGACAGATACCACAGTACATCTTCAGAGGTTTTGAGGAGTCCATGCCTGGACAAGCCACAGCCTCAAAAGTTTTTTTTTTTAATGGCTGATGGGAGTATTTCTTGCCACAGTTCTGATGTAGAGGTCAAAAGAGAGTTTCTGGGACTTCATGCCTTGGTTTTTGTCTAGACATGAAGTGTGAAATGTGAGACTTTATGTTTAAAGGGGTGCATCTTTCTAAACTATGTCCAGTCAATACAGTTTGGCACAGGTAGACTTGAAACAAGTTTGGGAGACATCTCAAGAAAAATTTAAGTAAAAGCCTGACCTCAATTTGGAGTGCCACAGCAAAGGGTATGAATACTCTTCAGTTTAAGGTTTACGTTTTTGATTATTAATAAATGAGCAAAAACATTCTAACAGCATTTCCCTTTTCAATTATGACATGTTATATTCAGATTTTGAATTTAATGGATACCCAGAGTCATGGCTCTACAAAATTTGGTTTTATTTTTTCTGCTCAAATCCATCAGATGGAGTGGTGTCAGGTGAAGTTGGTGAAAACCCAGTGCTGTAATATCAAGTGGCTAATAAACACCGTAACTCGCTATGCATGTTTATAACTTGAAGTATGTATAGGGGTTAATTTTTTTTTTTTGTGAAACTAAACAACACAGCAGTACTGTATGGACATCCAAATGAGTTCAAAGTAGCCTATCATGACAGATAATCTTTTTCCGTATTCAAATTAAGAGTGCATATACCCACACATGCACACAAAACACATACATCTCACTGGTTTACATACTAACCACATCTGCTTATAAATGTCTATGAAAGTGTCATGTATTTAAGTATGGTTGTAGTATTAAATGTTGTTTTTAGATGTAGTTAAAATAGCTTTTAAAATGGTAGTATAATGACTTCTACTAAAGTCCTAATTTGTTAAGGGTTATGTTGACATGGGGTTGGGTTGTGGGAATCATCTGCCATGTGTGTATTTAAATTTACTCATTGATCAGGAAGCATATTTGTTTATCTAAGTGTTTGTTTCTGGGTACTGGGGTTGGGTGTCGGTTGCATTTTAGCGATTCTGATTCAGATTCTGCTTCTCTATTCCAGTTCTTTTGAATTTCAAGTTTTGATTCCAAAATGGTGAACAAATGTGACCAATGTTTAGGTATAAGGAATGTCTTTATTTTATATTTCATCTGTGCCTGTCATGAATTTTAGCCTTTTTATTGCTAACGACAAAGGGCTATCACAGGTTGGCTGTATTGGATATTAGGGGTGGGTATTGGAATGGACTTCACGATACGATACGCATCACAATGCATGGGTCACGATACGTTGCGATACGATACATATTGCGATATTCCACATAATTCACTGAAGATATAAAAAATGCTGCAATACAAGTATGATCTGAGTCGTCATAATATATCACGTCACATTGATAATTTAGCAGACACTGTAAAAACACTGTACTGTTCATCTACAGGAGATTGTAGTGTACATACCATTTAAAATGTTTTTTTTTTCTCTGAAAAAAATCGGTGTAGTACATCACAAATAAATATCGTGATACTGTATATTGCTGTATTGATATTTTAGCACAGCTGTGTTTGAAATGCTAGCGGGGTGCTAGCCCTGTCTGTGCAGCTGGCTAATGCAGGAGCTGACCTAACATGAACAAAACTTAATACTAAAACAATGACATAGGAACACCAAACTTCAAACTACTACTGGTCATAAGTGCTGTATATTGATGAAATGATGAACCTATGGTCCAAAGGAAAGGAATCATTTTTACAGTAAGCTTTTTTTCTTCCCATTTAAACCTATTACAAGTAAGAAGCTTAACGTGGTTTAATGTACTAAAACAATGACCTAGGAACATGAAGCTTCTCTTAATGATTGTTGGTCATACATACTGTCTACTGCTGAAATGATGAACATGTGGTCCAAAAGAAAAGTAATCATTGTTATGTTAATGGAAAGAAAGCTTGACTTAGTTTTTCGCTAAGTGTAGCTGGGCTTGGAAAAAAATTTTTTGATAAGAAAAGGCTTAAGTCTTGCCACTCTAGCCTACAGCCAAGTCATATGAAGAATATTAGAGATTGTTGTCACATATGGCACAACTTGTATTTACTAGAAATTCCTGCAGCACCTTTAAAGTTACTATAGGCCTCTTGGCAGCCACCCAGACCAGTTTTCTTCTTGTATTTCCATCAGTTATGGAGGGATGTACAGTTCTTGGTAGTGTCACATATGTGACTAATGTCAAGTGCCATATTTTATCCAATTGTTGATTACCATCTTCACTGTGTTTTATGGTATATCGAATTCCTTAGACTTTTTTGTGGTACGCTTCTCCTGACTGATACCGTTCAACACTGAGATTCCTTTGATGTTTGTAAGCTGTTGGCGAACCATGGTTTTTTTTGAATAAATGAAGTAAATGTCAGGAAAATCATACTAGAAAAGCTGAATTTTTTATATGGGGTTAACCAGAGTCACTTTATTTGGTGGCAGGTTTGTACTGACCACAATTTAACCAGAGTTTGAATGTGTTAATACTGAACACAGCCACATCCCCAATTATGAGGTTGTGCACACTTATGCAACCACATTTTTTCACACACTAAATGATTTGTTTGTTTTTCAATTGAATTGCACAGATTAAAGGTGGAAATAAATCTGAAGTTATTTATCTTGCTGGCCACAAAAAAACTGGCATTTTAACAGAGCTGTGTAGTCTATCGTCCACTGTTTATGTATAATGACAATATAAGGCTTTTAAATATTTTAATATGGAACCTCTAGGAGCAACAACAATGAACTTGCACCAGCTCACAGAATGGGACCACTGTTACAGGGCTTACACTTAAAAATCAACAAAAAAAAATCAACTTTCAGTAGTTGAAAAGTTCCAAACTGCATAGTCTTCACAATAACTGAGTTTGTTTCCATGGCTAAGCAGCTACATACAAGCTTAATTTTATCATGTCGAATATCAAGCATTGGCTAATTGGCTGAAGTGGTGAAATGCACATCACCCTTAGACATTGAAGCAGTGGAAAATTCGATAGAAACTTTGAATCTCTGTTGATCGTACTTATCCTCCCCCAGCAATTCTGATGTACAAAGTTGATGTTAGATATCTGAGAACACCTGTTGTATTATGGCAACATGGAGCTCCAATTTAACTCCATAGCTTAATAGGGATTTTGTCCCCCTCTTTGCAGCTATACCTGCTTGAACTCTTCGGGGAAGGCTTACTACAAGATTTGGGAGTGTCTGTGGGAATTTTTGCCCCTTCATCCAGAAAAGCATTTGCAAGGTCAGACAATGATGTAGAAAGAGAAGGCCTGGCTCACAATCTCTGTTCTATTTCATTCCAAAGGCCTTTGATGTGTTTGAGGTCAGGGCTCTGTACGGGCCAGTCAAGGTCTTCAACACCAATCTCTCCCAACGATGCCTTTATGAACGTTACTTTATGCAGTTATGCTGGAACAGAAAAAGGCCTTTCCCAAATGGTTCCCACAAAGTTGGAATTGTCCAAAATGTCTTGGCATGCTGAATTATTAAGGTGTTCCTTCACTGGAACGAAGGGGCCTAGTTCAAACCCTGAAAAACAACCCTGTAGCATTATCCCTCCTCAACCAAACTCTATAGTCGGCAAAATGCAAGCAGGCAGGTAACATTCTCCTGGCATTTGCCAAACCCAGACTCATTCATCAGACTGCCAGATAGGAAAGCTTGATTCGTCACATTTTCATTGATCCAGCGTCCAATGGCGGTGTGCTCTACACCGCTCCATTCGATGCTTGGCATTGTTCTTGGTGATGTAACGCTTGCATGCACCTCGTCCATGGAAACCCATGCCATGAAACTCCCAGTGCACAGTTTTTGTGCTGATGTTAATGCAAGAGGAGATTTGTAACTCTCCAGTTATTGATTCAGCAGAGCGTTTGTGACTTCTATGCACTGTGCACCTCAGCTTTTGGCGACTCAAACTTGGCTTAGTTGCTGTGGTTTCTAAACACGTCGACTTTTCAGGAATACCACTCGCAGTTGAACGTCGAATTTCATGAACTGACTTGTTGCAGTGGTGGCGTCCTATTTCAATACACTTCAAATTCAGTGAGGTCTTTACAATGACCTGTTCTTTCAAAAATGTTTGTAAAGGCAGACTACATGGCTAGATACTTGATTTTATGCACCTGTGTGGCAATGGGGCTGAATGTAACACCTCATGCCATTGATTAAGAGCTGTGTCCCAATTTTTTTTTTTTCCATATAGACTATTTTGTACCGTAACTTTATTCTCTGTATTGGTGTGCTCATACAGTCTTGGTCTCATCTGTTTCTTCCACATCGGGTGTCCCCTGAAGCTGTTCATTGGTGCTTTGAAGCATTTGGTGAGAATATCCCTTAGTCTGGGGATCAGCTAGAGGGATTGCTCAGAGAGAGTGGTTTTAGCAGGCTTGGCTGGAAATTCCTCCAGCCATGTGGATCTTAGCATCAGTCGCTGAGCATCGGATGCTAGTCACTCACGTTTGCCGGGGAGTTGTGAATTTCTGTAATTGCCCACTCTTTCTGCAAAATACTCGACATACTATAGATGTGCTTGTACTGTTTCTGTATGAACAATGAGCAGGGTGTTTCTCCTTTGCCTGTTGTGGCACACGGAATAGAGATAAATGTATCTGATATGCCCTTATCAGCACCTCATTGTTGTCACTTCTCTGAGAATGGTCCACCACCCAAATAGTGTCTGCTTCATGGAATGATTTTTCCCAGTGAGTACTGGGGTGTGTATATGAAGTTGGATTATGTGGTCTTGTTTATGCCATCTAATTCCGTTGTATTTTCTAAACAATCATGTGTTATTTCTTTTCATTTGACTAAAGATTATTTTTGTTACAATCTTTATACGAGAAAAGTATACATTATTTTGAATTTTTATTCTTCTGAAATAAAAGCGTAAACTTGGTTATTTAGGATATGGTGAAGCTTCAGTAGAGCATGTTGTTTACAGACTAAGCTCTGTTTTGAATAATTTCTTTTAATTCCTGTGATGGTTGCTATATCACATGTCACAATTATATAATCACATTAAATTTCAGTAAACTACGAGGAAGGTGCCAGCTTTGGGTGGTAATATTTGTTAATACAACAGATGCCGTCACAAGTGCAACTGTAGGGCACCGATCAATTCGGGCATGAGAGAGAACTGGTGGGAACCGATGGTATTACAGTTTACTTTGGATTGCGGTGTCAGTCAAAATTACTTATAAAAATGTAAAGGTTTTTTCATGCTATTTTCTTCATGGTTGTTTTTCTGGCCATGCAGTGATTGGCATCATGGGTGACCTTTGCTATGTCGTAGTGTTGGGTGGGTTTTGGCATTCAGATGCATCTTGGCGAAGGCCTGAAGTGGTTTGAAGTGCATTACCACATGCAGTTTTATGCAGCTTAACCCTGTCTGGATGTATTCCTTATACTCAAGATGCATGAAACGACCTAGTGTAAAACGGGGTCCGAATATTACGTCGTTTTTTCTCCCCGTCAACCACTCTTAGCTCAGTGTGTTTAAAAAAAAAATCACAATTTATTTTACGGTTTTTGACCACAGCTATTTAAATAGTCACGTCCTGCAATAAATCGTGAAATTCCACTCAGTATATTAATCACTGCACCACTGATCCCCTAAGTTAGATTCCTCCCGAACTATGTTTACTCCACCTTAATAATCTGTTAATAATGAGGTTTTTGATGGCTGATCTTACTCGAATCTTAATAATAAAACTAAAATGATGGAGTCATTTACTTTTAGGTCATAATCTGGGGATTTGCTTTTACTGGTAAGCCCAGTGCAATTTTGTTTTTTGTGGCTAACCGCAACCAGGAGTGCTATTAAGCCACAGAATCCGGGTGGCTTGTACTGGACCACGTTAATTAAGGCTGTTCAGTCCATGTAAACCTGTTTCATATCAAGTCTCTTAACACAATCTGCTCATGCCTAACTCTTTTATGTTTGATACTAGTCCCCTTTTTCTTCTTAATGGTGTTTTCATAGTAGGGGCTTAATTCTAAATCTCTGTATCCAGTGTTCATCCAGAGGCTGATGGGCTTGTATTTGACTGTGGTTTATTTTCAGAGATTCCTGTTTCGGAACTGTTTTAAGACATTACCTTGTATTTACAGTGGTGCTTGAAAGTTTGTGAACCCTTTAGAATGTTCTACATTTCTGCATAAATATGACCTAAAACATCCATCAGATTTTCAAACAAGTCCTAAAAGTAGATAAAGAGAACCCATTTAAACAAATGAGAAGAAAATATTATATTTGGTCATTTATTTATTTGAGTGGCAAAAGTATTGACCTCTAGTTAGCAGTTTAATTTGAAGGTGAAATTGGTGTCGTTTTTCAATCAATGGGGATACAATCAGGTGTGAGTGGGCAAGAAAGAACTTGTTTTTATTTAAAGAACATGGAGCTATCAAAGTCTGCTCTTGACAACACGTTTGTGAAGTATTTGAATGGCTCGAACAAAGAGGTTTCTGAGGACCACATAAAAAACTTTGTTGATGCTCATCAGGCTGGAAAAGGTTACAAAACCATCCCTAAAAAGAGTTTGGACTCCACCAACCCACAGTCAGAAAGATTGTGACGAAATAGAGCAAATTCAAGCCATTGTTATCCCCTCCCCAGAGCGGTCGACCAACAAAGAGCACTCCAAGAGCAAAGTGTGTAATAGTTGGTGGTCACAAAGACCTCCAGGGAACTTCTAAGTCACTAAGTCTTCTCTCGCATTGGGCTAATGTTAATGTTCATGAGTCCACCATCAGAAGAACACTGAACAACAGTAGTGTACATGGCAGGGTTGCAAGGAGAAAGCCACTGCTCTCCAAAAAGAACATTGCTGCTCGTTTGCAGTTTGCTAAAGATCACGTGGACAATCCAGAAGGCTATTGGAAGAATGTTTTGTGGACAGATGAGACCAAAATAGAACTTTTTGGTTTAAAAGAAAAGCGTTATGTTTGGAGAAAGGAAACCACTGCATTCCAGTATAAGAGCCTTATTCCATCTATGAAACATGATGGTGGTAGTATCATGGTTTGGGCCTGTTTTGCTGCATCTGGGCCAGGACGGCTTGCCATCATTGATGGAACAATGAATTCTGAATTATATCAGGACATCTGTCCATGAACTGAATCTCAGAGAAGGTGGGTCATGCAGCAAGACAACGACCCTAAGCAGCACACAAGTCGTTCTACCAAAGAATGGTTAAAGAAGAATATAGTTAACGTTTTGTAATGGCCAAATCACAGTCCTGATCTTAATCTAATCGAAATGTTGTGGAAGGACCTGAAGTGAGCAGTTAATGTGAGGAAACCCACCAACATCCCAGAGCTGAAGCTGTTCTGCAATAAGAAGACTCAGATTGTACACTGAAATTTGTATTTCAGCTGTTTTAATATTTTCAGTGAACTATGTGGAATATCACAATATTTCGCAATATACATTGTATACGTGTAATCGTATCGTGATGCATATGGTATTGTGAAGTTCTTTCCAAACAAAAACTGAGTTCACAGGAGAACCTGCTTTGTACCAACATAATGGCTTGTGCATCATTTGGACATTAATAAGTCAGTAATTAAATCAGATTAATGTAGTTTGTACTACATTTGTTGCATAACATCCTGCTTTGTCTGGAGCTTCCTGCTGCAGTAAATCATCTCACCTGGACATCCAGAGACTTCTAAGATGTGCTGCTGAGATTACAAACTCTAACAGCCGAGCTAAACCTGTTTATTCTGTCTATTACGTAACTCTTATACACAGCATGCTACACTGAACATCTTGTGTCTTAATCCTTAAAGTCTTAAACAGTTAATCCTGTTGTCCAGTCTCACCCAGAGGAGGATGGGTTTCTCCATTTCATTGTGCTTCTTCTCAGGCTTATTTCTTTTGAGTGTTCCTTGCCATTGTCATTTATTGCTGCTCATTTGAGGTTTTAGCCTTTCAGGCTCAAAATGTTCAAAGCTTGAATCCTGGCACTATACTGCATGTGTCATGTGTTCAGTACAGTTACAAGTGAGTATCTTCTGAAGCTTATCAGTCTGGTCCAGAGCTTCTGTCCTCGTCAGACTGACTGAATCAGAGCTGCAGTTGCATAAGTACGTGTTCTTCGAGTCACTGCAGCTGTCTGCCAGTAACAAGAGCCCTATCAAACCCAGAGAGAGATCTCACACACACACACACACACACACACACACACACACACACACACACACACACACACACACAATGTCCAACAGATCACAAATGCACCCCATCCAGCAGGAGCCAGCTGTCACTGCACAGCTCTCCATACCTCCATCAGACCTGCAGAATGACTTCCACCTGACCTGGATTGCTTTTTATACAACCCCAAATCAGAAAAAAGTTTTGGCACGCGTTTCTTACATATCCTTTGGCAGTTATTTATTGCAGACAGGATGGACTCAAGATATGTCTGTTTTGTCTGGTCGCTTCATTTCACTTGTTAAAATTATCCCTCCTCACATTTCAGACCTGCACACTTTCCAAAAAAATTTGGAACTTTAAATGTATCATTTTGTTAATGTTACCATTTCCTTCTCACAACACCTTCCACATCTTGGGCACTGAGATACCAACGATGGAGGATTTCAGGTGTTATTTTCAGCCCACAATTCATCCTGCAAACACATCTTAAGGTGTGTACAGTATGGGGGACATTGGTCTCAATTTTGGTTTGAAAATTCGCCAAGCATTCTCTATTGGGAACAGTCAGGACTGCAGACGGCCAAGTCCATTACCTGTACCACCTTCTTTGGCAGCCATGTCTTTGTAACTGTGGTGCATGGGTGGTTTTGCATTGTCTTATTGAAAATACATGGTAGTCCCTAGAAAAGATTTAATCTTGAAAGCAGCTTATGAAGTGTAAATGACCTTTGCCAATGGCACTGACCCAACCCCATACCATGACAGACCCTGGCTTTTTGACTCGTTGCTGATAACAGGCTGGATGATCCAATTCTTACACAAAAGATTTCAAATACAGATTCATTTGACCACAATACACTGTGATGGTCCATCCCAGATGCCTGTGAGCCCAGAGAAGGACATTGTTAATATAGGGCTTCTTCTTTGCACAGTAAAGTTTTATGTAGCATTTGTGAATGTACAATTTTGTTACTTGATAAGTTCAGTACAGAACATGGAACAAACTAGAGGATGACAAATAGCAAAGCAAAGTTTCAGCTGTTTATGTCCACCACAGGAGAATGCCTAACTTAGAATTCACTGGAAAAGAATGGCACTTGACCTTCATGTTGAAAGCCCCTACCTGGATTTGAACTCAGCCCCTTCACTTTGCCATTTTCGGCGGCTGGCTTTTACCACCGAGACACAGAGACTGTGGGTTGCAAATACACATATCATGTTAGCCCATCACGGTCTCGTCTAGGCCTCCTAGTCTCTTAGCTGTTTTCGTGCCTGCTGCTGCTGCCAGGTAAGGTCATCTAAATTTAGAATTGTTTAATTATGAATGAAGGAGTTGTTCTGGAGAAGAGGCATTTAGTGGTTGTCACCCGAGCAAGATTTGGTTCCATCTCAGGTATACAATTGTTTATAGGAGTGTTATTTAATACACAGTATCTCACCTTGTGTCTGCTGAAGGACAGACATTTCTGTGGCTATAGTTGTTTGACTGTCTGTGTTTGGCAGAAATATTTTGTTTTGTTGTTACTTGGGTTCCACCGGATACCGCTTGTAAAGTGTCATGGTCTAATGTTATTGAAAATGATGAAAATGACACTACAATTTGTGGTGCAGTTGTACTAACTAACCTGCTGCTAAAATAGCTGTTTTTGTACATACAGCGGAAGCCAAAAGTCTGAGACCACTAGTGAAAGTGCGTCTATTTTGCCATTGTCTTTAACATAATACAGTGTTTTTCATTACAAACCATATAATCAGCATAAGAGTGAAAACTCGAATCTTTGCAACAAAAATACCCATACATTTCAAATTTATTAGTACAGTGGTACCTTGGTTCTCGTCGTTAAATTCATACCAGAAGGCTTGTCGAAAACGGAAAATGATGAGTACTGAACACATTTTTCCTATAAGGAATAATAGAAATTGAATTAATCTGTTCCAGACCCCCAGAAAATCCACACTTTATAAGTCATTACAGTGGGGCAAAAAAGTGTTTAGTCAGCCATTGATTGTGCAAGTTCTCCGACTTAGAAAGATGAGAGAGGTCTGTAATTTTCATCATAGGTACACTTCAACTATGAGAGACAAAATGAGGAAAAAAATCCAGGAAATCACATTGTAGGATTTTTAAAGAATTTAATTGTAAATCATGGTGGAAAATAAGTATTTGGTCACCCACAAACAAGCAAGATTTCTGGCTCTCACAGACCTGTAACAACTTCTTTAAGAAGCTCTTCTGTCCTCCACTCGTTATCTGTATAAGAGACACCTGTCCACACCCTCAAACAGTCAGACTCCAAACTGAACCATAGCCAAGACCAAAGAGCTGTCAAAGGACACAAGGAAGAAAAATTGTAGACCTGCAGCAAGCTGGAAAGAGTGAATCTACAATAGGCAAGCAGGTTGGTGTGAGTAAATCAACTGTGGGAGCAATTGTAAGACATAAGACCATTGATAATCTCCCTCGATCTGGGGCTCCATGCAAGATCTCATCCCGTGGGGTCAAAATGATCATGAGAACGGTGAGCAAAAAATCCCCGAACTACACGATGGACCTGATTGAAGGACCTGCAAGAGCTGGGACCAAAGTAACAAAGGCTGACCATCATTAAACACACAATGCCGAGAGGGACTCAGATCCTGCGTGCCAGGCGTGTCCCCTGCTTAAGCCAGTACATGTCCAGTCTCGTCCTGAGTTTGCCAGAGAGCATATTGAAGATCCAGAAGAGGATTGGAAAATATCATTGGTCAGATGAAACTAAAATAGAACTTTTTGGTAAAAACTCAACTCGCCGTGTTTGGGGGAAGAAGAATTCTGAGTTGCGCCATACCTACTGTGAAGCATGGGGGTGAAAACATCATGCTTTGGGGCTGTTTTTCTGCAAAGGGGACAGGACGACTGATCCGTGTTAAGGGAAGAATGAACGGGGCCATGTATCGTGAGATTTTAAGCCAAAACTTCCTTCCATCAGTGAGAGCATTGAAGATGGAATGTGGCTGGGTCTTCCAGCATGACAGTGATCCCAAACACACCGCTCGGGCAACGAAGGAGTGGCTCTGTAAAAAGCATTTCAAGGTCCTTTGATTGGCCTAGCCAGTCTCCAGACCTCAACCCCATAGAAAATGTGTGGAGGAAGTTGAAAGTCCGTGTTGCCCCAAAACATCACTGCTCTAGAGGAGATCTGCATGAAGGAATGGGCTAAAATACCAGCTACAGTGTGTGCCAACCTGGTGAAGACTTACTGGAAACGTTTGACCTCTGTCATTCCCAACAAGGGTTATGTTACAAAGTATTGAGTTGAACCAAATTTATTGACCAAATACTTATTTTCCACCATAATTTACAATTAAATTCTTTAAAAATTCTACAATGTGATTTCCTGGATTTTTGTTTCTCATTTTGTCTCTCAAAGTTGAAGTGTACCTATGATGAAAATTACAGACCTCTCTCATCTTTTAAGTCGGAGAACTTGCACAATCAGTGACTGACTAAAGACTTTTTTGCCCCACTGTATATGCATGAATGGAGTTGTACTGTACAGGTGCTCGCTGATTTACTATAGGGATATGTTTCGACAAATCCATAATAAGTTAAATGTAGCATGAACTGGGGAGTTTGGTGTATCATAGCGGAGACGAGGCTGAAGTTGGCTTCTTATTTGCCAGCTTTTTATTCACATTTTCTGGTCCACCTTTAAATAACTGCAGTTACATTATGGTGCCTGTTGATAGAGATTCCACCTCATGATAAGTAATGATGAGTAAGTTAATGTTTAAAACACTTACATTAACCTACAGATCACCAAAATCATTATCATCAAGCTTATTTTATAATAAAGCGTTGAAAATTCACATGTAATTTAGTGAGTAATGGATTGAAAGTGCAAAACTCTTACATAGATATTGGGTATTATTTTCTTTCTCTGTCCAAGTGCCCCCATAAGTGCTCGATGGGACATGGTCATCTTCTTTGGTCTTCAAGTAGTTCAACATGTTTCACTGTTGGTTTGATCCACTGTGGCATCAGTCTGTCTTATGTAAGCCCTTCTGTTGTAAATCCCAACTTGGTTTCATTAGTACATGGTTTTGGTGAGTTTTTTTTCCCAGTTATCTTCTGTGATTTGTTTGTGTGTCTTAGCCAATGCCAAGTGGTTTGCCTTCCTGGGAAGTGGTTTAGAGACGACTACTGGTTGTTTGAGACCACTGCTACGTAACCTCCTTTGGTTTTTCTGATTGGAGTCATCCAGTCTTATTCAGTATCTCTATAGAAGTTGCTGTTTTGTCTCTCAGTGAAAAAAAAAAAGTTTATGTATTGGTCTTCCAATGGCATGTTCACTTTTGGTGTGCATGATCATGATTTGGATATCTGTATTACAGTACTGGACGTAATATCAGAATCTAAATGTCGGTGTCACATCTACACGGGTTGGTCATCATTCCACACAGCATTTGGGCCGCTGGAATGTTCAGGTATTGTTTGTTTCTTTTCGCTGCAGCGAAGTTTGTATTTGTATGAGTGTCCTTGAAAAATGGAGCCTCAGATGGAGTCTACTCACAGCATGAGTCGTTCACATCCATGTGTATTTGTGCAATCGTCTGTGTGTGTGGGAGATGCAGTAATGTGTCCTCTTCACACACAAGCACTGTCTCCCCACTCACACAGACAGTGGCAGACTCATGAACAGGAACTGCAGCTCCGAGTGTGTGATTTCTTCAAATAAGTGTGGGCAAGAGGCCAGGTATGCAGTGTTGCCTAATCATGCTCTCTTTTTCTCTATGCTTTTATCAATATTTACAGAAAAACGTTTTACTCTTCAACTTGAGGCAGCGTTGTGGTATGGGTAGTATTCTTCATGGTCTACGTGTCTGAGTATGATGGAAATGCTGTGGACTTTTCTGTGGTTAACGGAAGGTCAGGACAAAAGATTGCATCATGTGTGGAGACTAGTCACCATAACGGAGACAGCTTGGGTTCATTTACCATCACTGTAGAGCCTAAGGGCTTTCACCACCTGTACTGGGGTGGAGTAAAAAAAGACAAGGATTGGTGTCTGTATTCAGTCGTTGAGCACCAGGGCTTTTGTGCTAAGTTACCCGCTTTGGTATTTCATGCTAAAAATACACTAGAAGACTTTTAATAAACTCTGAAAATACTTTTAATAGGCTGAAGGCTGACACTGAGTTTTTAGTCATGGACCATGATTTTGCAAAGGCTGGGTATCTTGCTTGGTCGCTATTTACAAGGCTCCCTCTAGATTGCTTTTGAGATTATTTCGGATCTTTTGAAAACACACACCTAAAAATAATCAGTAATAATCAGTAGCCTAACCATAATAACATGGTCAGCCACACAGGCAGTAAAATAAACAAAGTGGCTTCTTAAGTACTGTGATGGTATCTTAAGATCAAATAATGAAAACACCACATTATTTTATATACAGCATTACATTTCTGTGTTATACCAGTGCTTGAACTTTAAGTATTTGTTTAATCATTTCTCTTAGACTTTGGGCGGCATGGTGGCTCGGTGTGTAGCATCGCCGCCTCACAGCAGGAAGGTCCTGGGTTCAATCCCAAGGTGGAGCAGTCTGGGTCCTTTCTGTGTGGAGTCTGCATGTCCTCCCCGTGTCCACGTGGGTTTACGCCGGGTACTCCGGTTTCCTCCCACAGTCCACTCCCACATTGATTACACTAAATTGGCCTGGTTTGAGTGTGGTCTCTGGCGACAGACGGAGCAACGCGTCGGCTGGAGTATTCTCGGTCGCATTGAGTGGCAGTGGGCAGACCCTGCATTCGGCAGGACAAGCACCAGGAAAATGATGATGATTTCTCTTAGACTTTAGAGGGCAGTAATTTGCACAGAACTCTGACATGTATAGAAAACAGCAAATATCCTAAATACATTTAGAAATAAATATAGCACAGTAAATTTAAGTGTTTCCATGCATTGATAATTGATTAATAATCTTATTGCAGCCCTCTGAATCGTAATAAAATCAAATTGTGAGGCAAGATATTCCCACCCCTAGTGCAGATGAGTCTAGATGGGCCAGGATGTTTAACATTTATTAATACATAGGGCTGCGCATAGTTTGAAAATGCCAGTCTTGATACAAATACCAAAACAATACTTTATTGGAAACCATGTAATAGTGACAATTAAAAAACAGAAGAAACTTTAATAAATTTAGTTTAACATCAGAAGTAGTCACAATCTACTCAATTTGTGTTGCTACCATGAGAGCTTACTACGTTATTTGGACTTTTCTGAAGTAATCAAATGATGGGTTTCACCAGTAATGAACAGAAGCATTAATGATTATCATTTACAATGGTTAAAGCCATACTTCTGATCAATGACATGTTTACTAGCTCTCTGTGCAGCAAGAAGATGGTAAGATGCAGCTGATTTTTTTTTTTTTCCTTTTCTCTCTTTTTTAAACAAATCTGATATTGGGCAGACTTGTCTGATACACATTCAATACTTTTGCTTAAGAGTAGCTGCTCTTCACTGGAAACTCATTATTTCATCAGAAAAACTTGTTGTTTTTTTAATCAGAACAGAAAAGTCGTACGTGTAACAATCATCAACAGTCAAAGTACAGACAAAAGTCTTTTAGGAAATTAAGTTTGCAAGCGTGAAATCTCACACAGTTTCTGTGTGCGGTGTTGCATCGGATTAAAAGATTTGTGTGTGAATCTTTGTATTATCAATTTCGTATGCCTTTTGGGTAGTTCTTTTCAGTACCCAGCCTTATCTATACACTGTGTTTAACAATAACCATTGATGCAAAGCACTGAAGTCTAGACAACAGCTGAGCAGCCAGAGGTGACAGTGGCAAGGAAAATGTACATAGATGCATATCAAATAAACTTTAAGAGGAGCTAAACTTGTGAACCCATGTATCTACTGTTTAAGCTGGTGATTTGACGATTATAGAGCTGGCTTCTGATGTCAGAGTCCCACCTGTGCTATGAACTCGTATTAGAGGGCAACAATTTTGTTCTCCTGGAAAAAAGCTATTTTCCCCCAATTTGATCTGCCCACTTCCCTGCCACGTGTACAACCCATTTGCTGAGGGAGGAAAGCCGCGTTGCAGCGAGTGCCTCCATACAACTCTGACTAGCAGGGGGCAGACCTCTGTAACAAGAATCAAGTTGCATAGAGGAACAGGCTACATTCACTGTATCCATCCACCATTTTTGCTGGCACCTCCAACCCCTTGACAGGACTGCCGAGATATGATTCCTCACTCACCGTATGTCTGTGTAGGGCGTGCCAGGACAGAGGCAAGGACAGAGGACTCGAATTTGGATCTCACATTACTGGATAGGGCAATTAGCACTATGCCACCGTGAGCACCGAAATTGGTTCTTTAACAGAGTGTTGAAAGGAACAGCTACTTTGGGGCAAGACCCATCACCCACAGGGGCCAGGTGTGGCTGTGGTATTTCTTTCCAACGAAGCTGGACCGACACCATTACACCAGTTGTTTTAATTAGTTGACCTTTATCCCAAAAAAGTGGAGCAGTTGTATCAGGTATAGCTTGTACTTGGTTGGAAATGACAACCTGGAGCCCCATCTGCCCTTCATAGATCTACTTACAGTTCCTGAATTAACTCATAAGAAAAAGTGTGTCCTGAAAAGCACTTTTGTGGCATATCTTACGCTAGGTTCACAACCTTCTTGCTGCCGCTTCGCCCTTGTTACAGTTATCACAAAAATGTTAAGTTAGCATTCAGATACCCAATGTAGTCACCAGACTACATGGCACTTTGTAAATATAACAGGGCAATGGAAAAAAATGTAGGTGCAAGTGTGGTGTTTATATCAGACATAGTGCAGAACGTGAACACGAGAGGAGGCTAAGGTTTTGCCAACACAACAGGGATATCAAGGGAGGCTTACAAACATGCTAACATGAATGGATTTGCAAAAACGAACATGACGCTGGTAACAGGACGATGCTCAACCAATCAGCACTGAAGACAGGACTGGACTGCTAAATACACAATCACACAGCTAAGCTGAATCCAAACAGTGCTAAGCAAGCGTCAGTGCTAATATTGACCAACAGTGCTTAAACGGAAAGACAAACAATGCTAAACAGATAATGCTTACAGAACCAGACAGTGCTTAGACGCACAGATATTGCTAATGCTAACAAATAATGACAAAAGATGCTAAAAGATAAGCCTGGCACAACAAAGATAATGCAGACAGGAAGGCTAGATAATGTACAGAAACAAGTGACCACAGTCCATACGTTAGCACGAAGAGAACCTAAAGGCCAGACAAAGACATGCACAAGGGAGCTCATACACTTAGCGATCACTTTATTAGGTACACCTCCTTGTTTCTACACTCGTTTTCTGTTTTATCACCTCCACTTACCATATAGATGCACTTTGTAGTTTTACAATTACAGACTGTAGTCCATTTGTTTCTATATATACTTTTAGTCCCCTTTAATCTGTGCTCTGATGGTCAGGACCCCCAAAGGACCACCACAGATCAGGTCCTATTTGGGTGGTGGATCATTCTCAGGCTTCAAGATCTGCCAGCAAGGTGGGCTGCCAGCAAGGAAAGAGAAGGGTCAGAAACGCTGTCAGAAGATTAAATGGCAACCTACTGACCGGTCGCTGAAAACCTTGGTGACTCAACATGGTAGAAATTTCATGCTGACAAGAACATTTGTCACTTTCAAGAATGTGAGGGCGAGAGCCGGGTTGGGGGCTTTCGAGGTGACATGCATTTAGGGAAATCCGTCCTGCCATCACAGGTGGCAAGAGATGAGTTTGGCGAGATAACGGGGGTGAGGTTAGACTGTATGTAGAGAAACAGATGGGCTATAGTCTTATTACAGAACTACAAAGTGCTGTAATTGAACAGCCTGCTGTGGGAGCCAAAAAGTGTCAGAAGAGAGTCATGTAGGATGATGTGGCTCTCCAGCACACATCATCATGACACTACCTAGTAACCATGGAAACCTGTTAAATGTCTGGGTTAACAGTAACAAGAAAAGGGCGTTTGTGCATACCCCAACTTTCCTCATTAAAATGTACCAGAAGTGACAGGCGTAGTGTAAAAAGTATATTAATTGAAGTCCAAGTTCTACATTGAATAGCCTTTTTTGATAAGTAATCAGAACAAATTCAATGTCTCATATCTCAGATTGTCTTTTTAACAGTAAGTTTGAGTGGGAGTAATTGGTTTTGTCTTGTATTCCGGATAGATGGGCAACAAAAAAACAAAACAAAACACTTTTAATGAACAATGGTGTGCAAATCCCTAATGCTAGTAATTTGGCTTTTGTCATTAGCTGCTTCAGAGAACATTGCATTTTTAACACTATTGATTGTGGTTTAAGCCTGATGTTTGGTTTGCTTTCTGAATATTTTCTGTCTTCTTTGCGTTCATTCAGTCACATGGGCCAACACATGACGAACTGCAGTTACATTCTGCATTTAAGCTTCATCCTCTCGCTTACAGTCTAATGTTGCACGTAATGTGTGTTTTTCTGAATTTGGTTTGCTGTATTGTGTAAGACTAGCACTGAATTCACTGGACCAGCAGAACATATTCAGTGTATAACCTTAGCTGTACTTTCTCAAGCATGTGATAATGGCATTCTTTGTGTGTTTGCACAGGTAAGCCTACACATCCCAAAGCAAACACAGTTTCTCAAGATACATTGTGCTTGTTATGTGTTCTGGCTCTTGACAGCCTTAAGCAGAACAGGGTGGAGCATTTGGGGACGGTCATTACTTAGTCCACACACATCATACCCTGTCAGCACTCTGTTGTAGTGCCCAGCAGGACTTCAGTGCTCATTTATTGCACAGTTGGATTTATTGTAATAACAGCCTGAGCCATTTTGTTATTTTTAATAGGACTGCACTCATCAAGCCCCAGCTGTGATTGACAAGGGGGAAATTGTGGCCCCTCTTTAGTTTGTGAGTTTAAATCCTGGCAGTCGTCGTTTTGCCCTTGTGCATGGGCATCGACTCTCAAATACTAAACTCAGGCGTAAGTTTCTTTGGGTAAATGTAGTTAAATTGGCGATTCTGCTTTTTTTTTCAGTAACCATTACATTCTATACTGGACACCAGTCCATAGCAGGACATCACAAACCCACTCATTTACACTCACACCTGCTGCCAATAGGAACGCTGGAATAGGAGTTCTGTTTGTAATCGTGAAACCCAGCAACCCAGAGACTTGAAACTCATACATTCTGCAACTAGAGGTGATAGTTGGGTATCGATTGAAATGTATTGATTCCAGTTCTGATTGCAGTATTGTTTATCAATTATGGTTCTTATCGATTCCAGTATAGTGAAAAAAGGTGCCAAATGTTTAGATGTAAATAATGTATTTAAGATTTTTATCTTTATTCTGTGTGGTTTATGAATTTTGTAGCCGTTTATTGCCACATCTGTGGAAGAAACATTATCAGCTAGGGATGTAAAGACGCAAAAATGTCACACTGTGCATTACGCCATCTACTGCAATTGCATTTTTGGAGCACCAGCGGACACAACCATATGTCATGCTCCTGTATGCATTTAAAATGCTGAATGCTCCATTAAAAAAGATAGCAGGGGCTGCTGGCTTGTGCTGGCTAGTGAGCTGTACCCAGCAAGCTGTTCGGTGATGTAGTTCTACTCAGAGCTCAGCAGCGCTCGTAGCGGTGAAAGATATTATATAAATTGCTGCCCATTTGTTCTAGCTGTGTTTCTGCTATGCACTGGTATGGAGGTATATAAAAAATGCAGACCGTACGGGAAATTAACACCGGTGTACCGGTTGAACCGGTATACTGCCCAGCCCTAGTTCATGCCATGATACACTTCCACAAATGTGTTGTAAAGAACAGACTTTGATAGAGCCCTGTTCTTTAAATAAAACAGGGTGCCCACTCACCTGATTGCCATACCATTGGTTGAAAACACCTGACTCTAATTTCACTTTCAAATTAACTGCTAATCCTAGAGGTTCACATACTTTTGCCATTCACTAATATGTAATATTTGATCATTTTCCTCAATAAATAAATGGCCAAGTATGATATTTTTGCCAAATGGAGAACAATTGGGCATCTTTGAGATAAGTAAATAGAGTTGTATTAAATCGCTTCACTGCCATGCGTGATGGGAAAGGACAGGGATTTTCAGTGGTAACTTCCTTCTGTACTTCTGTTTTATTCAATTGCTTTAGATATAGTGGAATGGTATAGCTGTGTAGAGCACTTCACTTACTCCAAGCTTCACTTCACTGATGAACTTGTCCTTTCTGTCTAATATTGTTATCACTTGCAAATATCATCATTACATTCATACATAAGTTTTAATTCGATTCCAGCAGCTTTTTTGTTTTTGTGAGGTTTTTCTTTTATCATTGAGTGTATGTTGTGATATGACTGAATACAGAAATTTTCACCAGAAGACTTGAATAGCTCTATTTTGAAAGAATGAGTCATTCTAGAATGGTTAGGGTGAAAGTAGGAGAGTGCATGTGTATAGAAAATAAAAATAACTGAAGTAATTTTGAAGGGGAAAACTATCAATCCAGGTTAGAAACAAATTCTGTGTCCAGGAACCCTTCATTTGGAGTAAACAATGTCATATCCTGTTTTACTGTCTGTATCTGAGCTGCTTGAATTACCTGACTTCCCCGCTGGGATTAATAAAGTGATCTATCTATTGATCTATCAATCATATAGGCTTCTTTTGTAGATTAGTCACAGGGAATGAGAACCGTGCAAGTTTTTCTTTAATATCAAGCAGCAATAAAGTTGTTGGATGATGTTTGATTTGCCCTACTTGACATCCTGTGATGTGACCATTGTGCATGCACACATCACGATGATGATGATATATGATATATTGTGCAGCCTTAGTATCTTAGCAATAGTAATAGTAGTGGTGGTTTTGTTAATATTAGAGGGAGGAGTGAAAACCAAATGTATGCTGTACTGCATAACTAGAGAACAATTGGATGTCTTTGTAAGATAAACAAATAAAGAGTTGTATTAATAGCTTGTCGTGCATGAATGTGACGGGAAAGGACAGGGATTTTCAGTGGGAGCTTCCTTCTGCGCTTCTCTTCTGTTGTATTCAGCTGCTTTACATATAGTGGAATGGGATAGCTGTGTAGAGCATTTCACTTACTCCAAATTTTTTTTTTACTGCACTTACTTTAAATTTCTCTTTTCTTTGCTTACTCTATTATTTGTGTCGTGTTTGTTGGGTTGAATCCCAACCAGGTACATGTAAATGATTAAAAAAACAAAACAAAAAAACGGATTCTTCCATGTTGTCAGCCATGCTACTATATTGCCAAACAAACAAGAAACGTTCGCATTCGAAGGGGTCACCCTCTCCAGGTTATTATTGGTGCAAGTGTGTGTCTGTCAGCTCAAGTGTGACCTGCACTAATGAATAGAGAAATGACTGTTGTCAGCATTCTTAATGGAGATGTATTTATATACGTTTATGGAGCACTTTACTAGGAATACCTATAAACCTAGAGCTTCAGGTGTTATTCACTTCAGCCGTCAGAATGGTAAAATATTATGATGTCATTTGGGAAATGGTGACTCAGATAACCACTCTGCTCAATTGTGGTGAGCAGGGAAGCATCTCAGAATGCACAACACATTAAACCTTGAGGCAGCTGGGCTACAACTGCAGAAGACCACATCAGGTTTTAATTCCGTCAACCTAGAACACAAAGCTAAGGCTGCAGTCTGGTGTGAAGAATCTTGATTTCTGTTGCAACACACAACGCATGTGGTAGGGTCAGAATCTGGTGCCAACAGCATGAATCCACGTTCCTGACCATGTGCATCCCTTCATGGCTACAATTTACCCATCTTCTAATGGCCACTTCCAGCATGATAATACAATGCCCGGCCAAAAAAAAGGTTACCACCTGGATTTAGCTAAGCAAATACTTAAAAAAAGGACAGAACTGCTTCTGCAATGTCACAACATTTATGTCTGTCGAGTTGCATTAGTGTTCCCCCAAGATCTTGTATTGATGGGAGATTTCGAACCACTGCGCAAAGTCTTCTCCAGCACATCCCAAAGATTCTCAGTGGGGTTCAGGTCTGGACTCTGTGGTGGCAAATCCATGTGTGAAAATGATGGCTCATGCTCCCTCAACCACTCTTTCACAATTTGACCCTTTGGAAACAGATGAACATCTTTTCCACGACCACAGGATGTCTTTCGACATGGTTGTTTAACAAATGAGAAGCTACTCACTGCATCAGTTAGGCTTAAATAACTTGTTGCCAGTTGAATTCATTAATTATCCGTAATCAGTAATCAGTAATTATTCGATGGAAGGCTCTTTTTTTTAACTATTTAACGATTTGCTTTGTTAAATAGTGTTTGCTGACTTTTTTTTTTTTTTTTTTTTTTTGGGCCAGACAGTGTATGTCACAATGTCACAAAGCAAAAGTTGTTTAAACTGGTTTCATGAACATGAAAATGTTTTCAGTGGCTTTCCCAGTCACTGGATCTGAATCCAATAAAACTTGTCAAGTCAGATTTATTTATATAGCGCTTTTTACAATAGAGCATTGTCTCAAAGCAACTTTACAAGTTTAGATTATCTCCTAATAACTACGTCCAATCCCAAATTGAGCAAGCCTAGGGCGACAGTGACAAGGAAAAACTCCCTGAGTTATAGGAAGAAACCTTGGGAGGACCAAGACTCAAAAAGGGACCCAACCTCCTTGGGCGGCGTAGATGATAAATCTAAGAGCGAAACTAAAGTCATGGAGTCAAAGTTCGAATAAAATGTGAAGTATGCACATCGGCATTAAGTGGCCCGGGTATGATGGGGCTGGAGCTGATGACGGAAAGGCAGCTTGACTGGGAGCCTCCAAGGAGAGATCTTGAATCAAATGGGACTCCTAAGTTTTTTTTTACAGACGGACTGGGGCAATACTGACAGCCCATAAATAAGATTTAGGAATAGTTTTTTTAGCCAAGATGGTCTCTCACAGCCTTGGTTCCCACTAATAGCACCTCAGTTTTTAATTCCTGAGTTAAGTAATAGAAAATTAAATAACATCCAATCTTTTAATTTCCCTTTACACAGTCCTTCGATTTGGTTGATTTGTAAGGGGCTGTTCATTAGGTTTGGGCTGATATGTACAGCTGTTGTATCATCCTGCATAGCAGTCAGTGGGGAAAACTAAATGCCAATGTTTTATGAATAACTGAGCCTAGTGGCAGCATGTAAATAAGAGAGAATAAAAGCAAAAAGCGGGCCCAAGCCTGACACCCCCCTAGGCAACGCCATACTTTTCATCTTTTTTTTTTGAGAGGCTAGTATGCCTTAGATTTATTATATGAACAAACTGTACCAGTTCTGTTTTTTTAAAAAAAAAAACACAAGGAAAGTATGATTGTAAACCAAGGAAAGTGCCTGATTCCCCTTAAATATCTACCAGTTATTTCTAGTTTCTTGTTTAGTAAAACATCAAATACGCACTTAAATCTAACAGAACAAGAAAGAAGAAACACATCCCTTTTACCTTATCTGAGGACATTAACAAGTCATTTAGTACCCTAATTAATGCTGTTTCAGTACTATGATGGGGCCTGAAGCCAGACTGAAATGTTTCATAAATTTCATTCCTTTGGAGGTAATGGGATGAAAGGGAGTTTCACAGCATGAACACTATAAAGTGCATATCCTTGTTAGATCCAGTTTGAACCCTTTTCTTAAGACAGCACTAGAGACATTTGGCAGTTTGAAGAGTGGATTTGAGGTTATTATGTATGACATTGATAGATTGATACATTTCTTGAGAAAGCTAGCAAGTGCTGTAGTGAAACACTTTTCCCTTCAGCTCTGAGGCATAGGAGCACTGGGATTATATTTAGATTTGCTCTTATGAAGTTGAAGAAAGCATCAGAATCCATCAGTCTGTTTCTTTCAGTACCTCGTGGGACATATTAGTACAGAAAATGGCTGCAGCATGTGAGGTCAGAGTATATGGACTGGACTTGTTGCCCTGATGATACTCATACTGATGTCATCATTGGCATGAACAAGTTCATCCATCTTTCACACATCCCTCAGCTAGTTTGTGCTGACACAGCATTGCTCTTGGCCACTAAGCCCATCTGCTCTGCTCAGTCACTCTGGGTTTGTCACAGTTCACAATCAGCTCGTCTGAGTTTACATCTTGCTGACTTCACGAGCATGAGATGAAGATTTATGGAACAGAGTGAACATCCATACTCCTCTACCTCAGTTTTACTCGGTGTATGTAAGGTAATTTAGTCATGTAAGAAGGTGATTTATTGCACCATTTTTGTATTCCTCAATTTAACCTTTGCTGTATGTTAATTTGGCTTTCCACAGTGCAATTGAAGAGAAGCAGATGCACTTTAATATATGCTGACTTGCACATTCTATCCGATGGCTGTTGTACACCCAAGCTGCTTGGGATTTAGTTGATAATATTGACTTAAAGATAATTAAGTTCAAACAGTAATAAAATCAGTTTTGATACATGCACTTTTTTCACTTGTGTTCTTCCTTGCACTTGAACCTTACACTTGACTTTATCTACATTAGAGATGCACCGATGGATCGTCCAGTGATCAGAATTGGCCGGTTTTCAGAGTGTGTTTCTGCTGTGACCGGTGATCCCGATCATTCTGATTTAGCCGAAACTGTGCTGGTCACATTTAGCCTACACTTGTGCACTAGCTTGTTAACGATTTTGTCATGAAGTATGGGTAAACATTTCAGGATCCAGGTGTGCAAGATTGATCCAAAAAGGTCTTGCCGGTGTAATTGCAGCAAAAGGTAGTGTGAGCAAGCATTGATCTAGGGGAGTGAATATTGTAGTATGTAGTGAACTGTAGTGAACAGATTTGTACTTTAAGGGTCCTGATCAGGGGCCCAAAAGTGGCAGCTTGGCAGACTGGGCTTTAAACCCAACCTTCCGATTAGTAGACTGTAGCCATAATCCATGAGCCACCACTGTCCCATTCAGTGTGTTTTCCTAACCAGTTCTCTTATCTGTTCCGTTTGTGCTGCTAACTGAGAATACTTGCATGTACATAAACACAGGACACGTTGCTTAAAGCCTATGATAATAACAGTTCCCTGCAGAAGAGCTGCGAGGAAGTTTGTGTTGGATCAATGTCAGATATCAACTGATGCCCAGACCTGATCTGTTTGCATTTTATCACAAATGGAAAACTGGTTCGGCGCATCTGCAAATCTGGGAGCAAGAAAACGATCGAAACTAATGCCCATCCTATAACAGGGCTGAGCTATTCTTGTTCTCTTGTACTCTCCAAACTGAAGATGCACTGGGCATTGATTTGTGAGTAGACTGAGAGAGAGAAGGTGAAGGAAGAGAGTGGGCGAGAGAACAGGATGGGAAAGGCCCTGACTGTCAATGCTGTTCCAGCACTGCAGGGGTGGAGGAGTTTGAAACTAGGAGAAAGAAAGACAATAGTTCTTGATTTACTGCATGGATCCTTGAGATTATTCAATAAGAGTCAGAGCCAGAGGCCTGAAGATATCAAATATTTCAGACCGAGACCGATTGTTTTCTTCTGCTCTTTACTGTCTTTCACCTTCACTGTCCTCTCTCTCTCTCTCTCTCTCTCTCTCTCTCTCTCTCTCTCTCTCTCTCTCTCGTCTCTCAGTGCACAGTCTCACGGAAATCTCGCTCTCTTCCGTCATCTTCATATCCTACACCGGGGGGGATGGTTAGTTTCGTCCTCTCTCTCAGCAATCAGGGGATTCCTCTCTCTCTCTCTCTCTCTCTCTCTCTCTCTCTCTCTCTCTCTCTCTCTCTCCCTCTCTCTCACACACACACACACTTTCGCTCACTTAATTAGTAAATTAAACAAAATTGCTCAAATTGACTGGGTCGATGAAGTTGCTTGAAAGGAATCTTGCAGCCATTTTAGGACTGTGGTGATGCAGTGGTTAAGGTGCTGGACTAGTGAATATAACGTCCACGGTTCAAATCCCAACTCCACCAGCTGCCAGGATGCCACTGTTGGACACTTCAGCAAAGCCCTTAACCCACAATTACTTAGACTGAATGTTTAAGCCTATATCAGTTGCAAGTTGTTGGATAGTGGCCTCTGCTTAATGCTGTAAATGTTGGTGGTGTGTTGGTGTGTTGGTGTGTTGGTGTGTTGGTGTGTTGGTGTGTTGGTGTGTTGGTGTGTGGGTGTGTTGGTGTGTGGGTGTGTGGGGGTGGCTGTGTCCTCACAACAGTCACAATACCTGAAAAATGGAGTTCAGCGTATGTGTTAGATACTTTAAGCAGAACATTTTACCATTGTACATGTTATGCAAATGTCCCTTGTTCTGGAAAAAGGGTCATATGGAAACAGCAATTCAACATGCCGTAACAGAAATGTCAAGAATAATTTCAAGAATAATAGTGAGTCGGTTTCCATTGCGAAGGTCCATTCCACCAGGGGCCCCTTCCCCCCAGCCCTGTGCCCGATGGCCATTGCACCATAGCCTTACTCTGGATCTTGCGGGTGGTGGATCCACATGGTCCTCCCACGTTGCTGTTTTGGGCTGAGCCCACCAGGGTTACGTGAGCTGCCCGGCCACCAGGCACTCGCCAATGGACGCTACCTCCACACCTGGCTCCTCCAGGGTAGGTCCCGGTAACCCTCTTTGAGGCAGGGTACACACAGTTCTTATATCTGTACTCATAGGAAGGAAAAAGATGGCATGCTCCCTTCAGGTAGGGGGTTAGAACCTACCCCAGGTGGAGGAGTTCAAGTATCTCGGGGTCCTGTTCACAAGTGACAGTGGGATGGGTACAGCGACCACGTTACTGCCGATGCTGTACCGGACCGTAGTGGTGAAGAGGAAGCTGAGCAATAAAGCGAAGCTCTTAGTTTACTGGTTGAGGTGGTTTGGGCATCAGACAAGGTTGCCTCATGGACACCTCCCTCTAGAGGTGTCCCAGGCATGGCCAACTGGGATTAGGCCCCGGGGTAGACCCAGGACTCGCTGGAGGGATTATATTTCCCAGCTGGCCTGGGAAGAGCTGGGGATCCCCCAGGACAAGCTGGTAGAAGTTGCAAGGGACAGAGATGCCTTGGCTTCTTTGCTTGCCCTGCTGTCACTGTGACCCTGAAATGGATAAGCAGAATAAGATGATGATGATGATGATGATGATGATGATGATAAGAATACTTGCACTGAAAATGTTGACATAGCAACCCAAATATAGCTTGCTACTCTAGTCGCTAGTCCTTATTGTGTTTTCCTTAACAGACAAACGATTAAACCAATAATATCCCAGAGCTGATGGGTTCTTAGAATTCATATATTTTTCAACACAATAACATGCAGGAGGTGTTGACTGAAAAAATGAATCATCAGAAATACGGAACTGGTTTGGATTTTTCACAATAGAAAATTTTCCAACACCACATGGTGTTGATGTTTACTTTTTGAAACTCTGTGGACTTTGTTGGGAAGTGCACTTTATTAAAAAATTGTTTAAAAAAGGTCCTTTCTTGTGCTTGCCTAAGTGCTTGCTTATTTCTGTTCTGTTGTGGAACCAGACAAATTATTTTGGTTGCCGTGTTCAGTTGCAAATTATTTTTAAAAACAAACATGGAAAAAATAATAATGCATATTGTGGACCATGATCCAGCCATAAAGTTTATATACTTTTCCCAGATTACCCAACAGAGTCAGCTTTGATGTAGTTCCTGTTTCACTATTCCTACTTGTGATCCTGAGAGCTGATGTGCCTGTGAACCCCATCTGTCCAAATTTCCTTATAGCAGTATCTCATCTGATATTCATGCAGGTATTGAGTGATTGGATGGGTTGGGGTCCAGGCAGAAGAATCCTTCCCATCATTTTCATCAGCCATGGCCTTGAGGGATTTCTGCAGCAAGCTCTCTTACATAGTTAGACTTGGGCAGAAGGATCTGAAAGGGTGGTGATCTGCTTGAGAAGTGGTGCGAGGGGGGGGACTGGGCACACGAAGCAGGCTCAGATTTCCCCTCAGCAGATTTTTATGAGCTGATGACAGCTGCCAGCGTGTGGCACCAATCCCCCCCTACAAGGGTCAGGCGACCTCTGATTCAAGTATGTCTGACAGTTGTAGTGTTCCATTGATGCCTTTGGAGCAGTGGACAGATATGTATGCTGATAGAGCACTTGTATCGGAGAACAGTTTAATTTACCAAGGGCTGACTACGTTATCTGTCGCGTCTACAAACATCCATAGTTGCAAATTAGTCAGTGTGGTATCTCCTTGGTATACCTGTCATCGTAGTGTCCTCCTTGTAGTGTGGGTGGACCTGCATATCAGTGAGTAATTAATAATCTGATAACTGCAGAAAATCATATTTTGTCAGTAATCTGATCAACGAGTTTACGTGCACTTGGGTAATCAGAAAATGGGAAACGTCTGGGTTTACATGACTTGGGCAATAATCGGATACTTCGCAACCAGCCGATAATCTCAAAGAAGGATGAGGTATAAACTGGAGCCCTATTATTATTTTATTATTTTCATAATCACTATTCTGTTGTTGTTGTTATTATTATTACGTTTCTTCATTTCCTTGAGCTTATACTGCATTTTAGTCTCCCCAAAAAGGCTACCAAACACTGTTTGCCAACTGCTGTGGTTAATTTCAGGGTTACCAGTTCCTGTAGTTGCCTGGGCATCTGGGAAGCAACCAGCTGACTCAGCAGAGCAGAGCAGCAGCGCTAATGGACTACACATTTTCATTTTCGCTTTTTGCACATAATTCAATAAATTGCATGAGATATTTAGCATTTTATTATAAAATAAGTACTTTGTGTTAATCATTTTGCCCAACTATAGGCCAATGTAAGCGTTTTCTAGCATTTAAGCATATGCTATGATACAGTATATCTAAACTATTCAGGCTACGGTACGTTCAACTTACGATGGGTTTTTTTGGAACGTAACCTCGCAGTAAGTCAGAGAGCACCTGCACGTTTGACAAACAAGCCCAAAAACCTGCAAACCATGACTAGGTTACCAGTACAGCATTTGTAAAAGACTTTATAGAAAATAAGTCCAAATCGCTTAGAATAAGCGGAGCTGGCAGCTAACCACTTCTGGGACTTCTGTATGGTCACGTGAGCGCATGCGCAGACTGAGAAATCTGATAACTGAGATCAAATCCAGCTCTTAATTTACATTTACAGCATTTAGCAGACGCCCTTATCCAGAGCGACCTACAATTGATACAATCTTACAATCTAAGCAACTGTGGGTTAAGCGTCTTGCTCAAGGACCCAACAGTGGCAGCTTGGCAGAGGTGGGATTTGAACCGTGGACCTTCTGGTCCAGAGTCCAGTACCTTACCCACTAGGCTACCACAGTCCCACAGTCTAGATTGGAGTATGCCGTTTACATGACTACTTGAATAATCATATAATTGCAGAAATCTCATTATGATTGGATTATTAAGTGTATGTAAACACACTGTTTTTCTGGATCAGCGCCTGTTCCTCTGACACACTTCTGCTCGTGCAGTGGAGGAAACTGGGCCAGTTGCATTTGTTTAAGAAATGACTGTTACATCTCTTGGAGTTTCCCTAGTGCATTACGATGGCCATTTAGTGTGTCGTAACAAGCTGGGTGTCATCTGGAAAAGGCCACAGCTATCTACTAGTTAAAAATTTCCACCAGCACTTTTTATGTTTCTGCAAAAAGAAGTGGTGATACGCCAGTGTTTACACTTTGTTAGCACTTTGTTGCCAAGCAGAATATTGGTGTTGACACTGGCTGGTCCCCACAGAGTCGCTGTTTATTTCGGCTTTGCAGTTTATTCCCCGTAGCTGACCTCATGTGGTTTGCACTGAAATGGGTAAAGACAGAAGAGCCAAAACAAACTCTCAGCAGCGTTACACTGATGAAGGTGAAGCAGATGTGTATTAACTCATTGACACAGATTGTGTTTACATTCACGCAAATAGTCCGGTCATTATCTGATTGCAGCAGATGATTGAACTGCTGATGTAAACAGGCAAGACAAAGCCAATATATGCATTGCATGTAAATAGTTAATCTGATTCTACTGACATTTCCTATGTTTGCTTGTGGACAAAGGCAAAAAAAGGTAATTGTTTTGTATCAAAATAGAGCAATATCAAAATGGAACAATATTTGTGCAAATGGTAACTTCCACAAAAATCTCCAAAATAAATATTTACCAGTAAAGTGTCCTTAGAGCAGACTGAGAGTAATCACACCAGGCCAGTTGGGCTGCCATTGAATCCACAGGACAAGCCAGTGTTTTGAGCCCCCCTGGTTAAACTGTTCATTTTGTTAATTTTCTAAATAAAGACGTTAATAGATGTATTAATCATTGTAATACAAGCTTAAACTTTTAAGTCAGTTAAATTACTTTGAACAAGTCAAGTTCTGGGACAATAGCTGCAGCACGGTGGTGCCAGTATATGGATATCTAATATTTGGATATAACGTCTCACTACATGTAGAGGCTTTGCTGAAAGAAAGTAGATTTTTGACTCCTGTAGATCTGAAGTTTTTTACTGTTTTGTACATGTAGCTTACCCTGTGTGTGACATTCTGACCTAATTGGATGTACTGACCACTGTAGCATTTATATACAGTGGTACCTCGGTTCTCCTCACTAATTCATTCCAGAAGGCTTGTCGAGAACCAAAAATGATGAGTACCAAGCAACTTTTTCCCATAAGGAATAATGTAAATTGAATGAATCCATTCCAGACCCCCAGAATACCCACACTGTATGAGGCATTATATGCATTAATGGAGTTGTACTGTACAGGTGCTCCCTGATTTAAGAGGGGGATATGTTCTGACAAATCCATCACAAGTTAAATGTATCATGAACTGATGAGCTTAACGAGCGTTTGGTAGAGCGGCCTATACTGTGCCATAGTGGAGATATGGAAAGGATACTATGATAAGTAAGTTCATGTTTAAAACACTTATAAATTAACCTACAGTTGGCCAAAATCATTAACACAAAGCTTATTTTATAATAGTATTGAAAAACCTGATGTAATTTAGTGAGTAATGGATTGAAGGTGAAAAGTAAAAGCAAAACAATTACAAGACTTATTAGTTTAGATAAATTAGTTCCACTCTTACGTTTATCATTTGCACCACCCAAGGAGGTTTTGTCCCTTTTTGAGTCTTGGTCCTCCCAAGGTTTCTTCCTCATAATGCTTAGAGCATAGAGCTTGCCACTGTCGCCCTAGGCTTGCTCAATTTGGGAATGGGCGTAGATATTAGAAGATGATCTAAAATGGCAACACGTGTTGAGACAATGCTCCATTGTAAAAAGTGCTATATAAATAAATATGACTTAATAAATAAATAGGACCCATGGAGACTTATCTGCGCTAATAATGCAGTGCTGTAGATGTAGAAATAAAGGAAAGTCTGAATCTGAGTCACTGAATCACTGTGTACTTTTTTGTTTTTAATAACAAAAATGGCCACTTTTGTTAGAAAAACCAAAAGAGCCTAAATATTTGCTTTAGGGTAGTGAGGTTAAGGTTAGGGTTAAGTGTAGGTGTAGAATTAATTAGCTACAGCAATCTTTATAACAGTGGAAAGTCCCTATAATGAGTGTGTGTGTGTGTGTGTATGTGTGTGTGTGTGCGCGTGTGTGTGTGTGTGTGTCTCACTGTGTTCCCCCACAGAGTTCTGTAATATAGAGCAGGAATAGCCCTAGTCCCTCTGCTCTCAGCTCTCACTGCTATACTGTAATAGGGAGTCAGGAGAGAACAGAAATAACCTTTTTCTGTCAGAGGAGCCTCTGCTGCAAAAACACTAACTTGCATGCTAGAAAAGAAGCTTCTCAGCACATTTACCATCATGTTGCATTCAGTTACAGTTGTATCATACATATTTAAGCTTGGGTATCGTTTGTATTTTATCGACTCAGATTCTGATTCCGGTTCTCATCGATTCCAAATTTTGATTCCAAAACGGTGAACAAATGTACCAAATGTTTTAGGTATAAAATATATCTTAATTTTTGATATTTCAACTTCAGCAGTAGTCATTTTTACGTTAAGCATTTTACATATAATAGGTTTGAATGGGGAGAAAAAAACCTAACGTAAAAATGACAACTTTCCATTTGGACCACACGTTCATCATTTCAGCAGAGGTTACTAATGACCAGTTGTAATTAGGAGTCCTTTAGTGGTGTTAGGTCATTGTTATAGGACGTTAAGCAATGTTAAGCTTTGTTCACATTAAGTGTTGGGCTCTCCAGACTAACGTAGCATTTGGGCTAACAGACTGCAGACAGTACACTGTACACTGCTGAAGCTCAATATCATGCTGGTGCTTTAGATGTTTTGCCATGTTGGAGGTGCAACTCCCTTTACAACAGATCAAATTTCCACACATATTGCGTTCAGCCTTTCATTTTTTTTTTCCTTCCAAAAATATGAGCGCTTTTAAGCATCCACCCTGTGCTAACACTCTCACGGAGTGTATCAAAACAAAACCACGTGACGAAGTTTGTGACTACATGACACTTCTGCAGATAGAGGCTTCCTCACACTACTTCTGTTTTTTTAATGGGTACCCAGTTCTTGGGAGTTTGGTTTGGTTTTGATACCCAACTCTAGTTACAAACTGCTTTGCAATTATAAAAATGTACAAAAAGTTGATAAGGGCTGGCAAAACTTTGCATAAGAATATACTGCGTCTTTCAGAGGAGATAATGTTTATGTGCATGTAGACTGATTATCTACAGCTGATGTAGAACATGATCTAGAATCTGCCAAGCAGGTGCCACATCAGATTCCACCTTTTTAAGCAATTATCTTGGCTTTTAAACAGCTGTTAGGTGTGGTTCTGATTTTAGCTGGAAATAAGTCCTTTAACCACACTGAATCTTTATGAATAATGTTGAAGATCTGTAGGCCTTCTTTTACTGAGACTTCTCAGTCTGAAGAATTCTTGCATACCAGGAAGAATGCAAATTAAAAAAAAAAAAGATATATATCTAACAATCCATGATACTTGTACAAATCTGACTATAGGTGTAACATTACACAGACCACTTTATGAAATGTTGTCAATTTTCAAAAGACGTTGGCGGTAAGTGTTGTCTATATAATGAAGCCTCAGTATTATATGACGTCAGACACAAGTTTTGATGTACAGTTGGAAAAAGGTGAATAAAGTTGCTAAAAAATATTTACTGTGTGTATATATACTGTATGTATGTATGTATGTATGTTTTTTAGCAACTTTATTTACATTTTTCCAACTAACAGAGAACTTTCTGGTGTACGCCTAGATCAGAAACCTTTGAGATGAACTGAACCAACACATTCGTACCCTACCTCACAGTCATCTTCCAAAACTTACTGGAAAGCCTTCTCAAAAGAGCTATCCACAGAGTTTTGCCTATATAGCGTACCAATGCATCCACATATAGTGACGTAGATCTAATATAGGCACTGGTGCTGTGCTAAACTCGTGCATGCATGTGAGTTAAGAGGAGTCATATTGTACACTGAATTAGAACACAGGTCTTGTCTCTTGGTACTAGTGTGAGATATCTGCATTAGCAGTCTGTGCTCTGCTCACACTTCAGATAGGTTAATCACAAACATTCTCAGGTTTAATGAACAAGCAGCACCCAGCCTGGTGCAGTTCAATTTTAATGAACAAATGTTCATGATCATTGGCAGGCTCTCAGGTGGAAAAGTGATTTTATATGCTGGCATCTGCCACCATGGTGAACCTGGCAAGAAACTGGTGAGTGTTGATGGTGTCTTACAGCTGGGTTGGGCATCACCTGCATTCATGGTGAGGTCAGTCAGGGGATAAAACATGAAAGAAATGATACTATTTGTAGAAAATTTCTAACACACACCGATAGAGCTTGTGAATATAAGATATGTACACCTAAAAGTGTCTGGACTCATCCAGTGGTGGATGGGTTCCCTATTTCAGCCTGGTTCACTGAATTTCTTATTTATGTCTTATTTAATTGCCCACATTGCATCTGGCTTTTTATTTGGAGACTTCTTGTGAAACGACTTTTCTAGAAATGTCTATTAGTAGAGCTATATATATATATAGCTACACTATATATAGTGTATTTATAATATAAATTCTATGCAAACTTGAAACAGACCATGACAAATTAAATCTGGACATATGTTTGAGCTCTCCTAAAAGCTTACATGGCACTTCCCCATGCCAAGGTCTACTGAAAGATGGCAGGACTGCAGACGTCCTGGCACATGTATGAATGGAGGTGTTTGTAGGAATGCCAGAGGTGACAGTGTGGATAAATTGGCTTCGGTGTAAGTATGCTTCCCATTTAGAAGGGCCTCTGAGTGCATGGCAGGGTGGAGTGTTTGCGGCTGGGAGCTGGCTGCCGTCCTGCAGTCTGTTCACATTATTTGTATACACATGGGCAGCTCTGCATGTTCACCCACTGCTACCTCTTGTGTTGGGTAGGGAGTAGAGGCGGAGGTGCAAACCCACTTATGGCACAGATTGAATTGGGGCTTTCATTGGAAAAGCCACAGTGATTGGTGGCCTCCCTTCACCTGCCACCCAGCAGTGGACTCAGCCTGCACGTCTCTGTTTGTTCTGGTTATCTCGGTCAACAGCAGGCCTGTGCTCCACACTGGGCAGTTTGACATCTGTAAAGTTTTAATGGAAAGTGAGTAGTCTGTTAAGCTGCTGATGGATGGATCTTTTTATTGTACAGTGCAGGGAATTCCTGGAAAATGTGGGGAGAATTAAATGTCGTTTTATTTTGGATAGATTTCGGAAAATCCTAAAATACCCTGAGGTTTAATGCTCCAGCGTTGTGACGTTGGTGCTCATTCTGGTTCAGGATGTAATTAAGACACTATAGGGATGCTGCTGCTAATATTAATTACCGTATTTTTCGGACCATAAAGCGCACCGGATTATAAGACGCAATATCAACGATCACTGCTAACGGATCTATTTTCATACATAAAGCGCACCGGGTTATAAGACGCATTAAATGAAACAAAACTCTTAAGTTCCCTCGGAAACTCAGTTTGGTCTTTACCTGGCGCAGGGCGTCTTCTTGCTTCTTCCACTTCCGTACCATTGATTCGTTAATGTTGAATTCTCTCGCAGCTGCTCTATGTCCATGTTGTACTGCGTGACTGATAGCGTTGAGTTTGAAATCCGCTTCGAAAATGAATGAATGAATGAATGCACGTACCCTAATGCTGAAGCACATACCGTATTACTCCGCGATGCTGCGCACTACGTTTGCCGTGAGCTTCGTAACCTACCTAGACCGTGCTAAAACATTTTGAGAGATTTATGAGCGCCGTGTACCATCTACAATCAGTTCTAGGTCAGAAGGCTCAACCAGAATTAATTCATACATTAGACGCACCGCATTTAAAGGAGCACTGTCAATTTTTGAGAAAATTAAAGGATTTTAAGTGTGCCTTATGGTCCGAAAAATACGGTACAGTTACATTTAGCAGACACCTTTGTAGAGAGCGACTTGCAAAGCATCTTGATTCTCATGTAGTGTAGAGGGAGAAATATGCAAATCCCATTCAATCTTTTTTTTTTTTTTGGAGGAACATTGGTTTTAACAATGACAATTTGTTGGTGAACTGGAGATCTTTGCACCTCAAAGACTCAGGCTTTCGTGGATACTGTGTGAGCACCAGATCATGATGACAGTCACCTATTGATATCACCTGCTTGAAATTGCATCATTATTATTTTTATTTTTTATTTTTTTTAACCTGATAACTAGCCCTAAATTGCCCCAGTATCCCCTTTTTTGGAATGTGTTGCAAGCCTGACCAGACAAAACATTAAATATCTTTTTTTTTTTTCTTGCTTCACAGATCTTGAAGAAAATTGCTTGTATAAATGTTTTTTTTTTATGAGATTCTAAGGTTTTTGAGTTTTTTGTAAAACTATTCACGTCGCTGGTGGGCATGGGTATTGGAAAGGATACGATACGCATTATTATATATGGGTCACGATATGATTACATCACGGTACCTTATGATACAATGCATATTACGATATTCCACATAGTTCACAGAAAATATAAAAACTGCTGAAATACAAGTTATGGTGTACAGTCTTAATACATGACATCACATTGATAATTCATCGGACAAATTGAGTCAAAACACTACTGTGACATCTACAGGAGCAGATTGTAGTCTACACCACATTTTAAAATTTTAAAGTAAATATTAAGATATATTGCTGTATCAATTTATTTATTTCTTTATTTATTTTAGCACAGTTTTAGTCGCTGGCCCACCACTGCTGGGAATGGTCTCGCATCCAGATAGTCAGAAATAGCTGCTGTGGCTCTACAGAAAGCCATTAAAATCTTGGCCCTCATTATGTGTCTGAGAATTTGGAGTTACCATTCACTGCCCATTTACGTGAAGGAGAACTTCGGTTAGCACTCACTGTTGTATGCGTCTTTTTGTTTGTTTACTTATGAGGGCACATGTTAGGTGGCTCTATGTGTTACTGTGGTAGCCTAGCGGTTAAGGTACTGGACTATGGACCAGAAGGTCCAGGGTTCAAATCCCACATCTGCCAAGCTGCCACTGTTGGGTCCTTAATCCACAATTGCTTGGATTGTAAGACTGAATCAACTGTAAGTCCCTCTGGGTAAGGGCGTCTGCTAAATGCTGTAAATGTAAATGTGTTTTAACATTGGTCTCAAAGTGGGGGGCACACCCCCTAGGGGTGGTGTGGAGCTACTGCGAATGAATGCTGTTAAACAGTAAAAAATTTAAATATGTCATACATGTAACTTGTAATAATTCCACTTTAAGGTGATGGGTATGAATTACAATGTTTAAAATAAGTTACAGTGAGGTTTGGATTACGTTTATGTTGGAGCTGGGGGGCTCAAATATTCTCATCTACAAAAGGGGGCACTGGAGGAAAAAGTTTGAGAATCACCATGCTGTTAAAAAAAAAACCTTAAAGAAACCTTGCTATTCAATGGTGGCTATATTAATATTGTAGAGTAAAATGTACAAAAACTGCAGTTATTTTTGTCAGCTGTGAAATCCGAACATGTCTAGGACATATTTAGTTTTTGCATTACCGCGAGAATAATAGACGGAACACAATACACAATTCAAAAAGTTCAGCCCCCATCGAAACCAGCTTATCATGCTGCCCTTTCTTTCTTCTTTTACACCTCGCCTTTCTGCTCTTTCACTCTCTTTCCTGCGTCATGCCTTTACCTAGCCCTGTAACCACTTCCTATAGATGTCGGTCATGTCTTAGATGAGTGAAAGCTTTTTTGAGCAGCGTTGCTTTGTGGCTTCCTTTGAGATTCATCTCCCATACAGCGACAGCGAAATGCGTGGGCCTGAAGATCAGTGGGTGGCTTCTAAATGTGGAACTTCCTCTTTCTATAAATAGCGTCCTGGTGATGACACATCACCCTTGTTCTCTTACTTTTTCCTTTTTGTGAGCACTGTTTGGTGGTTTCGGTGGTTAAATTCTGTACTCATTCTCTTTTTTTTGTTTCCTACTCTTATGATTTCCTCTCAGCTTGTCTCTTTGGGTTAGCTTTATTATTTTTCCAGTCAGAACTTTTTTTGGCCCTTGTAATCATTAGGCACCAGATGAGAGATTTTATTTTCAGAATAATAATAAAAATTGGCACAAATATGAGCTCAAACAGCTTTATGCTTAGGTTGTGACTGCACAGACGATTTATCATCACATTTGCCTAATGCACTGACATTCATGAATCAAATTCACACTTATGATAGAATGCGGTTCGCCAGAGGTGAAGGGAGTTCAGATGAGTGACAGCACCAGTCTCCCACAAGTCTTAAGCTGCCAAGAATCCTGAACTTTGAATGAACCACACTTGATAAATCATTTAACACATCCCTATGACATTATTATCTTTTTCTTTCTGTATACGACTGCCTTGTTCATGCTGTTATCTAAATGGGCTTCCTTCAGGAGGTCATACAGGTCATGTGGATGAGTGTGATTAAGTAGACAATAAAAGAACCCAAAATTGCTGGCTGCCAACTTAATAATTACCTTTTAAGATGAGACAAGATTGTCTAATGAAATAAGACATAGTGTACAAAAGAGCATATTGCCATATACAGTTGTGCTTGAAAGTTTGTGAACCCGAATTTTCTGTATCTCTGCATAAATATGACCTAAAACATCATCAGGTTTTCACACAAATCCTAAAAGTAGATAAAGAGAACCCAGTTAAACAAATGAGACAAAATATTATACTTGGTCATTTATTTTTTGAGGAAAATGACCCAATATTACATATTAGTGAGTGGCAAAAGTACCTCTAGTGAACCTCTAGGATTAGCAGTTAATTTGAAAGCGAAATTAGTCGGGTGTTTTCAATCAATGGGATGACAATCATGTGAGAGTGGGCACCTTGTTTTATTTAAAGAACAGGGATCTATCAAAGTCTGCTCTTCACAACACATGTTTGTGGAAGTGTATCATGGCACAAGCAAAGGAGATTTCTGAGGACCTCAGAAAAAGAGTTGTTGATGCTCATCAGGCTGGAAAAGGTTACAAAACCATCTCTAAAGAGTTTGGACTCCACCAATTCACAGTCAGACAGATTGTGTACAAATGGGGAAATTCAAGACCATTGTTACCCTCCCCAGGAGTGGTCGACCAACAGAGATCACTCCAAGAGCAAGGTGTGTAATAGTTGGCGAGGTCACCAGGAACCCTGGGTAACTTCTAGGCCTCTCTCAATGTTAATGTTCATGAGTCCACCATCAGATGAACACTGAACAACAATGGTGTGCATGGCAGGGTTGCAAGGAGAAAGCCACTGCTCTCCAGAAATTTCATTGCTGCCCATCTGTAGTTTGTTAAAGATCACGTGGACAAGCCAGAAGGCTATTGGACGAATGTTTTGTGGACAGATGAGACCAAAATAGAACTTTTTGGTTTAAAAGAAAATGTTATGTTTGGAGAAAGGAAAACACTGCATTCCAGCACAAGAACCTTATTCCATATGTGAAACATGGTGGTGGTAGTATCATGGTTTGGGCCTGTTTTGCTGCATCTGGGCCAGGACGGCTTGCCACCACTGATGGAACAATGAATTCTGAATTATATCAGATAATTCTAAAGAAAAATATCAGGACATCTGTCCATGAACTGAATCTCAAGAGAAGGTGGGTCATGCAGCAAGACAACGACCCTAAGCACACAAGTCGTTCTACCAAAGAATGGTTAAAGAAGAATAAAGTTCATGTTTTGGAATGGCCAAGTCAAAGTCCTGACCTTAATCCAATCGAAATGTTGTGGAAGGACCTGAAGTGGGCAGTTAATGTGAGGAAACCCACCAACATCCCAGAGTTGAAGCTGTTCTGTACGGAGGAATTGGCTACAATTCCTCCAAGCAGTCCAATAGGTCATATTTATGTAGAAAAATAGAAACTTCTGAAGCGTTCACAAACTTTCAAGCACCACTGTAAATACTGTGTTAAAATAGCACACTACTAAATGTGTTGTTACGGTTTAGGCAACCATTTACACTTGGAGCATTTAGAAAATGCTCTGTTCCATACACAGGTGCTTAGTAGTCTCCTTGCTTAGTAATTTTACACAAGCACAAAACACCATTTAGCTAGATCCTGTTAGGGGTAGGATTTATATAGTAGCAGAAGTGGTGAAGAAGACACAACAGTCTGATGAATCTGATGAATCTGACACACATGCACAATCGTGGTAAGTCAAACATTACTAATGAAACAAAGTGATAAAAACACACGCTGTGAGCTTTTTACAGAAAATAAAACACATTCGATAGAGCGCATACAACAAGCGACAAATGTGTAAAACATAATGAGGCCATCAAGCCTACCACTACAATATATTTTAATTAAGGCTAATATTTAAACTTTTTTTTTTTGGGTACAGTGTAGTTTTGCAGTTTGACCCTGTGAAGGCCCTTGTAGTTATGGGCTGTATCTGAAAAGGTCCTCTTTTCAGAATTCACTACATTCTACATACTGTATAGAACTCTTTGTTTGGAGGTTAAAGAACTGGTACATGGATAATTTCTTTTAGCAGGTTCATTTACTAGATGCCCTTATCCAGAGCAACTTAAGTATGATGACATTTTACAAAGTACAGTTCAAGCAATTGAGGGTTAAGCCTTGTTCAAGGGTCCAACAGTGGCAGCTTGGCAATGTTGAGATTTGCACCCAGGACCATCTGGTGTCTTGTTAAGTTCCTTATCCACTGAGTCACCACAGTCTACATAATCACAAAAAGACTGGGCAGGGTTTGCTGTTGCATTGCTGGGGAATAAACCCATGACAGGCTTCTGCTCCCTTAGACACAGCCAGTCACAGCTAGAAGAAACTGCCGAGTTCAAATCAGGATCACCCTGGTAGTGGGCCAGCATATTACTGCAGTAAGGCACCCAAGCGGCCCTTTTCTTATAAAAGTCCACTCGTTTGGCAGTGCTTTTTAATGGAAAATATATTTCTCAGATAGAATCAAGCAAAACATATTATTTACCATTATCATGCTAAAATATTTCAGCCATCTGACAGCACTAATCTGTTCCGTAACTTGGTTTGGATAATGATTATTTAGATAGTAGAAGCCTTATTTTGTTATGTTATATAAAATCTACTTCATTCTGGCACCTTCTTCTGTTATGGTGGGTCAAGTCCAGCTAGTTAAAGGTCTCAGATTACTACTACCTACTGATGGACAGAAAATGACTGCTTTCTGAGGCTCATTTCAGGTGGCTCCCCCATGTACTTCTAACAAAGAATAAACTAGGCTGCCCTGGAGAGAGTAAGAGAAGAAGAGTTAGATTAATGCAATGCTTGGAGATCACAGAGGGGCGGTCTGTTAGTGCTTTATGAGATCGGATGTCTCGTCCAGAGAAGAAATCTATTGATCTCCTATAAAACAAAACAAAGGACTCGCACTGAGAAGTCCATCAGACAACAGTGAGGCTAGCTGTATGAGTGGGTGTATCTGCACATGACTGTTTGCTAGCATTCTGTTCCATCTGCAATTTGTACTGTGGGATGTAAAGCCCCAGTTTACTGAACATGTCTGTAACTTGATAAAAGACTGAAAATGTATCAGTGTTTACTAACAATTCCGTCATTCATATGAGCGAATTGCAGGATTTGCCTTGTTAACTGTCATTGGGGAATTTCTACCTAAAGGTCCAACATATTGAGTGATGTCACTCAGCTAGCACCCAGCCTACTCTCGTTTGGAAATTATTTAGCAATTTTGCAGTTTTGTTTAGCGGATTACTCAACACACAAACCTAGTAGTCCATGTGGATTTATTTACCGACATAAATCATAGCAGGAGGACATTGTCCTATATATAATTTAGCAGACATCCTTATCCAACTGGCAACTTGACAGAACTGGACTGTGAACCCACAGCCATTGGAAGTCCGCAGTCTTACCACAGTCTCTCCACAGGTGTATGTAAAATAATAGTATAAGTATTTATTTCATGACTAAAGTAAAATCAAAAGCATCAGCCAATTCAAAGTGGTTGCTATAGCACGTGTATCTGACTGAGAGTGGAACTTACCAATCATAAAACGGCTTATTACAATGACCTCTGTATATGTGACAGCATGCCCCTTCAGATGACGTTTTAAAGGGTTCTGTAGTATAAGTCTATTAACAAATGGACAGAACATCTGACCAGTTAGTATTTTGACTTTCGCTACGGGGACTGGTCCATAACTGTCTACCCCTTCTCCCCTGTTTGCCATTCCTAAATAAACGTCACTGTCTATATGCATACTAATTTGGCTGGATAACTTCAAATGACCACTTGCAATGAAACTTGCAGTAATTCAGAAACGTCAGCCAAATCTACCTACAAAGTAATAGGCTGGATTAATAGAATAGATTTTCTGGCAAAGGAGGGGAGGATGTACTTTATCTTCAAATAGGCCTAACAGACTGGTGAGTTTGGTGCTAATGTTTAGGCTACCCAAGCCTACTGTAAACATGAGAAATGTGGTACCATGCTACCTTTTATAGTTGAATATGTGGGCTGTTGACCAGTATTTTGAAGTCCATACAGCAAGTCAAGCCTCGGTTTATGTGGTAAAGTTACTGTGCCTTAACAATGTGTTTGAGTTGGGGCCGGTATCAGAAGGGGTACCCACTGTATGCACTGCACGCCACTGCTTGTAAGTATTAATTAAATTACCATATAAATAGCCTGTGAATCAAATACTTATGGAAGGGTGTCATGAGGAACACCTTTCCTCAAATGCTATACCTGATTACACACACCCATTTTTGTGGTTTGGAATACAGTTTTTGTTCCAGCTGATTTTTGCAGGATGCTGTTCTCACCGGGGCTGTTCATCATCATTGCGGAGTTTGTGGTTTGGATATCTGATTAGGTCCTTTATGAAATGAATACATCATAGCAGGAAATTGGATAGTGCATGTGGGATTGTTTGGTTGGAGTGCTGTTTTAAAAGTTATTGCTTTGCTCTTGAGTTTCTTCTACTTAGACTATTATTATTTTTTCAGGCCCATAACATTGAGCTGTCTATGTATTTCCATGTGATTTCTCTCTCCAAAAAAAATCCTTTCATGCAAAGACTGAGGCTGTTGTCTCCAAAATGTCTCAACCATAGCAGCTTAAACCATTTGGGTGGTGATGCCGTAACTTGATACATTTCAATGCTGTATGTGGGTATTGAGACACGTCTTGAGATGAGTAGCTTTCTCTGTGTTTTCTACACAGTTGGAGAAAGGTCGGGGTAAGGGTTTGAAAGCATTACATATTTGGCCAGACATTCATCATGTGGGCTTCTTTATCGTATTTCTTGAAAATCCAGTAAAATACATGACCTTACTCCAATTCACATATCAAAAGTAGTGTTGGCAAAGCACTTGAATAATCAGATAAACCACATAATCCAGTGCTTGGATCATTAGTGATCATGTAAACATGCTCAGTGGAGGCCAGAAGTGAACTCCGATAAATTGAGATGAAATGGATATTTCAGGGTTTGCATCCGTAGAAAAGCATCTCCTCTCTCGGGTGATTTGCACATTTGGAAAATCCCCATGTAGATCTATTGTTTTTCCAACTGCAAGCTCCATTTTTACCTATAACACTTTAACAACTTTTTTTCACAGATCATGTCCCCTGGGTTTTGTGGGGAAGCCAGCACCAAAATATATTCCATCTGTCTTGCCTGTCTGCAAAGTCCAAAAAACCAATAATTTAGTCTAAATTACAGTCCAGCAATTCTGCCAAGACAACATAAACGTCCCTCATAAAATCTGATATGAACATTTGCAAAGCCAGGACTGTCGCCCCCATTAACAGGTAATAACCACTTGTTGAAGTTATATTCCCCTACCATGCTAACAAAACATTTAATACAAGTACAGAAAATTCTGTCGCAACACAATCACAAGTCATCTTGGCAAAGTGTCCTTTTGTGGGAGAGCTAAGAGATAATAAGGGAAAGTGCAGTGGGATTTCCCCTCTGGAGATCCCGGGTGTGGGTTGGATTGCTTTGACCACAATGACTCTGCAGGACAGTTTGGATGAATCTTGGAAGTGCGAACAGTTCTCTTCCTCCTTAGGTGTGGGTTTTGATGAGGGCTGTTTTTGCCACTGCCACCGCTGTCCTCAGGTCACGCATTTTGCAAAAGACTGGGTGGCAATGTAAGAGGAGACAAAGGACTCCAGTCTCTTGTGGGCTCTGAAAACAACCCTCTTACACACCCTCTGTCAGGGAACACAAACAGTTCAGAGAGAGGAGGCTATTGTATGGATACTGAGAGCATGTGAACAAGCTTAGCAGCCAGCCTACTCTCCATTTTTGGGAATTATTTAGCAATGGGATTTTGCAGTTTTGTTTAGCAGATTACTCAACACGTATTCCTAGTAATCATTGGTTTGACGTGGATTTATTTACCAGCATAAATCATAGCAGGAGGATATATTCCTATACCAGGTACTCCCCGTTTAGCGATGGCCCAACTTGAGATGTGTTGACTTTATGATGGGAATCCCATAAGAAACATAAATACACATTCAGTAGAAACCGTATTCTAAATTTAGATTTTTCCCAGGGCAAGTGATACACAGCTCGATACACCGCTGCACTCTCCCATGCTAAATGAGGAATTCAGCAGTGCGTGACGTAGGGGAACAGTGCTGGGAAATGTAGTGAGAGAAATCCTCTGTCGTGACAATAATTGTTTTTGTTTTTCACTGTCAATACATTCTTGAACAAATTACATGATATATTCAGCACTTTATTATAAAATAAGCTTTATTGTTAATGAATGTGAAAAACCCTTTAAAAATTTTTCTATATTTTCTGCCATAAAATATGACCTAAAACATCATCAGATATTCACACAAGTCCTAAAAAGTAGAAAAAGAAGAAACCCAGTTAACAAAATGAGACCAAAATATTTATTACTTGGTCATTTATTTATTGAGGGAAAAATGATCCAATATTACATATTAGTGAGTGGCAAACGTATGTGAACCTTTGCTTTCAGTATCTGGTGTGACCCCCTGTGCAGCAATAACGCAGCAGTTAAACGTTTTCCGATAAACGTGTTTGATCAGTCCTATGCACACCGGCTTGGAGGAATTTTAAAGCCCATTCCTCGTACAGCAACAGCTTTAAACTCTGGGATGTTGGTGGGTTTCCTCACATTAACTGCTCGCTTCAGGTCCTTATCCACAACATTTCAGTTGGATTAAGGGTCAGGACTTTGACTTGGCCATTCCAAAAACATGAACTTTAATTCTTTCTTTTTAACCATTCTTTGGTAGAACGGCTTGTGTGCTTAGGGTCGTTTGTCTTGCTGCATGACCCACCTTCTCTTGAGATTCAGTTCATGGACAGATGTCCGACATTTTCTTTTAGAATTCTCTGATATAATTCAGACTACTTCATTGTTTTCGTTCCAATGATGACAAGCCTCCTACGCCCCAGCTTGGCCAGATGGGCAGCAAAACAGGCCCGAAAAACAATGATACTACCACCCCCATGTTTCATAGATGGGATAAGGTTCTTGTTGTGGAATGCAGTGTTTTCCATTCTCCAACCATGTAACACACTTCTTTTAAAACCAAAAAGTTTCTATTTTTAGTCTCATCTGTCCACAAATATTCTTCCAATAACCTTCTTGGCTTCTAAGGGTTCAACAAAAAAATTCAAGCACGCACTGTAAGTCTTTCAAGTGTACTTAAAGTAGGCTGTGCTATGAGATTATGTGTATACAGTAAAAATGTATATGTTAAACTTCTTGGTTTTATGATAAGTTTTACGATGGATTGTCGGAATGTATCCCCATTGTAATCGAGGCCTACCTGGAAGTATAATGTAGCAGACACCTCCTATCGAGAGCTGACCGCTAAAGCGCAGTTGAAAGCGAAGGGTTTCACTCAAGGTGCCCACAGTGGCAAGCTTGACAGACCTTGGCTATGGAATTTAACAGCCATCTGATTGACAAGGTCCACAGCCTTACCTGCTGAACTACATGCCCACCAAACTACCTTGCAAATGCTATATAATACAAGCATGATGAAAATAATATAGTCACAAACTTCTGCAGTAACTTTCCTGATTAGCCTAGCAAACTGAATTAGCCATGTCCAGCTTTTCTAATGTGCCAGATCTAGAACAATCAAATCTTTGTTGTTTAAGTTCTGGCTGTGGCGGTGGCATTGTGGGTGGAATTAGCACTGTTCTAGAATAACATGAGGAGCTTTCAATTTGAACCAGCTTGTGATGCCCTAATAATTCAGCGACTTGTAGATAAATTGTAGTAGTCTCTTCCCAGTTAGTTTTTCCCTGCCACTTGCTAACCAAACACAACTTTTATGATTTCTCATTGAATTGTAGTACTTGTCATTACATAAACAAAATGCCACAACACAGCCTGGTCCCAAATGGTGCTTTGCATGGCTAGAAGAGGTTGTTTTGATAGCAGCTGATGTGACACAGAAAGTATTTTGGAGCTTAAGATTTGGAGGAAAAAAATGTGTGGATTGTAATCATTATACCATTATTTGGCAAACTAACTTTTACAGTAGGGTTATTGACCAGTTGTCAGAGGTTCATTGGCTGAATGTCAAGAAGATACCATAGCCGTCCTGTCTGTAGAGAACACATATTTACCAATTGCTGAGTTAGATTTAGATTAGAATTTATCATCTACGCCGCCCAAGGAGGTTGGGTCCCTTTTTTGAGTCTTGGCCTCCCCAAGGTTTCTTCCTATAACTCAGCGGGGTTTTTTCCTTGCAAAACTGGTCCGCCTAGGCTTGCTCCAATTGGGATTGGAACGTAGTTATTAGGAGATAATCTAAACTTGTAAAGCTGCTTTGAGGGAGACAATGCTCCATTGTAAAAAGCGCTATATAAAATAAATGTTGACTTGACTTGAACTTGAGTGCGAGTGATGCATTTCACCCCACCCCCTGGCATTTTCATCTTTCCCTAGGAACATTAACCAATCACTGGTGATTGAGTTAATGTATACAGAATGGGACAGTTAGTGCTTCTTTTTCCAGGTGCATGAAACACCAGTTTAAAAAAAAGTCAGTGACTAAGCTTTACATGCATCAGAGAAAGCAGAGTAATAACCCTGACTTCAAATTGGTAGCAGCATGGCTGAAAAGGGAGACTCGGTTTAGGGTTGGAAATTGGAAGTGAGGGAAGAAAAGGAAAATGGGGTAGAAATAATAAAGGCAAAAGCGTCTCAATGGCTTCAAAATGTACTTGTATATGTACACTAAAATAAAAGCAATGGGTTTTTTTAGAACTTACATTTGAACTATATGGTCAATAAAAATGGCAGTTTCTCGCTCTTCACAAGGTCCTGTTTTATGGTGGAAACTTTTTGTCTGGTCTGGACCATTTTCAGGTTTCACATGAGTTCGACTTGCAAAGCAATGAGTCTCTTGGGGGGGGGGATTTTTTTTATGGCATTTTTGTGGTCGTCTAACAAAAGTTTGCATTCTCCTTGGCCTAACTGAAGGTATTGCTTCATATGTTTGCTTACTTGTAACTAACATGAGGTTATTGTCTGCTAGGAAAAATACAAACACTTCTGTAAGTCCCGCTCTGGATAAGGGTATCTGCTAAATGCTGTACATGTAAATTGTAGGTGCGCATTTTGTCATTACTGCAGGCAGTGAAACACACTCAATGTTTTGTATTTTCTTCGTAGGATTTCTAAACAGCAGTGCTTGCCAAGTAGTCATGCCAATCACCAGGATTAACCACTTTTGGCAGGATTTGTGGAGCCAAAATGAACCACATTACGTTCTTGTGAACAGGGTCCAATTGACTGAAATGGTTGTTGAAGTGGAACATTACTGTAGTCACTTAGTGGTTATATGGTATTGTAAGTAAATATAATGGGTATTTTCACAAGAATACTGCGTGCAAATGATAAAATTTCGTCAGAGATACTGCTGAAAAACACGAGTGGAACGCTGCCAATCCACAACACCATCCCTGATTGAACTTAATTTACCCTCTGCCTTTTTCCATCAAATGGGAAAATGAGAATCAAAAAGACTTGTGCAAGTATGGTTTTTTTTCCAGACCACATGTTTTGTGTTGGACAAGAAGGCATTTATATCCAACATTGTAACTGTAGCATTACTTGCATCCACCTGTATTCCAATGGACTTGCTGGGTCTTTGTCTCCGTTTTCCACAAATTGGCTTCTCAGTTGTCCAGCTGTTGGATAGCTTGTTTGAATCGTTACTTGCCAGAGCTACCACTAAAGACTGGAATATTTGTGGTGCAAAAAAATTGGCGCAGGATACGTGAAATAACAATGTAGCAAGAGTTCCTTGCAATTCTTATTCCCAAAGTTTGTCAGTAGATTGCTGGGTCATAGTTTACGTTCTGTATATACAGCCAGGTCAAAGTGGCATTTTGCTGCTGCAGCCATTGCAGCAGATTTACTTTACACAGCGGATTTCAAGTAAAAATGCAAAATGCATCAAAACTGGTCAAATTGGATCATAACTTGTGACTGGCACAAAACATTGCAATTATGAACCATTTTAATACAGTTCCATTTTTCGGAGCCATCCAATGTACTTAGCCAAGACGTACCTGCTACAGGAAGCCTACTGTTCAGTGTGGCCTACAGTGGCGAGGAACCTCAAGCAGAAGCAGCTTCGGAAAAATATGGCAAACACTACAATCTGTTGTGATTGTATGCAAGGAGCCTCAACCAGTCACTCACTCCAACACAGCCTCCGTTGTCCTGCAGCATCCCCATCTTTTGTTGGAACACAGAAGACAAAGAGGTGACGGATGTACGAAATCCCCTCGCAGAGGAGCACAGTATGGCTGATGTGTGGTATGCGGTCCTGGAAGGCCCAGCCAGGCTGCTGATCACTACAGAGATCTCATTCAACCAAATACAATACGGACAGGGCACTCACAACAGGCCACACAATGCCCTGCACACAGCTGACAGTCACCGGCAACAACACGCTCATTGAGCATGATTGATGGAGATGGAGAAGTACAGAGAAAGCAACGATACCAAGGCAGGAAAATCCACAGCAGACTTCGTTCAAAACTTATGCATCTAAGCATTTGGTGCTGTCAGTATTCTAATTAGCTATCATGCTTTATCTGGAGGTACCTGCACCAATTGCTTTAAAGAATAATCTCACATGGACTTCTGTAGACTCCACTATCCAAAGTCTGCTGCAGAGACTCCAAACTGCTACTCTCAGGACTCGTATTTGCAACTTCTTACACTGAACTGTGTATACACAATGTTGTTAGATTCCCTATATATTTGACAGGACAATACTTAATTGTGTTATCCAGTCTTACTCAGGGGCTTCCCATTTGATCTTGGTTCCTCTCACGTCATCTTGCTTGTGAATTCAGGGAGTTTTCCAAAGTTTCCTCTGGCTTCTTCAGTTCGAACTTTTTGGAAATGTGTTTTGCAACATTTTCTTCATTTTGTCCATATACTGTGGTATATGGTGGTGGGGACTGGGGTAGTCTAGTGGTTAAAGTACTGGACTATGGACCAAAAGGTCCAGGGTTCAAATCCCACCTCTGCCACTGTTGGGTCCTTGAGCAAGGCCCTTAATCCACAATTGCTTGGATTGTAAGATTGTATCAATTGTAAGTCGCTCTGGATAAGGGCGTCTGCTAAATGCTGTAAATGTAAATATACATTGGCCAATGTGCCAATGATTTTCAGAAGCTGTTTCAGCCCTCTCCATAAAATGTTCTATATTTCTGAATAAATATGCCAAAAACATCGTCAGATTGGTCCGATAATTAGATTAGATAATTTGATGATGAGAATCCAATTAAACAAATGAGACAGAAATGTTATACTTCCTCCAACTTGGAGCCAGATCTCCAAAACATGTTTTGAGAATGAAAACCTTATCCCATTTGTGAAATGTGATGGTGGTAGTATCATGGATTTTGGCTGTTTTGTTGAGTCTGGGCCAGGACAACTTGCAACTAGGGATGGTGCAATGAATTCTGAATTACACCAGCAAATTCTAAAGGGAAAGATCAGGACTTGTGTCCAGAAAGTGAATCTCAAGAGAAAGCAGGTCATGCAGCAACACAATACAATAAAACAAGGAAATATAGAACTATATAAGAGTATAGTATAGTATATTAATACATAAAATATGAATATGAGCAAGTCTCTGGGCGTTATTTAGTCTAGTAGGTAAGAGTTTTGGGGGCATGGCATCCTCTATCAAGATGAGGAGGGGAGGGGGAGTGAATGTCCCCTTATTTGTAATTATAATACCAAATGATTATTTTGAAGTGTTTAAGTGCCTTTCAGGAAGCAAATTATAACTTTATTGGATTACCAAAAATAGTGATTTTATGCCAGTTAAAAATTATTTTCTTCCTTAATTTCTGTATCGTGATATACCGTTACTGTTATACATGATGATTATGTATACCATGATGTACAGGATTTTGACAATACTGCCCACCTCTACTTCCGAATATGCGCACAGACTGACTGCGTCCTAAACCACGCATTACTGTACTAAATATTATGTCAGATTCACCACTGCCAATTAAATTGTTCCCACTAATTAAAGTACAGTTGGAAGGTTATGGTGTCCAGTCCCGACTCCACCATGCTGTCACTGGCCTTTAAGCAAGGCATTTAACCCATAACTGCTCAGGTGATGTGCATGTCACTCTGGGTAAGGATGTCTGCATAATGTAGTAAATATAGCATATGATTTTTGTACATGTTCTGTTTGGGGTGCAACGGTACACGGAGGTCATGGTTCAGTTCATGCAATGGTTTGGACATCACACTTTGGTATGAGTTCGGTACAGCAACATAAACCACCACATGCATGAGGCTTAATTGTATTTGCATTTATTTATTTATTTTATTAGTGTTGTATTCTACACTACCACAAGGTTGTTGGTACAGCCTGTAGTGTGTTAAGCAGCAAAATGTAAATAGTGAACCTACGCTCTCGCATAGGTTACATTTTAGGTAGGAGTTATTAAATCAATAAAAATATATTGGTGAAGACATCAAATATAAATTGTACAGACAGAAGTTTCTGAAAACCCAAAAACTACATCCCGAAACATGGGTATTAGCATGGAGTTTCATGCCCCTCTGCTGCTACAACAGCCGTCACTCTTCTGAGAATGTTTTCCAGTAGAATGTAGAACCTCAATTTGAGGTCAGGCACTCATGTTCTCAGTGGTGTCTGATGAAGTTAAATTCAAGGCTCAGTGCGAGTCTGCCAAATTCCCCATAAAAGTTGGCAATCCATTCCTTTATGGACTTAGGAGGCCAGGACAAAACATTTTTCAGGAGGTGGAAACCTATTAAAATGGCATACTGAGGTAAAGTGCCACCAAGGTTTTCACTATAACCCATTCTGTTGCCACTGTTGTTTTTCTGTGGAGATTCTATGCTAGTAAGCTTCATGTTGTGAACCTTTTAGGAGTAAGTGTGGCTGAAATAACAAAAATAACAAATGACACTAATTAGAAGTTGTATCCCCAAACGTTTGGCCATATAATGTGCATTAGCATATTTAATGTCTTTCTGCACACACACCCTACACCTGTCAACTGCTGTCAATGCGCCGGCCACATTCAGTCCACCCCTCAAATTCCACTGCAGTCATAGTACACTGGGCACCTGAAAGTTTTACACACAGGAGCTATCAGACAGACCTTCTAGCTCCTGTGTGTCAGTTGCACTACCCATTGTTGCTGACTCAGTTAGATGCGGGTCAGCTTTAGCTAAGATTAACATGGCATGGTGTTAATGGCTTGCAACTTAAGGTTTTCTGGTGAGAGTTGCTTGTGAAATTTGGTGCTGTCTTACATTCATCAATCTTTGCGCATGTATTCTCTGTATGACTGCATGGACAAATACATGTGGCATTATACCCCTGTGGTCTATCGCAAGCTTAGTGTATATTACTTAAACACATGCACATATGAATAGGAATGGGCTTTTTGGAAGGGTAGCAGCAAAGAACCCATTTTTTAGGAAGGGAAACAGGCTGAAAAATCTAAGATGAAGTTCACAAAGATTGGAATGAAGATTATTATGGATTGACAAATCCAAGTTTGAAATTTTTGGGTCCAGTTGTTATCAATATGTTATATATGGTCATTTTACCATTGCTTAAACAAGACATTTAAGGTTGGCACTTTTATATACAGCACTGTGTGTATATATATATAAACAAGATCATGAACTTGATCATGACAGGCCTATGCATATGGTATACATGTAAAGGCATTATTATAGGATACCTGGATATACTTCATGGCTGTTGAAGCGGCCTGGGTCCTTTCTGTGTGGAGTCTGCATGTCCTCCCCGTGTTCGTGTGGGTTTTCTTCGGGTACTCCGGTTTCCTCCCACAGTCCAAAGACTGTGTATTAACCTTGTTGGGTTAATTGATTACTGTAAATTGGCACTGACTTGAGTATATATATGTATGACTAGTCTTGATATAACCTTGTGTGTCGCTGAAATGGCCACTGATGCCGATAGCGACGTTCAATAAACCAAACAAACAAAATGGCATCATGGCTGTTCAGTCACCATATCAGTCTGTATATGATGTTCAGCTGGAAGGGCCTTAATGTCAAGGCATTTTCACCCAAAGAACTACCACACACTAGATATTTTCTCTTTTTCAGACCATTCTCTGTAAACCCTGACACCTGTGTAAGAGATGCCTGTGCATGAAAATCCCAGTAGATCAGCACATTCTGAAATACTCAGACCAGCCACTGGAAGTCACTTAAATCACCTTTCGTCCTTATTCTAATGCTCTTTTTGAAGTTCAGGAGGTCGTCTTGTCCATGTCTACATGCATTGAGTTGCCGCTATGTGATTGTGTCTGTGTGTGCACAGTATATGGGTTATATGGCTTTATATACATTTACATTTACAGCATTTAGCAGACGCCCTTATCTAGAGCGACTTACAATTAATGCAATCTTACAATCCAAGGAATTGTGGGTTAAGGGCCTTGCTCAAGGACCCAACAGTGGGATTTGAACCCTGGACCTTTTGGTCCATAGTCCAGTACCTTAACCGCTAGGCCACCACAGTTCACATATAGCCACAATACTGTAGTCTTTCCCATACATACATACATACTAATATTTTGTTCGCCTTTAGCTTTGATTGTGGCACGCATTTGCTGTGGCATCGTTTCAACAAGCTTCTGCAATATCACAACATTTATTTCTGTCCAGAGTTGCATTAATTTCCCCCAAGATTCTGTATTGATGATGATTTGGACCACTGTGCAAAGTCTTCTCCAGCACATCCTAAAATTCTCAATGGGGTTCAGGTCTGGACTGTGGTGGCAAATTCATGTGTGAAAATGATGTCTCATGTTTCGTGATCCACTCTCAATTTGAGCCCGATGAATCCTGGCATTGGAGTATCTTGGAATATGCCCGTGCCATCAGGAACCCGTTGATGGAATAACCTGGTCATTCAGTATATTCAGCTAGTCAGCTGACCTCATTCTTTGGACACATAACATTGCTGAACCCAGACCTGGCCAACTGCAGCAGCCCCAGATCACAGCACTGCCCCCACAAGCTTGTACGGTGGAACTTGGCATGATGGGTGCATCACTTCAGCCACCTCTCTTCTTACCCTGATGCACCCATCACTCTGGATCAAGGTAAATCTGGACTCATCAGACCACATGGTCTTCTTTCATTGCTCCAGAGTCCAATCTTTATGCTCCCTAGTAAATTGAAGCAGTTTTTGCTGTTAGCCTCACTGACTAGTGGTTTTCTTAAGGCTACACAGGTGTTAAGTGCCAATCCCTTGAGTTCCCTTCGCATTGTGCGTGTGGAAATGCTCTTACTTTCACTATTAAACATATCCCTGAGTTCTACTGTTGTTTTTCTATGATTTGATTTCACCAAAAGTTTAAGTGATCGCCGATCTCGATCATTCAAGATTTTTTTCCTACCACATTCCTTCCTCGAAGATGATGTTTCCCCACTGTCCTTCCACTTTGTAATAATATGTACGGCAGTTCTTAACCCGATTTTAGTAGTTTCAGCAATCTGCATCCAAACAAGCATGTGTGGGATGTGCTGGACAAACAATTGTGTATCATGGAGGCCCCACCACACAACTTAAAGGATCTGCTTACTAATGTCCTGGTGCTAGATACAACCGGACACCTTCAGAGGCCTTGTGGAGTCCATGACTTGATGGGTCAGAGCTTTGGCAGCACAAGGGGGACTTGCTCAGTTATGGGCATGTGGTTTTGATGTTATGGCTGGTTGATGTATATATCAGGATTTCCAAAAGAACAGTACCTTTATTTACTGTCCTGTAAGACGGTACCATGACGCATTTTCCTGCTTGCGATGTTCAACATATCCTTGCCTTATATCCTTATTTAAACAGCCTGTAAAAATAGCCTACAATTTGTGAGCTATAAAAAGTCTTGCCTACAAATAGCAAAAGAACAGCATGTTACCATGGCTCCCGCGATTGGTGTAGATTGCAAGTACATAAAACAAATAAATTCCTCACAAATTGATAGCCAATGTGTTCACTTCTACGTAAGGTGCCTTTCTAATGTAATGTATGTTAATCTAGGTGACACTATTCAGCCTTTATCCGTTTGTTTAGCACACAATATACATCTCTCAGCCCTACTGTTATACTGTTTACTGTCAAAATCATGCTTAGTCAGTTGGATGTTGGTATTTACTGCCTATTGTACTTGGAAATGTTTTTATTTTTTCTTTCTCTGAAGTCATTTCTAAATTTAATACAAAAAACCTGAAATGTGTGTTAGTACGCTTTGCGGTGACACCCAAGTATAAGCTGTATGTGGGGAAACATGGTGACTGATCTGGAGTTTTTTTGTTCATTCTCCTTTTCCTTCTACCTTTTCTGTTGTTTGTCTTCTTTTCGTTCATCGCCCGTGGTTTTTTTTTTTTTCTTACACTTCATTTTCCTCCGTCAGTCTTTCTGCCCCTCTCCCGCGCTCTCTCTCTCTCTCGCTCTCTCTCTCTCTCTCGCACTCTCTCTCTCCTCCTTCGCTCCTTCACTTATTTCACAGAAATACACCCACTCAAATGCAAACATTCATATCCTCTGTGTCAGTTGGTGGCTCTCATTCATACCGTAGCTGTGAAGAGCGGGAGGACTCGGTGCTCCTCCGTTGCACTCTGTTCTGTTTGGACAGCTGACGTGGAGAGGAATTTCAGGACTGGTTTACTGTGAGTATGTAAGGCTGTGTATTTTAACAATGAGGAATCACTGATGTGGTCACTATGCATATCTGGAAAGGGGCGTAGAGTTACAGGCAGAGAGTGTGCAGTCACTGACACAGCATTACTCAAGTGAACTGTCATGCCGTGATGTGAACTTGTGTGTCGGAGTTGGGTTGCTGATCATTTGACCTTGTATTTAATGGATGTTTAGTATTTGGTTATAGTAATTCCTACTCTGAGCCTGTTTGAAACCGCAAAGCTTGTATAAGATGTTGGAACCTATTATTTTCAGAGAGAACCTGTAGTGCAATATTCTATGAAGTTGATCCGGTTTTGCAATCCTGAGCTGTCTAGAAATGATCTATTAGACATGCGTTTGTGCTCAAAATTACTCAAAGCTTGAGCAGAGCACAATGTAGGAGAAGTCGTCATATTTCTTGCACTCAAAACGGACTCATATTTATGAATGGTGTCCATCCATTTTTCACAGTAGCACCATTTCATACCAGGGTGGTTGAACTCACCGGTTTGTTCCACTTACCTAGTGTGATTGCAGACATTATATGCTGGTCATTTAGACCCTGTTTGCAGGATTGTATCCAGACGGGGCTAAGCCACATCAAAATGTCTGTGCAAGTGCACCCCAGTGACGCACTGAAAGCCGATTTGAATCCACTACAGGTGGTGGCTTGAGATGCATTGTAGCCACACATTCAACAAGTGTAAATGTATCCGTCTCTGCCAAGACACATATACCTGCAAAAACCTGCCCAATGCTTTGCATCATGGCACGCATCATCCATGACATCCATCCCTACATGGCCAAAGAAACAATAATGATGGGCTCGGATATCTGGACGTTTCAAGAACGTTTTTAATTTTTACGACTAATTTGGACATGTATCACTCTGTGCCCCATAGTTGCACTTGTTGCAACTTCACTGCTGCATTCTTCAAGTTTAGCAGCAGTCTGTTTCTAAACTTTAACTCCCAAACATTAATGTATCTACCTCTACCTCATACCCGGGCCACTTAATGCCGATGTGCATACTTCACATTTTATTCGAACTATGACTCCATGACTTTAGTTTCGTTCTTAGATTTATCATCTACGCCACCCAAGGAGGTTGGGTCCCATTTTGAGTCTTGGTCCTCCTAAGGTTTCTTCCTATAGCACTTAGGGAGTTTTTCCTTGCCACTGTCGCCCTAGGCTTGCTCAATCTGGGATTGGACGTAGTTATTAGGAGATAATCTAAACTTGTAAAGTTGCTTTGAGACAATGCTCCATTGTAAAAAGCACTATATAAATAGATCTGACTTGACTTGACTTGACTTAGTTTAAAGAATTTTAGAGATTAGGTAAAATCACAACCTTTGATGCATCAACCAACTTTTGCAAATAAAAATTGTATACAACTAGAGATGCACTGATTGGAATTTTAGTGGCCAATTCTGATTGCCTATATATATATATATATATATATATATTTTTTTTTTTTTTTTAATGATTTTGGCCTATTCTGATTTTCTTTTGTCTAAGCTTGTCTTTGCTTTTGTTAGTTTTGTCAAATTCTACATAATTAGGGGGTGATGCTGTTTTAAATGTCTTATCGAAATCGTTGTTCTGAACATTTTCTGAGTTATTACACCATGGCTTAAGCATGTATTGCCAGCTACATTTTGTGCAAACCTGGTGAAGACTTACAGGAAACGTTTGACATCTGTCATTGCCAACAAAGGTTATGTTACAAAGTATTGAGTTGAACTTTTGTTATTGACCAAATACTTATTTTCCACCATAATTTACAATTAAGTTCTTTAAAAATCCTATAATGTGATTTCCTGGATATTTTTTTCTCATCGTGTGTTTCATAGTTGGTGTACCTATGATGAAAATTACAGACCTCTCTCAACTTTCCAAGTAGGAGAACTTGCACAATCAGTGGCTGACTAAATACTTTTTTGCACCACTGTATACAGTCATCTGTAACTTTATTAGGTACAACTGTTCAACTGCTTGTTAAGACAAATATCAACCAATCACATGGCAGCAACTCAGTGCATTTAGGCAAGTAGACAAGGTCAAGTCAATCTGCTGAAGCTCAGACCGAGCATCAGAATGGGGAAGAAAGGTGATATAAATGACTTTGAATGTGGCATGGTTGTTGATTCTCGATTTCTGCTGTGACTGATTGTAGGGTCAGGGTTTGGTGTAAACCAGATGAAATCATGGATCCATCTTGCCTTGTATCACGGTTCAAGATGCTGCTGGTAGTGTAATGGTGTGTGCAGATTTTTTTGGCACGTTTAATACCAGTTGAGCATTGTTTCTGACAATGTCCATGACCATGGCCGATAGCTATTTCCAGCAGTATAACATAGCTCAAATCATCTGAAACTGGTTTCTTGATCATGACAGTGAGTTCACTGTACTCAGATGGCCTCTGTGTGAGTGGAACAGGTTATTTGCATAATGGATGGGCAGTCAATAAAACTGCAGCAACTTGCATGATGCTATAATGTCGATGTGAACCAAAATCTCTGAGGGATGTTCCCAGCACCTTGTTGAATCTATGCCAAGATGAATTAAGACAGTAAGTGCAGTAAGTCCCAACAAAATATAAACTGTTTCAAAATGTAAAATCCCCACCATATTCTATCCCATGTTTACTTAGCAGACAACTGTAGCATGTCCTGATGCAAATCCAAACCGGTTCCATACAACTGATGTTGAGGGTTTTTTTTTTTTTAAAGCATACTGTGTTAACAAATAAAGAAAACATTCTAAGGACATCCCATTGCTTTCAAATGTGGAGAAATAACTGGTTTGGATTGTATTATTATCTGTTGTCTTTTGTCTTGTTCTGCACAACTATTTGTATAATTCAGTTATAAAGTGGCACATGACTTAATAGTTGTGGTGTGTTGTGTGATTTAGACTTGAAGTTAAGGCTTTCTGTTTACAGGTTTTGGTAAAATATCATTGCTGGTCCCTTAGCAATTAGTAATCTTAGACCTTATGTAGTGAGGTAGCAGTAGTTAAGTACATTTTTTTTTTACTAGATATCTTCTTATAACTCTTATTCAAGTAATTATTTTTATCAGTAATTCATAAAATTTACTTTTGCTTTTACTTGAGTAGCATTATTTGCTACACCACCAATTCTGATGATGATGATAATAATAATAATACAATAATAGAAATATAATAACCATATGTGTGGAAACCAGTTTTTGAGGACTTGATTCTGAAATCTGGACTGGGCTTATAATGTGAAAGTTGGCTGGTGTGGTTACTGTGCCCCAGGTTTGAACCTAGATCAGGTAAAAAAAAAAAATGCATGTCCAGATGCTGGTAGTTTTCAATTGTACAAATTGAATGAATTACATTGGAAATTGTCCTTTAATGAGCTTTAATTATTATAAGCAATTACGGACAGAATGTAAAAATGTCTGTCTCTAGTCATGATAGATTTTCTGTTCTGAGAGACTTGGCATACAGTGGCCCTGATACCATAATAGTATACAGGTATGCACTGTTTAATGAATATTTTCTGTGAAATAAGATTGACTGAAATGGATGTTGACCAGACATAGTTTCTTAAGGCTACTGTAATGTAAATATAAAGGGTATTTTCACAAGAAAAATGTGTGCCAACGAGACATAAATGTGTCGGAGATGCAGCTGAAAATAAGTGCAACGCTACATAATCCCTAATCTCATCGCGTCCGAAGCCTAAACTGTTATGCTGTTTACATTCATTCATTCACTTTCTTAGTGCCGGCGACACAGGGCACAAGGCAGTAACAACCCTAGACAGGGCACTAATCCATTGTAGGGCACATACACTCATACACACATTCACAAACTAGAGGCCCTTTTAGAGACACCAATTAACCTAACACAAATGTCTTTGGACTGTGGGAGGAAACCGGAGTACTCTGAGTAAACCACAGGGACATGGGGAGGACATGGAGACTCCACACAAAGGACCCAGACCCAGGACCTTTTTGCTGTGTGGCGATAGTGCTACCCACCGAGCCACCCACACTGTTTACAGCTTGTTACAATTCAAAAAAAGTATTTGAATAAAGTATCTCAAAGTCTCTAAACACATGAACCGAGTTAGAACAGCCTCTAGTCCAAACATGAGCTACTGAGCAATAGAGGCTTTATGAGATACTTTATTCAAATACTTTTATAATATATATATATATATATATATAATATACCATACATACATACTGTGTGTATGTGTATATATCGTATATATATGTGTGTGTGTGGTTGTGTGTGTGTGTGTTATGTATATGTATATATGTATATATATATATATATATATATATATATATATATATATATAATATATATATATATGTATAGTCTCATAGTTATAGTACTTATGATGAAAATTACAGACCTCTCTCATCTTTCTAAGGTGCAGCTGTTTAAGGCCCTCAACATCCACAATCGAAATACAGATTTTTTTTTTAGTCCCATTAGAGCTGGGTGATATGACAATATTTTTTATCATATCTTGATACATTTTGTTTATGGTGATGGACAATATTACACGACCAGCTGCATGTTGTCATTATAATGAGTGAGTGTAATTTTATTTCTGTTTAATTGGATGGAGTGCAGCACATTTTGAATAAAAATCTTTTTGTATTGGATAATATTTGAATAGTAGTTTTTTAAGAGTCTGTCACTACTGATGCATTTCGTCTGTGATCATTTTGTATCGTGAAGATAAATATAGTGTATATATAGTTGTAATAATATAGTGTAATTTTTTGGTTGGCTCTGGATTCAATGTTGCCCCTTGCAGAAGAACCGTCCTGGATTCAATCCTCAGGTGGGGTTGGTCTGGGTCCTTTCTGTGTGTGGAGTCTGCATGTCCTCCCCATGTCCACGTGGGTTTTACTCTGGTTTACTCTGGTTTCCTCCCGCATTCCAAAGACGTGTGTGTGTTTAGTTTAATTGGTGTCTCTAAAAATAGTGCCCCTAGTGTATGAGTGTGTATATGCTCTACGATAGATTGCTGCGCTGTCTATGGTTGTTCCTGCCTTGCTTCCTATGCCGCCGGCTATGTACCGGCTCCGGCCCGTCGGCTCTCCCACGACCCTGTTCAGGATTAAGCGGATAAGAAAGTGAATGAATGAATGAAAATATTTTTGTCTTTAAATATTGTGATACAGTATTTTTACCATATTGCCCACCCTTGTTTCCCAGACAGTGAGTGGATGAGCGTTAAACGGCGCATAGTTGTATCGCAAGAACGTTCACATACTTGTGCTACCACAAACATTTACCTTGAATGGCTTTCTTTTAGCTGTTGTCACATTTTTAATGTGACTGCCACACTGCAGTAATACTAGAAGTCCTACTGTTGTCTCTTTACAGTTACTGGTTTAAAGCTTAAAGGGTTAAATATTGTTTATGTTCATGTGTGACTGCATGTATGCGTCTATCTCGTCAAGCGAAGGATGTTGAAGTGTAGTGAAAGGGCACTTCTGAAAAACATCAAGCGACTTCCTCATTAACACTGATTTGTTTATGGAAGGTTAAGTGACGAGAGAGCAGAAGGTGACCGGAAACAGCAATTAGAGGCTCAGTACCGACGTTAAGATGACGAACCTTGTCAGCTCCTCATGGTGTCTGAGTGGGCGGCCGTGTGCAGGTTTTAGAGTGAGGTATCTGATTCATAGACGCTCTCTGACGGCTGCTGCGTTTCATTCGCTTCCTGAGGTGGGCGGATTCTTCCTCTCTGCATCACGGTCTGAAAGCCAGGGAGCAAATGATTGACGGGACCGTGCTGAAAGTTGCTTGGGTGGCCTGGCAGTGAAAGCAACTTTACTTGTTTCTCCCTTCCTGGAATATAGAGAATGCAATGTGCTCGCACTGAACTTATTCTACGTTGACAGCTTAACCGGGACTGTTTGTTTCAGGTATGCTACATACAATATTTAAAAATGTCTGAGTTTTTTTTAGCTCACTGCAGTGCAATACAGGCATGGTATAGACTACAAATAATCTGTGTGTCTATTGAGATCTGCTTTTCAGTATCCAGTATGAGTGGCTGTTTAGATGAGGAAATGCTCTCATGTCGTGGTTGTTAAGAACCTGGGTGATGACGGTATGATCTACATGTTGAAATATCTTAACACCATGACACTTTGTAGTATCCTAGCTATAGTGGGACACTACATCAAGTGTTAAAATACATTTATCGACAAATATTTTATGATGTGATTCTGTTTGGAGTCTGTTTAGAATGGATGGAAGGATTGATTAAGTGATGGGTTAATAAAAATAGATGGATTAGATGATTGATAAGTTAATTGATAGTTAATTGGTGCAGATGTGTTGGTGGATGGTTGGTTGATTGACTGGTCGACTGACCAAGGGATTGGTCAATAATTTTAATGGAGGTATGTTGTTACTGTAGGTTGATTGGTTAGTAGATTGGATGGTTGGTTTATTGAATGACAAAAGAGTTAATAGATGAGTTGGTTGGGTGATTATGTTGGTTAAGGGACTAATTGGATTAGTTGGTTGGTGGAGGGATTGAATAAATTGGTTAGTTGCTTATTGGGGAATAGTGTGGTTGGAAGGATGAATGGAAAGTTGGGGGATTGAACTGGGATCGGCGATGAGTTGATTGGTTGACTTTTTGATTGTTAGATGTAGTTTAATTGGTTGGTAGATGGATTGCAACAAACAGATAGGGTGGGTGATGTGGTAAATATACTTTATCACGATAATTAAAGCCTTTTTCATGATACACATTGTGTCAGAATACATGATCGCAGACCAAATGCATCAGTAGCGACAGATTCTTACATTTACAGCATTTAGCAGACGCCCTTATCTAGAGCGATTTGGTACAATCTTACAATCCAAGCAATTGTGGGTTAAGGGCCTTGCTCAAGGACCCAACAGTGGCAGCCTGGCAGAGGTGGGATTTGAACCCTGGAACTTCTGATCCATAGTCCAGTACCTTAACCACTAGGCTACCACAGTCCGTGTTCTTAAAAACTTAAAAACTACTATTCAAATATTATCCCATACTTAGTAAAGTTGCACTTCACCCAATTAAACAATACTAATTACACTTTATAATGAAACATGCAGTTTTTCAGAGTTCTTTGAGCACTGGCGATATCCTCAATATGCTCAGAAAAAATTTGTCATGATACTATAAAATATCGTCATATTGCCCACCCCTACAAGCAGTAATGGATGGGTTACTTGGAGAATTGAATTTGTTGCTGGATAGATTGGTTAAATGATTGCATGCATTGGTTGGGAACTGAATTAATTGTTCGGTTGTGAGATTATTTGATGGACATGTTGGGAATTTATTGGGGGATTGGTTGGTTGGTGGATTGATGGGTAGACTGACTGGTTGATTTGTGGACTCAAGCCACCTTCATTTTGATCCATGTGTGTTCTGAATAGTAGGGTTATCCAGACATTGAAAATTCGGAGATGCAGTAGATTGCATTCACAAATTTATTTGGTTCAAATTTGTGCTTAGGCAGCAATGACTTTTGATCTATTCCAGTGCTAAAGCATGTTAAGGCTAAGACATTAGCCAGGATCAGTTTTAGCCACTGTAACCACCTAATTTACTTTGTATGTAATTAGCCCTAAACATCTCAGTCCAGCTTAGCTTTTACGTACATTTTGCAGTGTAGCAATAATGTACATGGCATTGGCCTGGGGTTGTGAAACTGTGCCTGCTTAAAAAATAATGCCCCTGTATTTTTTAAACCATACTGCAGAGTTGTCACTTTGTGAAGTTAAAGGCTGTTTCTCAGTGTACACCACAGTCCGTTGTGATATTCATGGAGCTTTAAACGTAGGTGAGTTCATGACCTTACACAAATCCCTCCAGTATCTCAGTTTATCGCGGTTCAGGGCAGAGAATCTCTCGACCTTTTCTTCTTTAAGTTATGGTATTATTAATGTCACTTGCCTGACTTGCCTGTATCAAGCTAATCTGATTCACTGACCTTTTTGGCTTCTTGTCTGTAGAATAATATGATATATTAAATATCATCACAATAGTCTTATAGGTAGTCTAAATTGCAGGCTTTCCTTCATGTTAATGCTTTGCTCTGAGAAACTGAATGGTTGTTCTGCTAGCTCTACAACAGAAAGCTTAGGAATGCTACAACTCAGGCCAGCAATAGGGTGTGTTCACCTAACATCCGTGTGAGGTCCTTGTTTTATGAGCAGTCACAAGATGAAATCCTATATATTCGTTTGTCTATGTGGAGGTGATGTATGTGCAGCAGAGCCAAAAGTATGTGGACACCTAAATGTCACATCTAGAATGCAGTGAAAATGTTTTGCAATAGTGTATGTTCATTACACTGAATGTCTTCAAATCTTCGACTGAACCCAATAATGCAAGTTACCCAAAGTGAGCAAAAGAATGCAACAAACAATGCCCTTGTGAGGAAAAGTAAGTGCACCCTTAGACACAGTGAGTGCGTTTACGTGAACTTAATAATGTGATCATAGTCGGATTTCTGCAGTTATCTGATTACTGAAGTGGCCATGTATACAGCATACTCCGATCTAGAAATCAGCATAAAAATCAGATAAATAGAGCTGGATTTTACCCCAGTAATCGTATGTACTCATTGCATGTATACCAGTAACCCGATTGTAATCGGTGTTTTCAGATTGTGCATGTGCCTAAGACTTCCACCTCGGTCGCCAGGTCAGCGTATTCTAAAGATTTGGAGTTATTTGTCCTCTCTTTTCATTGACTTCAGCAGGTTTTTTTCTTTTTGAATCTGGCAACCCCGGAATTAAACGCTCCACAGCATTAAAGGCAATGAAACGGCTATCAAACACTTTGTGGAGACTCTGAAATGCAGTATAGACATTATTGGCTGGTTGCAAAGCAGAAATCCGATTATTACCTGAGTCATGTAAACCTAAAGGTTTCCCATTATCTGATTACTCAAGTGCATGTATACGCTGATTGGATTACTGACAAAATCAACGAAGGCTATCCTGTGTGGTTCAAGCCAGCAGAAGTGTTACTCTGGAACAAGTCACATAAATTTGTACTGCTGGTTATGACAGACGTGACATAATGCATCCCACACAATTGTGATGGGACTGATTAGCTGCAGCACTACATGAGAGCGCTAACAATCCAAGTCAGACTTTTGGGCATGCATTTGTATGTTGCTTGCACATGCTTCCTACTTAACCATTGTTGCACACCAGGTGGTCATAATGTTTTTGCTCGTCGTGCATACAGTCAAGGGCCAAAACACTGGGCCCAACCAAAATAGCGAAATCATTGTTCTACTCAATGGTGATGGCTTCAAACAGCTGGCAAGTACAGTCTTTGACAAAGAAAAAGAAAGAAAAAGAATTCACCAATAAGGAGTTGTTGGAGTTGAATTAAACTTTGTGTGAGTATAATGATGATATGTGTAATTATACATATTATACGTTATTAGAGTGAAAGTATAAGTTTATTGAGGAAAACTTTACAATTGAAAGGAGGTATGCTGTTAGGCCACTTCTAGTCTGGATACAAGATGACATGGTTGGGCATAGAGGCATACAGGTGCCACCTGTGTCTGGATGGTAGACAACAAATCTGTGGGAGCTGCCCTTCTCCACTGGTGGTATGTCTGGGCCGCCCGGAGCCTGTTCGTCATGTGCGCGTGCCCTGCCGAAACCACAGCTACCAACACGTCCTAACAACTAGATCAGAATGGCCAAGATGGCGGACAGTTCGTCAAAATAACTGTTGACTGGGCAATGTCTTCAAGTGCATCATAGTGCATTGAGGCATGTCTAGCAGTCAACGATTTCTCACCAAGAGGTAAACTACCAAAAATAGCTTCTGTGAGCTTTGTTATAGGGCAGCGTGTGAAGCACATTTACACCCTCTTGTGGCAAGAACCAGTGTCTAATCAAGCCACATCTGTAATCATTTACCTATATGCCTGAGACATAACTGCATGCCGAGGTTTGCAGCAAGTGTTTTTTTCTTTTATTTTTTGTCACTGAATATAGTTTTGAAAATATTTCCCCAGTTAGGTCGTGTTTAATGTGAGACCACATATTCTCTATAGGGTTCACATCTGGACTCAAGATTTAAAAAAAAGGGCCTGGTGGACTGTGCCAGATAGTTTGGAAGATTTTGATCACCTAGCCATGTGTTAGTATGAGTTTTATATCAAATAAGAGTATGTAAGGGATTTTCACTCTATCAGTACTGGCAGCACGGTTTCCTCACAGCTCCAGCATCCCCGGTTCAATCCAGACCTTGGACTTTGTCTGTGTGAAGATTGCATGTCCTCCCCGTGTCCGTGTGGGTTTACTCCGGGTGCTCCAGTATCCTCCCACAGTGGAAAGACTTACATTAGGTTAATTGGTTGCAGTAAACTGGCCTGATCTGTGTATATATATGACTCGTTTCAATATAATCTTGTGTATTGATGTAATCTTGGGTCTGCAGTTGAATAGCCATTGATGCTGCAAGCGACATTAAATAAACCAATCAGGTACACATCTAATTCAAATTTTCAGAGTTATCATGTCTTTTCTGCTGTTCATTGCTAAACTTGTTGATGTTGCTGTAAGTATGGTGGTGAAGCTGTTCCTCCGTCTCCTGTAGTGTGGCATTTAAAAGTCTGTTTGTACTGCCACTTTGCTTTGGATGAACATGTTGAAAGCTCAGTACGGGGTGCGAGAGGGCTGAGGTGGTGCCATTCACGTGCCGAGGTCAGTCTGTTTTGCCACTTCCTGCTGCCAGCGTGTTGCTGTTCTCGGAGAGGATGCTGGGGGACAAATATAGAGCGTCAGCTCACCCTCCATCTGCCACGGCTAGCTGTAGGCCTGTCTCTATGGGAACCGCCGCCAGGTTGCCAGCAGTGAAAAGAAGAAAGACAGTACAGTTTGTGTTTATTTATTTATTTTTGCTCCAAGCACAAGCCATTAGCATTCATCCCTCATTGTCGTGTGTCAGGCTGTGTCTTTTTAAAAAGTGGTTTTAAAAATAACTTTATTTAATATTCAGCATTCAGTTCCCATCTTGCACTCCAGTGACCTTGCATGCTCCGAGACACCAAAGCTAAACTTCATCCATTTTTTTAAGACATGAATGCGGAGTAAACAAATGGTGTATAACCAGAATTCTGACATTGGGAACATATGTCCAGTTGAAGGTCCTTATTTACATTAGTGATCCAGCGAAATAAAAATCGTCTGAAACTGAAACATTGGCCACACTGTGTACAAACCGCATTAGCTTTATTTCTTAGTTTTTTTTTTGCATTTTTTGAATGATTTAATGACATTTATTATTGGCTCGGTAAAATCTGAGCTTCACTGTCGGTCCAATTGTCTAACCAATTGCTGTACTCCTACCTTTGGACCAGTCACCACATACTTGCGTCACTCAGGGTTCCTATGAGCTGAGAAAATCCTACCTTGCAGTAGAGGCCAACAAAAATTCCTATACACAGCATTTTAAGAACTACAATCATTTCCAGTTCCTGTGGTGCAAATTATCCCAACCCCCCTTTCCTCACTGCTGTGTTTGCGCATTTTTGGACGCAAATTCAATGCAGCTCTAATTTAATATCTCACTGATCAAATGTTGAAACTGTAGTCATCCAACTGTCTCAGTAGTTATTTAAACTCCATGTCTGTATATGGGTAGGTGCATGGATACTGTGCATGGAGTTGTGTATATCTCCATCTTTGCGAATACCAAATGTTCTTACAAAAACCCAATACCGGATATAGCAAGAATGTAAAGGCATGTGGCTGGTCCTCACAAACAAAAGAGTTTGTGTTTACAGAAATGAAAGCAGACACTGAAAGACTAACAAAAAAAGGTTTGCTTTACGTTGCAAAAGTTAGCGTTAGCATTGTTTAGCTACAGTAGTACACAGCATATGAAAGATCGCATATAGTAATACAAGCCTGTGTGTGAAAGAGAATGTGGGACAGGAAATCTCCTCTCTGCAGGGTGATCGCAGCATCATTTGCCTTCTGACAATGCTCCTATTATTGCTTCTCAGATACACACTCGGTGCTTGGGTGGTACAACAGTCTAATACGCTAGCCCACTAGCACAGGGGACTCCAACTCCAGTTCTGACGTTGCCTTCCTGGAGATTTTGGACATCACATGCAGACACGATTGGCTATGCCATCCCCCAATACTTCAACATTGCTCATTAATTCCTACACCTTAATTAGATGTATAGGTAAACATGTATACTGTAATCTCTGTTATTTGGGTCCATAAAGAACTTAGCTGGCTTGTACAGACCCCTGACCATAACTTCATAAGACATCTTTGAGATGAATGGCAATGCCAAAAGTGAGTCAGGGCTTATTTTCCGACATCAGTCTCCAACCTCATAGTCATGTCTCAAGAACCACTGGAAAGCCTTCTTAGAAAAGTGAAAGCTGTTGTAGTGCCAATTGTGGTACCAATTCCATTGTAATACCCAAGATTTGTTTTTAATTTTTGGGTTTCCCAACATTTTGACCTTATAGGTCATGAGGGTCAACTAGGGCTGTGCAATATTGAATAAAAATGCATATCGTGTTATTTCCTTGGATATTATCCATAATGATAATTAGAAGATAATTTTGCAGTGTATATCTTGGGTGTTCAAAAGTTGTTTGAAACCTTCTGACTCAACCGCCTGACGTGTCTTTGAAGATGTAATTGTTTGACTTCTTGCCATCAGTTGTTTTATCTTGTTGTAAATTGCTTTTGTGCAGAATGATTTCATTGAAGTTTGCAAAAGCCAAACCAATGACGAAGACTGCAACTCTGGTGGTGTCTGTATTTTGTCTCCTAGCGCAGTTTATTCACTCTTTTTACTTCAATCATGCGCTTTTAGGTAGAATGCTAACTTTGTTTATGGCGCTAGCACACTGCAAGACGCAGTAAATATGTGAACCCTTAAGGGTGGTTTTTGACTATTTTTTTTGCAATGAGTGGCAAACCGGACAGAATGAATATAAAACATATTGCTAATAACTGCATGAAACACTGAGAAGTTATAGGCACTGTCTCAAGTATGCATCAAGCTCCAAGTCCTTATAATAGTAGTAAACAATTTAAATTTTCTTAACTTAGTTGATCTACTCTTTTTCTGACAATTCAACTTCAGTGGAAGACCACTATCCAAGTGTACTTAATTCTGAAAAAAATGATTTGAATATTGAATTCAAATAACGTTGATTTAGATTATTTATTAATGGAAAATCCTTACCTTATTCCTTTGTATTCAATAAATACAAAGCCCATTAAATATTAAAAAGTTAATACCGTTGCGTTGCTGCTTCAGAGATCACCAGTTAAGTTCCCAGCCTTCAGATCCCAGGCTTCATCTGTGTAAAGTTTGCAAGGTTTCCCTGTGTCTGCGTGGGTTTCCTCCAGGTACTTTGGTTTCCTCCTACATTCCAAAGACATTTGTTAGGTCTGTTGGTTACTCTACAGTTTCCCTGAGTGAGAGACTGTGAGAGCATGAGTGCAATGGATTGGCACCATGTCTAAGGTTGGTTCCCATCTTACACCCTTTGTTGCAGGTTAGACCCTGGGTTGAAACAACTCTGAATTTTCATTAAGTACCTAATTAACAGGTAAATCAAACAAAAGTTTAGGTTACTCACCAACAACCAGTTTGAACAATAATACATTTTATTTAATTAAGCACCTTTCTCGTTACCCAAGGACATTATACAACAAGTAGTAGTAATAAGTATAATAATAAGCAGTTGTGAACAGTAACAATGTAAATATAATTCGTTACAATAGTTAAGTAGTTTTGTGTATCTTTACTAAAGTATTTCCATTTTGGGTGACTTAAGTTTTTATTTTAACTCATTTTGCTTGTGTGTGTGCATAAAAACGTAACATAAATACAAAAGAAGCGAGTAGCAAGCACACCAATCAGGATATAGCACACACTTTTGTTTTGACCTGATGGACTATTTAATGACATTGCATTAAAAGATTGGTGTACCAAAGGTGATACTAGAGTCTCTTCACCAAAAGTAGTTGATAAAGCAAGAGTCTTCTTACAAAAATAATAATAGAACATTAGAGCCATAATAAATCATGGTACTTTTACTTTCAATACTTAAGTACATTGGATAGAAAATACTTTTGTAAATTTGCTCAAGTGGAGATCTAAAGGGAGGACTTTTACTTGAGTAATATTTTACATTCGGTATCTCTACTTTACCTCAACTACATGGTTTGTATACTTTGTCCACCACTGATATAAAAGTATAATAAGAGTAAAAATGGCATATACAACATGCAGCATAGATGGACATAAATAAAAAGTAATGCTCACAACACAATGCTGTTATGATATATGCAGTCCTGGACCATATGTGTTCCCTGATGCACTCTGGATCCCCCTTGAGACCTAGTATAATTAGCAGCGGAAATTATGCAAAAAAAAAATACCCCAAAAAATCTACTTCTCCTGTTTTTGCATTCTCTATTACTTATACTGTGCTAGTGATTGTATATCGAGTCAATAGCATTTAAATACTCCGTATTTTGTAGCAGTGCTTTGGTAAGCAATCCACTACTCCTATTTGGTAAATAGAATCTCACAAATGGAATGGCAACATTTGCAATGTTCTGATATTCATCGTCTGTTTAAAGCAGTCTGTCCCCTCTGCTTCAACATTAATTTATTTTTCTCTTACTTGGTCAGGGTTACAGGGGCTCTGGTGCATATAGGTGGAGAACATGGGCCACAGGCTCTAAGTTTGGACGTAGCATGGACATAATCCCCCTCACTCAGGCCTCCAGTGGTAGACTAGAATATTAGGCCTGCTGCATCACCTGAGCGCCTATCCCCCACGTAAGGTTCGGAGCCTAATTCAGTGGGTGCTGGCAGAGCTACACCCTGTAGAATGGTTGTCCTGAACACCTCAGTGATCGAGTAAGACACCTTCATGTTTCTACCTCCAACACGTCATGTTGTCCATATAGAACTTGGTTGGCTTGTACACCTTAGAACATAAGTTCATTAAACAGCTTTGAGATGCATGCCAATGCCAGTAGTGCGCCTGGGCTTTATTGCCCAGCATCAGCCTCCGATCTCAAAATCATGTTCCTAGCAGAAGGCCGCCTTACAGTAGTGAAAGCTGCTGTAGTGGCAAATGCGTTCCTAACTTCTTTCTAATACCCATGCTTTGTTTGGAATTTTTTTTCCAACTTTTGACCATATGGTGTGCCTTTTATGTACGTCAGCATGCATGTGTCAGTGGACAGGGTGCCAGTCCAAGCCCCACCTGGCATTCTTAACCCAGCCCCTCAGGAACTGGCGTTTCCATTAGTTTGCACTTAGCACTGAACCACTGGAGCTGCATAACTATTTATACATAATAACTTAATCTGTTTGTTTGAGTGTTGAACGATTATCATGCGGTTGTCAGAGGCTAGGTATAGGATGGAAACTATGACTAATATCCATTAAATGATGATGTTTTGATTTATTTAGTGCAGCACATCCAGAAATGTGTCTGGAGCTACAGCTGTTGGAGTTTACTCAGCCAGTGATGTTGACATTGATGTGTGATTTGATGCTGAGCAGAAGAAGAAGTGACAAAATGGTCTGAAAGGAGAAGCTTAGAGAATCGTGGGAAAATTGTTTTGTCAGAGGAAAGACTCGGTGAGAAATGGCTTGCTAGCTGCAGCCAGTAATGTGTGAGAGAGTATTATGTATTAGTCATAGTGACACAAAATGTGCCGGAGTGATTCTTTTTGACCATCAACAGTGTACGCCCCAGTCTCTTCCTGCATGGTTTTCTTTTCGTTGTCAACATAAATTGTTTGATATTACAATAAGTATTGAGCACCTAGTAGAAGTACTGTGTTTGTACTTTAAGCAACTACCACAATGGAATTAAATAAATGTTACCATTGAGATACATAAGATCTAGTCTTCTCAAAAACATGACTCATTTTGTATACAACAATTAATATTTGGTTTGCCCAGCGTGATTTAATTGCCTTTCAGCTAATGGCAGGCTGTAAGTGGGTTCAGGAAAATTGCAGTTAAAAAGACCATTACATCAGTGACTAAGGTATTCATCTTGCCCTTCCATAGATATTAATTCTGCTGATAAAGCCTTTCTGTAATCAAAGCCTACCTCTGCTGGGTAAGCTCATCAAGTTAAATTGGTTAGTCCATACGTTGGGTAGGGCACCAGACTAGTGTAGGGTTTTCCTAACCATGCCGCCTCAGGTTTGAGTTCAGCTGAGCAGCTGACTCTTATGTCTGAGACAAAGAAGCTTTATATGAGAAAATGAAGATGCCTTATTTAAAAAAATCACCAACTGCTGTACACCTCACTGGAGTTGAGGATCTATTTTCTGTGACACCTGTGGAGCCTGTGATGGAATGTTGAATAATTCACCAGGTTGTCAAAGAAATCACTTCCGCTTGTCAGTTTTCGGCATTTTTGCAATACATCAAACATAGCATGGTAAACTCTAATTTTTGGTTTTATCATGTCAAATCATCATCATCATTCACAGGTGGTGGAGTGTGCCCACTTTACGAAAACCCTACCTCGATTCCTTTAGATCTAAAATGACGCTTATATTCAGTAATGTCAGTGTAATATAGTGGTGCAGGGGACTTTCTGGTTGTTTCTCCTGTCTGCCTGTTATCTTCAGTCTGAATGTGGCTTCACCTCTCTTTCAGTGGTGTCTCCTCCTTCAAACGTACCACCATTTCCTACTAAAGCATGAAGCAACACACTTGCCATTTGTTACAGTAGAAAATATGCAATCATAATTAACCACAGAATAAAGTGAAGTTTTCAGACTTAAACAACCTTTCAGAACACTGTCTACTTCCATTATTCTTCCAGCATTCATTACAGGAAGTTGTTCAGAAAATGGTTTAGGATATTGAAAAACCCCATTTGTTATAGTGTCAATTTGAATAATGGCTCGGAAAACAGGATCTGGGACTATATTCCTGGATTATATCGATAGCGATAATTAGACAGTACTTTGGCAGCATACCTCTTGGGTCTGAAATGTTCAAAAGTAGTTTGAACCCATCTCTCTCAACCGCCTGAATTGGCATCGTGTTTTCACGATTGAATTGGTGTCAGCATTTGTTGCATCTTGTCATAAGGCACTTTTTTGCAGAATGATTCCAATAAATTTTGCTGAGTCTGTTTTTGTGTTGGTAGATTGGCTGGTTGAAGCCTGTCATAATCTTCATATTCTGCATGTTGTTTAGTTTGCAGATAGTGAAATAAGTTAGTAGTCAGACTGTCTTCAACAGTAACCGATTTCCGGCATCGGTCTTTGTCAAAGCCAAGCCATCTCCAGTGTCGTAGACTGCGAGGCTAGTGGTGTCTGTATTCACTCATAACTTCAGTTATGCCCTTTTAGGTAGAACGCTAGCTTGATGTGTAGCACTAGCACACTGCATGTCCTCAGTGCGCATGCGCAGTACATGAACTCTTAGTGTATTTTGACTAAACATCCTTAAAACGACAATTAAAATACTATCGTTGATGATGCATATCGCACACCCATAGTTTGACTATATGTAAAAGCTGTGTCAGAAGGGTTTTTTCTATTTTCTAACCACAAACGTAAACATCCATAGTGCAGTCACCGCTGGACTTTTGACAACAATGTGGCTATATATTAAATGGTTATACAGAAAAGATCCTAATCCCCACTGTTAAGTACATGTGTTCTCCTCCAAATACCTTGGAATTGTTCGTCTAAATGGCTTTATGGACTCCATGGACTCCATGAACTAGCAGGAGATTTTAAATTAAGATTTGGCTGCTACGCCTAGGTTATGGTTGGGTCTTCCAGCAAGACAGTAATCCAAATCCACACAATAATGGTTCAGTGAACTCACAATGAAGTAGTTGACAGTTTTCTGGGCTCAAACCATTCAAACATAATAAAATAGCTCTGCTAAGCTATTTGACTGCATTTTGCCTTTCGTCCTTGATATTTTGTCATGAAAAGATTTTACGTGCAAGTGTACAACCCAAAACTCTTACCTCGAGGTGTTGAGCTCAGACACATTTGCCTTAGATACACAGCGCCATCTGTTGGACGAGAATCTTTATCAACACCCACATGGCCTTGATGGGTCTAATTTAATATGGTGCTTACTTTAAGTTTACAAATTTACCTGTTGTGTCCAATAACCTTGTGCATTTAAATCCAGAATTACTGGCACATTTGGTAAAGATGAGTATATTTTATTTTTTTTTATATATTTGAGTGTTTAGGGAATTAAGTAGCCACACATGGTTTTTGAGTTACTTGAGCATCACTAGGTGAGAGAGAGTCCAATTTCCTGTACTTGTTTATCAACATGTGGAATATTAGAGGCTACAAAAAGTAACCAAATTTTGTGCAGCCATGTCACCAACACTTCAAACTACCTTAACTCATGCACTAAATATTTTGGAGTGCCAAGTTATCCAGAGCGACTTACAATGAGTACAATCTTCCAGTCTAAGCAATTGTGGGTTAAGGGTCTTGCTCAAGGACCCAACAGTGGCAGGTGGGATTTGAACCCTAGACCTTCTGGTCCAGAGTCCAGTACCTTAACCACTAGGCTACCACAGTCCATGTGTAATTTCAGTGCTACAATTTGACAAGTTTGCCTATTTAAATGAGACCAAATATTATTTATGTTTAATACAAAAGTAAAAATGAGAAGGTTGTATGGTGTACTTCTACAATGTCACCTACATATAGACTGCTGCTGTTCTCCTAAAATTTTGGTTCTGAGGTTATTTTCTTTACTTAGCCTTTGCTTCAGAACAAATTGTACTAAATGTTAAAGACAATGAAATGATATCCACTGGAACTTCTTGGATATTTCTCTTGAATAATAGTAGCTTTTTTCTGTATTATTTTTCTTGTCTCTCTAATGAATAACTCCAGATTATGTTCACAGGTTAAGCAGAATTGGTCTGATGTATTAAAGATAACTGATGGTGTAACCAAAAACCATCAACTAAATATTGTCTTTGTGTGTTTTTCTGCAGGACCTCGGCATTCCTGTCATGTGACAAACTGGGAGAGACAGCGTTTGAACATCTGCAAACATATCAGAGCAGTTGGATGTTTTACTTTTTTCTAAACCAGACCTCAATCCAAAGGAGTCACACAATAACGAACTCTGTTTTGGAGATAAGGCCAACGCAAAAAAAAATCCAAATGATCATGATTATCTTTTGCTGTTCGTCATTTTTTTATCTAGTGGACCATTTGATTATTTTGTAAACATTTTCAAATCATGTGCGATCTTTCTCGGGATGCCGTGCCCTGGGACTTTGTAGCCAGGGCAAAAATGCTAAGGGATCAGGTGGCTGTAAAGGCATTCCCAGTGTGTCCATAAAACCTCCTCCCCACATTCTATGGAGGCAGAGCATAGCCGGTCGGCTGATGGGGAGCGATCTGGCGGGCAACAGCAGGCTCTGCCTGAATCTTCACGTAGGGGTAGGTTGCCCCAAATACAGGCACAGGTTACCTCACGACCAATCCATGGCAGACATCAACATAGACAGCCAAAACGCCGTGATATGCTCCAAAGACAGCAGCAACAGCGGTCTCAGGTGGAGGAATCCCCGTGGCACCTACAAGATGTCCCGGGTCCCTCTGGATGCAGCTACTCATCTCTTGAATCTTCGACCCAAGTCCCTCATTTTCAGAGTATTCCATCTCATTCCAACCAGGAAGTACAGGAAGGTACCACTTCTAGAAGGGAACGTAAGCCCCAGAAGCCAGGGAAGTATGTGTGCTCGTACTGTGGCAGGCCATGTGCAAAGCCTAGCGTCCTCCAGAAACACATCCGTTCTCACACAGGAGAGAGACCTTATCCTTGTGTCCCCTGTGGGTTTTCATTCAAGACCAAAAGTAACCTGTACAAACATCGCAAATCCCATGCTCATCGAATAAAATCTGGTTTAGCATCCAGCCGTGAAGAGCACAGTTTCAGTGGAACCGAATGTGGAACTGCTGGAGATGAGCAGGAAGAAGGAACGGAAGCAGATAGCACAGAGTCTGAGGATGAGACGAGTAAGCACCGACCATCTACTTCTCAGGAAAGACCAGCTTTAAAGAAAAGCTCGAAAGTTGAACTCTCATTCTCAGAAGAAGAGCCAAGAACTGAAGATTCCCAGGCAATCAAGCAGAGGTTAGCCATGAGGCTCAGCGAGAGGAAACGAGCTCCCCTGGAATCACCAGATGAGAACCCAGCATCTTCTTTGGGTCCTGGTAGTAAGGGCAGCACTGAATCTGGCTATTTCTCTAGCTACGGGAGTGCTGAGCTGTCCCAAGTGAGCCCTCCTAATGCCAACGTAAAATCTTATGCTGAAATTATTTTAGGAAAGTATGGACGGTTAGGCCAACAGCAACGAATTCCACACCAAGCCCCCCAGCCATCGTCTTCATTGTCTTTGGGTGAAGAGGAAAAATCCATTTCTTTCACTGTGCCCAAGACACAAGTCATTGAGCACATCACTAAATTAATCACTATTAATGAAGCTGTTGTTGACACAAGTGAAATTGACAGTGTCAAGCCAAGACGTTCTTCCCTGTCCAGGAGAAGTAGCATTGAGGCTGCTAAGTTTTCTTTACCAAAAGATACTGTTCCTTTTGATCCAAAGGGAGATATTCCCAGCACTAGTGGGAGTACCGGAACAGTTATGTTTAGTGGGTTTACCACTGAAGGACAGTCTTCGCTAGACACACTTGCAAGTCACTGTCTCACTGGTGTACTTCTGAGAAGTCAGTCAGTGCCATCCACTAGTGGCCAAGATGATCCTGCCAGTACATCCTCACACAGCTTTCGTCTTAGCCAGTCTTTTGATGAGCAACATGCCGCATCAGCCGAGATGAGGGTCGGCCACCATCATCGGCTGTTAAAACGTCAACCTGCAATTGAAATGCCTATTGGGGTTGACCTTGTAGCAGAAGCTGGTTCCTCTGCTTCCACTGTAGCAGAATTAGCATGGAAGCAGCAAATGGGAATACGGCTTTATGAATGTGATGTGTGCGGGACCTGTTTGAAGAAACAGAATGATTACGAAGCACACAGGGCAGCTTGCAAGAATAAGCCTTCACATGTGCATCACAGCGAGGAGAAACCTGGTGCTAGAGAAGACCACAGACAAATGATGCACTACAAGTTCAAAGCGATGGCTATGGCTATAAGAAAGAGAAGGAAACAAGAAAGTCTCGAGGAAGACCCACCAAGTCCAGGTCCGGCAGCGATAACTTTTAGCAGCCAACCCATTACTTCTACAGTAGGCCCTAAAGATGATTTTTCTGTCTTTTCTGGGGCTCTTTCACAAATTGAATCCGAAAAAACAGGTCCTTATAAAGAAATATCAGTAATTCAGCACACTAGCTCTTTTGAGAAGCAGGAAAGCATGTCCATAGAGAGCCAGGAGTCAGAACTTGAACATAAACCATCACAAGAGCCCAAGCAAACCACTTCCACATCTAGGTTAGTAAGGCAACCCAAGATTCAAGTGCCAGAAATCTTGGTCACAAAGGAGCCAGATACCGAGATGGTTTCACCTCCAGCAAGTGCATCCATTTCAAAAGAACTGGAAAAGGAGGAGTTTCAGTGGCCTCAGCGTAGTCAAAGCCTGGCTCAGCTCCCTGCAGAGAAGCTGCCACCAAAGAAAAAACGGCTGCGTTTGGCAGAGGCACCTCAGTCATCAGGAGATTCTAGCTTTGAATCGGTTTCTCTAACACGCAGCCCAAGCCAAGAGAGTAATGTATCCCACACCTCCAGTAGATCTACTTCTTTTGATGAATCATTAAAGACTGACCCTGAAAATCAGAGTGGTACGTGTAGTTCCCAAGGGTCTCACATGCTGACCGTACCGGGTGCCCATCAGTACCACCTTTCTCACAGGGAAATGCACCGCTCTGCCTCGGAGCAGGCTCCTTCAAGTCCACCACACCCTGGCCAGGTAGTAGAGACGAGAAGCAAGTCATTTGACTACGGATCGCTGTCTCCGAAACCTACATCAGCTTCTTGGAAAGAGAAGCGGAAATGTCTTTTGGTGAAACATGCAACCCTTGGAAAGCCCGATCAGGAAGAGCCATCATCTACCTTACATCAGTCTTTTCCTAGCCACGTGTCCCTCTCAGTTGGTGAGCACAGGACAAGCAACACTGCGAGACTTGGCCCAGAAACTCTACACCTATTCCAAGCACCATATTCCTTTCCCACTACTGTTTATCCCCTGACAAGTCCAGATCCATTTTCCTCACAGCAAGTACCTGGACTACCAATCACAACAGCAATATCAGAGGTTCTTTCTAGTCATATGTTTCAGCAGGCTCTCATGCATACAGTGCCAACCTCATTCCACCCAAGACAACTTCAATTAGCTGGGCGTCTTGGCCTTCCCGTTCAGCACTTACCCAATTTGCTATCTCTGCAGTACCCAACTAGTGGTTTATCCGTTCAGGATCCCTCACCTAGGGAGTCTGTTTCTTCTCCTTCTTCTACATATGGGCAAGATTTATCATATCACCAGCTTGTCCCTCGACACCAGCCTCGACCGGTCATTGCCACTTGCCTCGAGCAGCTTAGGCCAGTGGTATCGCTGGTGGTGCCTGTGCGATTACAGACTCACATTCCCACTTATGCTAACGCCATGTACACGACAATTTCACAAATTTTAGCCACAACACGCTCCCACCAGCCAATCTGCTGTACAGCCATGGTCATCATGGGAAAGTTTGAGGGCAGCAAACTCCAGCAAAGCTACCTAAGGCTTCCTACCCCCTGCATTCCTCTGTCACTGCCTTTAGAGTTTGGAGCAGAAACTGCTGAAGATAGCTGTGGGTCACTTGGTGCTGGAGGAAGTAAGCGAATGCTTTCCCCTGCAGGTAGTCTAGAGCTCAGCTTGGAAGCACAACGGCAGCAGAAACGAATCAAGGAGGAAGAAGAGGAGGCAGGGGAAAGTGGAGACGATGATGATAAAAGTGGGGGGAAATTTCTGGAGCAGAGGCAAGGGGCAGACAAGGATGAGCCAAGAAAAAGACAAGGAGCTGGGCTAGTTATGGAGAAAGAACAAGAGAGTGAAGTAAAGAAAGCACAATCTGTGGCAAACGAGCCAGAAATCTCCCAGGTGGAAACTGGACTTAAACCAGAGGACAAATCGGGAAAAGGCCACAGATGCGTAGCAGTGGTTGAGATCCCAGAAAGGACCACAGACCCCTTATACCCCAGCTTGCACACCACTACTTCAGTAAGCTGGTGCTACCTAAATTACACCAAGCCCAACCCATCTGCAAATACAAACCCCAAAACCTCAGTCTATTCCTCTTGGAGCGTGAGCATGTATAACCCCAATCTGCCTGGTATGTCCACCAAAATGGTACTGTCACTTCTCTGTTCTAAGCAAACTCACAGCTCTGAGATCTACACCACGGCCACGACAAATCTACCTGCTGACAAGGTTGGTGCTTCTAGCAAAAAAACGCAGAAAGAGAGAAAATCACAGGTAAATATGATTAATCAGCAAGACTTCCATTTTATTTCGAATAGTGTTGTAGCTTGTTAAAATATGGTGCCGGTCCTGACGTGGTCTGTCTGAATACAGGTACACGCCAAAGCACCCATCACATCAGTTAAGGAAGAGCCCATGGTTAAGGTTGAAAAATTGGAGAGGGCTGCAGGTGAAGCACCCTCCACCTCCAAGCAAAGTGAGCCTCTGCGTGTTCGCATCTTTGATGGAGGGTAAGTACTAATATTTTTTAGTTGTTTCTTTTTGCTTGGTTGTTTTTTTTTCTTTGTGTAGTGTAAACTAAACTACAGTGGTTCTGAAAGTGGGGTTGGGAGCAGACAAAGTTTGGGAACCACTGCCATACTAGAGTTCACCAACTCTCAGGGTTTCGTCATTTCAAAAGCAATACAATTTATAAGCAGATGAGATAATATTGACAGGCATTAAGAAATCCTTATTCACATTTATAGATCAGTGGTTCCTAACCTTTTTTCTTTGAGGCATCCTCCCACCACCACAAGTATCTAAGATACTAAGCACCCCCCGTTTATAGTTTCTTTTTCTGTGTTCCCTACTTTATAGTTGTTTATTTTTTTTCTTTCATTTTTTCCCCCATCTTGACTCCTTATCTCTTTGACATTTAAACATTTAGCTAAAAATCGAACATAAGCTGGGCATTTTGCTTTTAACATGCACACATCCTTACAAAGGAATAATGATGATGATTCATTGTGTGTAATACTTTTCTTTGAGTGAGACTGTCTAAGTGATTTTATATACATATTTTTATATATATTTAACATGTTCCACAAAATACACAATACAAGACCTCAGAGCAGATACAGTGGTATGAAAAAGTTTGGGCACCCCTGATAATTTTCATGATTTTTCTTTATAAATCATTGGTTGTCCAGCTCAGAAATTTCAGGTAAATATATCATATAGCAGATGAACACCGTGATATTTGAGAAGTGAAATTAAGTTTATAGGTTTTACAGAAAGTGTGCAGTAATTATTGAAACAAAATTAGGCAGGTGCATAAATTTGGGCACCCTTGTCATTTGAATACCTTTAGCACTAATTATTGGAACACAAAATTTGTTTTGTAAGCTCATTGATTCTTGATCTACATACACAAGTGAATCCAACTATGAGAACGTGTTAAGGTGGCCAATTGGAAGTTTTTCTCCTCTTTGCATCTTCTCTGAAGAGTGGCAACATGGGGCCTCAAAACAACTCTCAAATGGCCTGAAAACAAAGGTTGTTCAATCAACATCATGGTTCAGGGAAAGGGAAAAGCTTGTTTCGCTCAGAGATTTCAGCTGTCAGTTTCCACTGTGAGGAACATAGTGAGGCAATGGAAGACCACAGGCACAGTTCTAGTTAAGGAGCTCCCAAAGATGCCAGCAGACCAAGAAAAATCTCAGATAGGCAGAGGCGAAAGGATGGTGAGAACAGTCATAGTCAAGCCACATACCACCTCCAAAGACCTACATCTCATCTTGCTGCAGATGGTGTCACTGTTCTATCGTTCCAACTATACCAGCGCACTTTTGCGCAACAAGGAGAGGCTGTATGGGAGAGTAATGCAGAAGCCGCCTTTTCTGCAGACACGCCACAAACAGAGTCACTTGAGGTGTGCTACAGCACATTTGGACAATCCAGCTTCATTTTGGAATAAAGTGCTGCTGTGTACTGATGAAACTAAAATTGAGTTATTTGGACATAACAAGGAGCGGAAAAGGAACACAGCATCCCAAGACAAACACTTGCTACCCACAGTAAAATTTGGTGGCGGTTCCATAATGCCCGCGGGACTGTGTGGCCAGTGCAGGTACTAGGAATCTTGTTAAAATTGAGGGTCGCATGGATTCCAGTTAATATCTCCAGATTCTTAAGAACAATGTTCAAGAATCAGTGACAAAGTTGCACCGAGGCCAACGACCCCAAACCCTGCTCATAATCTACTAAGGCATTCATGCAGAGGAACCAGTACAACGTTCTGGAATGGCCATCTCAGTCCCCAGACATGAATATTACTGAAAATGTGGGCTGTCCATGCTTGGAAACCATCAAAGATGACTGAACTGGAGATGTTTCTAAAGAAGAATGGTCCAAAGCACCTTCAACCAGAATCCAGACTGGAAGCTGTAGGAAGCGTTTAGCGGCTGTTATTTCTACAAAATGAGGATCTACTAAATATTGATGTAATTTTTCTGCTGGGGTGCCCAAATTTATGCACCTGCCTAATTTTGTTTGAATAATTACTGCACACTTTCTGTAAATCCTATACACTTCATTTCACTTCTCAAATATCACTGTGTTCATCTGCTATATGATATATTTCCTGAAAATTGCTGATCTGAACAACCAATGATTTATAAACTAAAATCATGAAAATTATCAGGGGTGCCCAAACTTTTTCATACGACTGTAACAATGGGAACCATGGTTATAGACCATGTATTAATAGGGGTGTAGCAATACACTACTACTATGCTCAATTTGAATCGATTCATGATAATGAGTTCTCACGATTATCTATCTTACATTAGACAAGACATTTCTGTAGAATAAACAATGCAAAATAGTGCTCATTTTATTGTATACGTTCCTATACAAAATTCAGTTTGCCGCAATTAAAAGAAATTACTAGAATCAGAGGTTTAAAATTATAAACAAAATGCTGTATTGTAGTGTTACCATATCTTAAATAACCGAGTGAAATCATTCCTTTATAACAAGTCAAAATAAAATCAAATAAATAAAGACTCTAGTCCCTGGCAGTTAAAAGAAATTAGGAGTCACTGAGAACTGAATACGAATCTGTATGATTTCAGTTACATTAGAGGACGTATAAACAAGAATGCGTAATCCAACTTGATCATGCACATCGTCCCATAGGGCTGCAGCTATCGAATATTTTAGTAATCGATTATTTCATCAATTGATCGAGTAATCGGATAGGACTTTTGCTTTATTAAAGATGCACAGACTGAATGCTTTCTGCTCATATACTGAAGTAATTTTACAATAGACTCGCTGTACAGAGGTTTTTTGTTTGTTTGTTTGTTTTCCAGCTTTAAATGATTCAAAACTTTCTCTAGCCCATCTCTTCTGATAACCACTTGCTCTCAATTTTACAGTCCATACTGTCTCTGTCACATCAGCTTAAGCGCATTGTGGCACAGTAAAAGTCATCCGTGCAAAACATGGTACGCTGTACAGTAACTATGATTAAACGATGCTTCGATGCAAACTATTTGAATTATGTTTTGTAATCGAATTACTCAAGTTTCTCAGAGGAATCGTTTCAGCCCTATTTCCATTGCCATGCATGGTGTCACAATGCATTTTACACCCCTATGTATTCATTATTATTTTGTAGCTAATTAGCTTTGGGAGCAGCACGGTGGTGCAGTGGCTAGTGCTGTCACTTCACAGCTCCTGAGACCCAGGTTCAAGTCCTGGCCTGGCCCACCTTTCATGTTTACTGTCACGTCCCAGTCTAGGGTGGAACAGCAGATTTAAAGGGAAGGGTAAAAGGGGAAACAAACCACAAATTCCGTCACCGAACACAGACAGCCAGCACCTAAAATCCGACAAGGGTGAAGCGTAAGCCAAAACCCAGAGTACAAGCACACCAAAAAGGTCCAAGGGAGACGGACTTACTTCGGCTACAGCGCTGACTTTAACCTCACTCGTTTGGCATCCTTGCACTTCAACGCAGGACATGACGCAATAATGTGACCCAGCTCATGGCAATAGAAGCAACCATGCGGATCACTTCTAGGTGAAATGGGAGCAGGAATATTAGAGCTGCGGGTGGGAAATTTACTCTGTGAGCATGAATCAGGCTCCTGACGAGTCACAGATGTTAAACACAGTTGTGTGTGTCAACACATTCATCCGCCCATAAACCAGCCTGAGCCAACACAGTAACCTTATGCTCATTTAAATATACCACCATCTGTTCAGGTACAGTGGTGATTGAAAGTTTGTGAACCCTTTAGAATGTTCTATAGTTCTGCATAAATATGACCTAAAACATCAGATTTTCATACAAATCCTAAAAGTAGATAGATAACCTAGTTTAAAAAATGATAGAAATATTATACTTGGTCACTTATTTATTGAGGAAAATGATCCAATATTACATATTAGTGAGGGGCAAAAGTATGTGAATCTTTTGCTTTCAGTATCTGGTGTGACCCCCCTGTGCAGCAATAACTGCAACTAAAAGTTTCCTGTAACTGTTGATCAGTCCTGCACACCGGCTTGGAGGAATTTTAGCCCATTCCTCTGTACAGAACAGCTTCAGCTCTGGATGTTGGTGGGTTTCCTCACATTAAATTCTTGCTTCAGGTCCTTCCACAACATTTCGATTGGATTAAGATCAGGACTTTGACTTGGCCATTCCAAAACATTAACTTTATTCTTCTTTAACCATTCTTTTAGATTGTGTGCTTAGGGTCGTTGTCTTGCTGCATGACCCAGATTCAGTTCATGGACAGATGTCCTGACATTTTCTTTTATAATTCTCTGATATAATTCAGGATTAATTGTTCCATCAACGATGTCAAGTCATCCTGGCCCAGATGCAGCAAAACAGGCCCAAACCATGATACTACCACCACCATGTTTCACAGATGGGATAAGGTTCTGATGCTGGAATGCAGTGGTTTTCCTTTCTCCAAACATAACGCTTTCCTTTTAAACCAAAAAGTTCTATTTTGGTCTCATCCACCCACAAAACATTCTTCCAATAGCCTTGTGGCTTGTCCACGTGATCTTTAGCAAACTGCAGACGAGCAGTGGACTCAGTTGCTTAGAAGTTACCCTGGGGTCCTTTGTGACCTTGTCAACTATTACACACCTTGCTCTTGGAGTGATCTTTTTTGGTCGACCACTCCTGGGGAGGGTAACAATGGTCTTGAATTTCCTCCATTTGTACACAATCTGACTGTGGATTGGAGTCCAAACTCTTTAGAGATGGTTTTGTAACCTTTTCCAGCCTGATTAGCATCAACAACTGAGGTCCTCAAATCTCCTTTTTTCATGCCATGATACACTTCCACAAACATGTTCAATAGAGCAGACTTTGATAGATCCCTGTTCTTTAAAACAGGGTGCCTACTCACACCTGATTGGCATCTCATTGATTGAAAACACCTGACTAATTTCATCTTCAAATTAACTGCTAATCCTAGAGGTTCACATACTTTTGCCACTCACTAATATGCAATATTGGATAATTTTCCTCAATAAATAAATGACCAAGTATAATATTTTGTCTCATTTGTTGAAGTGGGTTCTTGATATCTACTTTTAGGACTTGTGTGAAAATCTGATGATGTCTTAGGTCATATTTAAGCAGACGTATAGAAAATTATAAAGGTTCACAAACTTTCAAGCACCATTGTAAGCATTCCTTGAATGCTTCTAATAGCAGCAACTCCAAGATGGTCGATGGTTTCCACTTTAATAGCTGAACACCATTTTTCAAATGGTGCAGCCTTCTCTCTTGCAAACTCTACACAAGTCTGAGGGGCTTTTCCTCGGCTCCCTGAACGACTGACAGTATGCTTCCAGCACACACTCCTAAGTACTGTAGACATAAGTCATAATCCAAACTCTGCTTTCATGTCAGAGCAGACAAACCTCCTGAGCTTTTCACACAAATCTACACTGTACAAAGAGCGTCCACAGTGTGAGGCCAATTAAGCGTAGTAGCTACACACTCAAACACCGGGAAATAAACGTCTACCTCGTGCTCTCGGAAAACCAGTACCAAAGCAGTATGTCGACTTGCATCAAAACTGAAGCTAGACATGCTTACCAGAGTAGACTGAGCTGGCGCTGGTGGAGAGACAGGTACACTGGACACATCCTTGCCGGTGGAAACAGGAGGTGTAGACACCAGAGAACGGAGAATCCGCGGCCAAAGTACAGGCTTACCGTCAGCCATGGGAGATTTTTGACTAGCTGAGATTCATCTCCATCTCCCGTACCCATAACAGCTGTTGCAGGTAACCCTGCAGTCTAATCTCCAGCTCCTTAAATCGGATCTCTAATACTGTGTCCTCTGAAAGCGATCGAGGTTTGAAGGTAGGCTCCAACTCAACAGGTGACTGAGCAGGATGAGGAATGTCTGTAGAAGGTTCCTCTCTGCTAAGCAAAATTCCTTGAGACACAAGTGACCTACAGAGCTCATTTTTAACCACTTTAGTGGCGGTGCATGGAACCAAAACACTAAAAAAAAAAAAAATCTGCAGGTCATCCGTATTGCACTTATCAAATTGTTTTAACGACGGGGCAATCGTGCACTCCCCCAGATCAAACTTAGCTATGCTCTAAGTGGGATACAACAGGTTGCCGACTAGGTAACATGGAAAGCGTGCCCCAGCGCCCTCAGACATAATGCTGCCTTCAAGTCGTCCTGGGAAGTTCCTACTTACGAGTTCGGAGGTCGTAGTTACGACATGCTGTACATTCAAGTGTTTTTTGTTGGGTGGTGACGCCAAAAGAAAACTTTTGTTTGCACTACTTCTATTTTTGTATTATCAAAACCAGCAAGTTTATTTAGCCTTACTTGAACAGATTGAAGCCAACAGGACAGGCATTAGATGAGTAATATTTTATATAATATTATTTTGTTGTAATTCCTCATTAACATCATGCAAGTTGAACAAAATGTACACAAGCTTAAACTGTACAGTTAACGTGCAAAACTGCTGGTAGTAAACTAAAAACTTTACCATTTACTCTAGTAGCAGCATCCATGCTGGCAGCCGCCATGACGTTTGGTTACTGACACCACTTGAAGGCAGCATAAGTACCTAACCAAATATAAACTCGACTAACTCTTCAGAGGAGTGCCGAGCTCGAGGCCACTTTAAGCGCCAACTCAAACACTAATGTTTGATGCGCACCCCCGACAGGGACCAAAATCCCCACTCAGGATTTCCTCCAAACACAAAAAAGGAAAAATAACAAAGTGGTGCCACGAAGGAAGGATCGGCGCGCAGCACAATCCAGCTGTGACACGTCTAACTTACCAAGGAGCTTACATAGCACCACCAAGTGATCCCAACACGATAATCACCCTTATAAATAAATGGTGATCCTGGACGAGCCCCCAAAATTCTGTCACTCCCCAGTCTAGGGTTGGAACGGCAGATTTAAAGGGAAGGGTAAATAGGGGGGAAAAAACACAAATCCCGTCACCGAAAACAACAAACACAGCCAGCCAGCCAGCAGCCAAAATCCGACAAGGGCGAAGCGTAAGCCAAAAACTAAAGTACAAGCACAGCTTGGTAACCAAAAATACAAACCAGGAGAAACACGCAAGCTGAAGCAACTCCAGCACGAAGCTCCTGAACGCTCGCGCCCTACCTGTTCAAATAGCAAGAGGTGACGTCTTGACGTCAGTAACCGCTGACGCTCAGGTCAGCTGACGCCACTCACGTGACCACCAACACTCAGAAGAGACCAACATGTAGCTACAGACCCGACATGCGTCATAACATTATTTTACATGAGTTCCCTGTGTCTGAGTGAGTTTCCCTGGGAACTCTGCTTTCCTTACACATTCCAAAGACATGTCAATCCCCATTAAAGTGTCCCTGGGTGAGTAAGTGTATGTGTGAGCATGTGGCCCTGCAACCCTACTGAAATGTATACAATAACAAGCCATCAAACGCGTGTAAATAACACATGCAGGCTAGGGGTGTACAATATGCATCATCTACAAGAATATCTTAATTGCTGTTTTAACAATGCGCAAGCTGACATTATGTCACTTACTTTGCAAAAAAAAAACAAAAAAAAAACATCTTGAGAGGTTCACAAACTGGATCATGTAGCCACCACCAATCAAGCTAGCGTTCTACCTAAAAACTGAAGTTAAAAATGAGTGAACAAACAAATGCTGTTACCAATTACATTGCGAAAGATATTGTGCCAACACAGATTGTTGAGAGACATGGGTTCAGACAACTTTTGAATACTTTAGACCCAAGATATACACTGCCAAATTATCACGTAATAATTATTAGAATTGATAAAATCACAGAAAATATGAAGATTTCTTTGTATTACACACATCTAATTCAGACAGGGCATTAGTGCCAGTAGGCATTGCATTTTAGATTATATTTAGCCGTTATACATAACGTCTGTTAGCATATCTTAGTCATTTGTTGTATTCCTTCAAGGCCATCACTCACATGCATGCTACATGAATTGCTACACACAAATGCGTGAAACTAGCAGCTACATTCTTATATTGAAAGAGATTTCTGTCTGCAGTGTGCTGCTTCTTAAACTGCTACCAGCTCTTAAATTGAGGGTCTGATGATTGATGAGAATTTTATTCATCAGGTTCCTTAATATAAATATTATTATATAAATATATTAAAGCTTGTGCAATGGTTCAACATGGTCCCACAAAGAACATTAGTTCATTAGTTTTATATTTAAGTTATACAGTCGTATGAAAAAGTTTGGGCACCCCTGATTATTTTCATGATTTTTCTTTATAAATCATTGGTTGTCCAGCTCAGCAATTTCAGGTAAATATATCATATAGCAGATGAACACCGTGATATTTCAGAAGGGAAATTAAGTTTATAGGATTTACAGAAAGTGTGAGTAATTATTCAAACAAAATTAGGCAGGTGCATAAATTTGGGCACCCCAACAGAAAAATGACATCAATATTTAGTAGATCCTCCTTTTGTAGAAATAACAGCCGCTAAACGCTTCCTACAGCTTCCAGTCTGGATTCTGGTTGAAGGTGCTTTGGACCATTCTTCTTTAGAAACATCTCCAGTTCAGTCATGTTTGATGGTTTCCGAGCATGGACAGCCCACATTTTCAGTAATATTCATGTCTGGGGGACTGATATGGCCATTCCAGAACGTTGTACTGGTTCCTCTGCATGAATGCCTTAGTAGATTTTGAGCAGGGTTTGGGGCCGTTGGCCTCGGAGCAACTTTGTCACTGATTCTAGAACATTGTTCTCAAGAATCTGGAGATATTAACTACAATCCATGCGACCCTCAACTTTAACAAGATTCCTAGTACCTGCACTGGCCACACAGTCCCACAGCATGATGGAACCACCACCAAATTTTACTGTGGGTAGCAAGTGTTTGTCTTGGGATGCTGTGTTCTTTTTCCGCTCCTTGTTATGTCCAAATAACTTAATTTTAGTTTCATCAGTACACAGCACTTTATTCCAAAATGAAGCTGGATTGTCCAAATGTGCTGTAGCACACCTCAAGTGACTCTGTTTGCGGCGTGTCTGCAGAAAAGGCTTCTTCTTCTGCATTACTCTCTCATACAGCCTCTCCTTGTGCAAAGTGCGCTGTATAGTTGAACGATGAACAGTGACACCATCTGCAGCAAGATGAGGTTGTAGGTCTTTGGAGGTCGTCTGTGGCTTGACTATGACTGTTCTCACCATCCTTCGCCTCTGCCTATCTGAGATTTTTCTTGGTCTGCCACTTCGTGGAGTTCCTTAACTAGAACTGTGCCTGTGGTCTTCCATTGCCTCACTATGTTCCTCACAGTGGAAACTGACAGCTGAAATCTCTGAGAGAGCTTTTCCCCTTTCCCTGAACCATGATGTTGAAATAACCTTTGTTTTCAGGCCATTGAGAGTTGTTTTGAGGCTCCCATGTTGCCACTCTTCAGAGAAGATACAAAGAGGAGAAAAACTTCCAATTGGCCACCTTAACACTTTCTCATAGTTGGATTCACTTGTGTATGTAGATCAAGGGTCAATGAGCTTACAAAACAAATTTTGTGTTCTCATAATTAGTGCTAAAGGTATTCAAATGACAAGGGTGCCCAAATTTATGCACCTGCCTAATTTAGTTTGAATAATTACTGCACACTTTCTGTAAAACTTATAAACTTAATTTCACTTCTCAAATATCACGGTGTTCATCTGCTATATGATATATTTACTTGAAATTGCTGAGCTGGACAACCAATGATTTATAAAGAAAAATCATGAAAATTATCAGGGGTGCCCAAACTTTTTCATACCACTGTACATACTGACAGGGGTTAAATAAAACAAATACATCATTTTTTAAAGCATTTTTGCAATTACATTACATTGCCCAAAACTATTTGGACGGCCAAACCTCACAACCATGTATGCTTGCTTAAACACACACACACGCACACACGCATTCATGTAGGCGTGCACACACACATACTTCTCTTACTATACTTGTGAGGACTTTCCATTGACATGAATGACAATGAAGGATTACTTAAGCTAATTAATGCTACATTTACCCCTAATCTTAACCTCAGTAACCTAATGCATGTCTTTTCGTTTTTCAAAAAACCATTTTTGCTGTGGGGACTAGCAAAATGTCCCCATAAGGTTAAAAAAAAGTCAGACCTTTCTATCGTTGTGGGGTCGTTTGGTCCCCACAATGTAATGTGAACTTGCACATACACACACACACACACACACACACACACACACACACTTTATGGATCCCAGTTGAACGCATGACTGTGGAATGTCAGAGCAAACCAGAGATATAGGGAGAACATGCAACCTCCACACTGGCATTGGCCAGCCCAGAAATTAAACCTGGGTCTCTGTAGCTATAAAGTTAAAGTGCTAACAACCACACCACTGTGCTCTCTGCTTGCTAACCACCTTATTATAAAACAATATCCATTACAGTTTTTCAGCTAGAACAGCCTTCACTCCTGTGGAAAGACTTTCCACTAGATTCTGGAACATGACTTCAGTGGTGTATTCTAAACCGCCACTGGAACAATAGTGAGGTAATGATATTTAATTACAGTACCTGATTCACAGCACAATTCCAGTTCATCCCAAAGGAGTTGAATATGGTTGAGGTCAGGATTCTGTGCAGGCCAGTAAAGTTCTTCCCACAGTATTTCTGCTTTGTGCATGCAATGTGACCATGTCATGCTAAAACAGGAAAGAATTTAAATTATTCTTTGCTGGAACTGGGCGTCTGTGTTCTCCTTCACCAAGGTCATTTGCCACAATGCATTTAGCCATGTGTTTTCCTGGCAGACACCAAATCCAAATTCTCCTGCCAAATGGGAATGACAACCAAAATTTGTCCGTCATCTTTTATGTTATTGTCCTTCGTATTAAGATTATTAATCTGCATAGCCATGTTATGTTGCCAAAACACCAGCTAAACTGCAGTAATGACATCTGTAGCATCTGGTGCAGAAAGATTTATTCAACACAAAGTAGAGAATCGAGAGGTGACTAGTGCAGTGGGGTGCAAGTTCTCCTACTTAGAAAGATGAGAGAGGTCTGTAATTTTCATCATAGATACACTTCAACTATGAGAGACAAAATTAGAAAAAAATCCAAGAAATCACATTGTAGGATTTTTATAGAATTTAATTGTAAATCATGGTGGAAAAGAAGTATATGGTCACCCACAAACAAGCAAGATTTCTGGCTCTCACAGACCTGTAACTTCTTCTTTAAGAAGCTCTTCTGTCCTCCACTCGTTACTTGTATTAATGGCACCTGTTTGACCTTGTTATGTGTATAAAAGACACCTGTCCACAGCCTCAAACAGTCAGACTCCAAACTCAACCATTACCAAGACCAAAGAGCTGTCGAAGGACACCAGGAAGAAAATTGTAGACCTGCACCAGGCTGGGAAGAGTGAATCTACAATAGGCAAGCAGGTTGGTGTGAATAAATCAACTGTGGGAGCAATTATAAGAAAATGGAAGGTATACAAGACCACTGATAATCTCCCTCGATTTGGGGCCCAATGCAAGATCTCATCCCGTGGGGTCAAAATGATCATGAGAACGGTGAGCAAAAATCCCAGAACTACACGAAGGGACCTGATGAATGACCTGCAGAGAACTGGGACCAAAGTAACAAAGGCTACCATCAGTAACACACTACGCCGAGAGGGACTCAGATCCTGCAGTGCCAGGCGTGCCCCCCTGCTTAAGCCAGTACATGTCCAAGCCCATCTCATAGTTGAAGTGTACCTATGATGAACATTACAGACCTCTCTCATCTTTCTAAATAAGAGAACTTGCACAATCAGTGGCTGATTAAATACTTTTTGCCCCACTGTATCTGGAAGGGCCGTGTACCGATCATTTGACTGCTGTGACTTCCTACTAGTAGCTTCACGCTGGATTTACCTACTTACAAGTTTAAAGTGTTTAAAAGGTGATATTGTATTGCCTGTTCTGGAAGTTAATGTTTCTTCAAGTGGACTTATTGGTTGTGTTCAGCCAGTGCAATATGTTTATTCTCCATTGTGTGTGTGTTTATACTTTGGTTACAGTGGGTTGTTACAGTGTGTATGTTTATTAGTGTGCTTGTAATTGAAAAACCATGGTGTTGTGTATTTCCTGGAGGGAGTGGTATGTATAACAGTATAGGCTTCGAATGCTGTGTAGATGGTAGTATTATACTCGTGGTTTTATTGATAGCGATATTATTCATTTACACTACTGCCTTATATGCTATAGTTTTATATTCTTTATTTTATTATACTTTTTATACATTATCTCTAATTTATGAGTCTACATATTAATATATTTTATTTTAATTATAGTTCATAATAATATAATTATAATCTTTTAAAATTATTTATGAATTATATTTTTAAATACATGTTTGATCTTCTGTTAAGAATGGATGTGATTGAAATGGTGTCCACATTTGGTCATTTAGTGTATATCTGATGCCTTTTTTAATAGGAAAAAAAATAATTTCATCGAGAAACCTAGAGTAGAGTAGATTAATTTATCTGGTGGTAATGTCTTTTTTGTGTACTCCAGTCTTTTAAATCATCCAGCTAATGATGGGTTTGCAGTGTTATCTGTTCTCTCACAGAGACAACACACCATCCTTTGCTTTGCTTACCTCGTCTCACACGTCTCCATTTTGCTTATGTAATTCTTCCATCAGACACCCACACACTCCCTAATCACATCCGTCTCTCTTTGTGCTTTCTGTTTTACCCTGGTTTTCCTTGCCACCATTTCTCACATCATTGCCAGCGAATCTGAACATCTCTACTCTCTCTTCTCCCTGCTTTGCTTTGCTCTTCATTGTAGGATACAATTACTGTCAAATGAAGAATGCAGTAAGCCTGTGCTTCAAGACAGACTCTCTCAGCCGCTCTGTCATTTTCTTTCTTTTTTTTTTTTTGCTTTTCTCTAACACACAGATGCATACACATACATACACAGTTCACACTCATCTTGGCGTACAAGTACAGGCAGCAATCTTTCCATAAATACTCAGCAGTGCTGAAACCCAAGCAGATATAAAGTGTACTTAAGACAGCTCATTCAGGCAGGATCATTCTAGTATGGAATTTTTCTGGTTAAGAAATTTGTTTAATTGCTGTTTCATATATTTCACTACAGTATGCTTTGAAATGTTGAGCAAAACCACTTCTTACCGGGAAGTAAGTCATTTATACCAAATTTAAACAATAAAGCATGACTCTATGGGCTTTTAGGAAAATGCTGTGCAAAAGTCTTAGACCACCATTAGATTTGTTGTTTTAGCAATGGTATTATGACCATATATAAAATATTGGAAACAACAGTATCTAAAAACTTGGGTTCGACACCCCATAGTACTTTTGTCCACTTATCTTCATTCCAATCTTTGTGAGATTAACATATCCTTTTCACCCTGTTCGAATTCCAAAAAAAGTTTTTTCTTGGCTGTTACCCTTTCAAAAAGGCCAGTCCTGATCAAGCTGTGATCAAGACAGTGGAAGGGTCACCTTGGCATCCTGATGAAGCTGCCAGATGCTGCTATTGCTCAAGTTTAAGGGGAAGTCACACTAAATTCTGTAATCTATAGAAGCATTTTTTTTAATACAGCATACAAATGTCCTGGTTTTTCCATGCTATTTTCTGGTTGTATCTAAAACAGTATACCCAGTCTAATGGTGGCCTAAGACTTTTGCACAGTACTGTAATCAACACCCAAGAAGTTTGACCACCCAGACCTTTATTGCTTTAGAATAGCAACACATCGAGACAGTTTATTCTGCTTACACAGCAATAATTTGTTGAGTTACACATTTCTTTGTTACGTTTTTTTGTAATTTTCTAAGGTTGTTGATACATGTACTCAGGCTGAAGTTTGTTTCTAACCTGATGCCCATTCCATTATGGCAAGGACTCTTCTACGAGAAGGACAAGACCTCAGCACCAACAAAGAACTTATCTAATTTGTGGATACATGTTGCTTGCTTAGCAATGCAGAAAGCAGTGCCGATATCTGATCTGTCTTCAAGTCAAACCAAGGCACTTTAACCATGTAGTGTCATCTCAAAGAAGCTTCACATACATCTATGCAAATAGCAAACAAGCCTAGGGACGCAGTGGTAAGGAACAAATCCCTAAAAGTGAGGAAGAAACCCCAGGGGGACCAAGACTCACAATGGACCCATTGGCTTTGAGCTTTAGAATAGTATGTATGCCAGTTTAGTCCTGCCTCCACCCTAATTGGTTGCTAGAGTAACAACAGGTTATAGGTTGCTTCTTTTCCTGTCTTTGCTGGCTATTTGTTTACATTTACATTTACAGCATTTAGCAGACGCCCTTATCCAGAGCGACTTACAATTGATAAAGTCTTACAATCCAAGCAATTGTGGGTTAAGGGCCTTGCTCAAGGACCCAACAGTGGCAGCTTGGCAGAGGTGGGATTTGAACCCTGGACCTTCTGGTCCATAGTCCAGTACCTTAACCGCTAGGAGTGTTTACCTACTATCATCAAGAATTGTATGAATTGTCATGGTTATTTAAAACAATTAGATAACCAATTATATGCACGTCATCATTTGCCCAGTTATTCTTAGTATGTCATGCCCCTTAACCACAGAAACAGTCCATTACACAGCATACACATTCTGCTCTCAGTGCCTGTGTTTGTTGAGAAGAATGAAGTATGGTATAGGGATCAATATTTATCATATTCTCTCTGTTTCTTTTCCTCTGTATATGCAGGTACAAGTCTAATGAGGACTATGTGTATGTGCGGGGTCGAGGGAGAGGGAAATATGTGTGTGGTGAATGTGGGATCCGCTGTAAAAAGCCCAGCATGCTGAAGAAGCACATCCGCACTCACACAGATATCCGTCCCTACGTCTGTAAGCACTGCAACTTCGCCTTCAAAACCAAAGGTGAGACTTTTTAAACTCGGATTACTAAGCTATTTAACCACAAACTGTCCAGTCAAAATCTTTTCACACATATAAACAAATGAAAGAAATAGGTACCAAGTCGTTGACCACTGCTGAAAATGCTTGTTTGGATCTTTGTGGGCAATGGTTCATAACATTGATCAAAGAGTGTTGCATATCATGGACTTTCTCTGTTAGACACCTGACTAAATCTCATTTAGTATTTTTGGGAGCACTTGAAGACAGCATTCAAGCATTCAGTAACATCGCAAGATGCTCTTTGGAATATTGTAAAATCATGCTGGGAGAACATCAGATTTTGCACAGACTTTTGTAGTGCATGCCAGCTCAAGTGCACACTGTCATTACAGCGAAAGGGTGAATATACCAAATACGAATAAATTCTGAAGTTTTTCAAAATATTTTTAAGCGTTCTACTCTGATGCTGATTATATGATTTGTAATGAAAGCACATTATGTTAAATTAGAGGAAATGTAGTATAGAAGCATTTTCACCAGTGGTCTTAGACTTTTGGCTGCTGTGTAGTTGAACCCCGTTATTCAAATGTACCTTATACATAGTATAAGGTACATTCCCTTATTTCTTATAAGAAATAAGCTCCTGGCTCCTGTATATTTAAATATCCAGTTTCTTCGTAATGCTGTCAGTGTAATTTAGTGGTACAGGGGACTTTTCTGGGTTTTTCTGTTTGTTTGTTTGGTAGGACATCACCTTTCTTCAGTTCTCTTTTTCAATTTTCTTCCAGCACTAAATGCAATATAAAATAAACACGAATTACCTCATATTTAATAACTAAATAAAGTAAAAGTGGAAGGTGTAAATAGCCATAAACAACAATTTAGATCATATAGTCCTTGTAATATATTCCATTGTAATCGTGGGTTAGTGGTTTGGATTTTAGGGGGTTAAAATACCCCATATGTTATAGGAGGAATTCAGATAGCGATATCTCTGATAGTGGTTTGACAATAATTTACAGTATTTTACAATAATAACAGACCTTCCTGGTTTGTTGCCTGCTTATTGGGAACAGAATTAGGCCTCTACCTTGTACCTTCTTGTATCTTGTTCCATATACACCTTGTGTGTGTTTGTAATAAGATCCCCAGATTGCTGCTTGGCGAGTATTACTTTTTTGATGCAAGTGTGTCTCAGTAAAAGGTCTTCAATTACTAGAGGCTGTAAAATTAACAACATTTACCTTATAATTCCTTTATATACAATACTGATTGGGAGGCAGTAGAGGTGCCATACAGTGGGAAATCAAATAGCAGGAGTTTGGTTACCGGTATATAAAGCCTTTCATATACAAATGTATACATTTTGTATGAATATGTACTATGATAAGAATTTAAGAATAATATGAAAACATATTTGTTTCCTGTCAGGGAACCTCACGAAACACATGAAATCGAAGGCACATGGTAAGAAATGCCAGGCATTGGGTGTGTCCGAGTCGTCTATAGAGGAGCTGGAGGCTGAAGAACCAGGTAAGATGTAGTGTTGAAAACTAGTTGTGTTAATGGAATAGAATATGATTGTTAATTTAACCTGAAGAATGGTTAGACAGTAAACAATGTCTTCTTTTCCTCATTAGTGGCTACTAAATTAAAATATTGTTGAAACCTATTGATCTGTGTCTGATCTGGAGCTAAGACAAAATACCAGACCCTTGCATGGTAAACATTTTTAAAGATAAGACTTCACCACAAGGATAGCAAGACAAAACGTCTGTGTGTTTGTACTGACTATAAAAAATAAAAATAACTGTGAACGCTGCAAAAGTTTTGAATCATTTGGGAGGAAGTTGTACATTTTTACCTCTCAAGAACTGCTGCTGAGCTTCACTCAATTTCCTGTCGTCCAAACCTTAGAAATCATAAATCATTAATGCGTTGTCTCAAGTGTTCGTGCACAGCGAGGGCTTTCGAAGGCCAGTGGAAATGGACTGGCTTGATACAAAGAGAAACATTTTAATCTGGTCTTCAATTTTAGCTTGTATGCTGTATATAGAACTCGGTATGAAAGCAACACATCTCTTTCATTCTGATAGACCTAGGCACACCAAGGACATTTCATTCAAGCATACGCCACTCAGCAGGCTTCAAATGGAGCCCTGATTGAAGGAGTCACGACAAAAATATAAAAGCCTGCTCGCTCGAGTACTTGAACATACATGCCTGATTGTATCTGCAATAACTTATTGTTAGCCTCAGGGTTCCAACTGATGTGTCTAAGCTTTAATCTGAAGCTCGGTCTGTTCCACAGGGACCAGCGAGGGCCATGTATATGAATCAGAAGATCAGGAAGAGCACCAGTTCTCGGACAATGAAGATTCCGAGGACGAAGATGATGACGAAGATAATGAGGAGGAAGAGGACTTGTCCTCCCATGATGACCCTCCTTCCTCCTGCTCCACAGATACCCGTCAGTCTGACCAGGGCTCGCAAACAGAGGCGACCACCCTCACGTTTTCCAGAGAGAGAAGAAAGAGACACCCAGCCCTCTCCTTTGCGACCATGGAGCAGTGGACGTTGCCGTCTCTCCAGACAGCAAGAGAGCGTTTGTTCTCCTGTAAAGCCTGGGAGCATTCTCCACGAACCTTCTCCCCTGCGAGTGAAGGCTCACCTCTTCGGAGCCTGTCCCCCAGATGGAGCTGTCACCTCCCAGTCGACATCTTTCTCCATCTCCAGAGAGAGGCCCGTCTCCTCTGGCAGCATCAACGCTCAGGCCTCTCTCACCACTGCGGCCCCTTTCTCCTGCCCGCTACCGCAGCTCCAGAGCCAGGCTCTCTCCAGTACCACTCCGGCCTCAGCACAGAGCCCACAGCTCTCCTGGACACTTCCACTGGGAATCATGCACTCAGTCCAGAGAAGGCCAGCAGGTGGGTTTCATTAACACCAATCTGGAATGGATTGAAGTTAGAAAGGTCTAGACTGTGTATTTGACATATTCAACGGTAGTCACATTGCGTACACAATCAAAGCTAGCTAGTTATAGAATTATATACATTTGTATAGTGTAGTACACTCGGGTACCAATTTATCAGGTACACCATATAGCCAAAAGTGTGAAGACACTATTTATAATCAGTAGTGGTGTAACCGTATGCTCTGTTCACGATTTGCTTTACGATACTGAGTTCACGATTTGATTTTCTTAAGATTTTAAATGACTAGAAACAGGTTTAAAATTGTAAATATAATGCTCTGTTGTAGCTTCACCATACAGTGGTGCTTGAACTCTTTAGAATTTTTTATATTTCTGCATAAATATGACCTAAAACATCATCAGATTTTCACACAAGTAGATAAAGAGAACCCAGTTAAACAAATGAGACAAAAATATTATACTTGGTCAATTATTAACTGAGGAAAATAATGCAATATTACATATTAGCGAGTGGCAAAAGTAAGTGAAACTAGGATTAGAAGTTAATTTGAAGGTGAAATTAGAGTCAGGTGTTTTCTATCAAGTGGGGATGACAATCAGGTGTGAGTGGGGAACCCTGTTTTTTATTTAAAAAAACAGGGATCTATCAAAGTCTGCTCTTCACAACAAATATTTGTCGAAGTGTATCATGGCACGAACACAAGGAGATTTCTGAGGACCTCAGAGAAAGAGTTGTTGATGCTCATCAGGCTGGAAAAGGTTACAAAACCATCTCTGAAGAGTTTGGACTCCAACCAATAAACAGTCAGACAGATTGTATACAAATGGAGGAAATTCAAGATCCACTGTTAACCCTCCCCAGGAGTTGGTCGACCGACAAAGATCACTCCAAAAGCAAGGCATGAAACATTTGGCAAGGTCACAAAGGACCCCAGGGGAACACATTGGCTAATGTTAATGTTCATGGAGTCCAGCATCAGAAGAACACTGAACAACAATGGTGTGCATGGCAGGGTTGCAGGAGAAAGCCACTGCTCTCCAAAAAGACATTGCTGCTGGTCTGCAGTTTGCTAAAGATCACATGGACAAGATAGAAGGCTATTGGAAGAATGTTTTGTGGATGGATGAGACCAAAATAGAACTTTTTAGTTTAAAAGGAAAGCATTATGTTTGGAGAAATGAAAACACTGCATTCTATCTTAAGAACCTTATTCCATCTGTGAAACATGGTGGTGGTAGTATCATGGTTTGGGCCTGTTTTGCTGCATCTGGGCCAGGACGGCTTGCCATCATTGATGGAACAATGAATTCTGAGTTATATCAGAGAATTCTAAAGGAAAATATCAGGACATCTGTCCATGAATTGAATCTCAAGAGAAGGTGGGTCATGCAGAAGACAGCGACCCTAAGCACACAAGTCGTTCTACCAAAGAATGGTTAAAGAAGAATAAAGTTAATGTTTAGGAATGGCCAAGTCAAAGTCCTGACCTTAATCCAATCAGAATGTTGTGGAAGGACCTGAAGTGAGCAGCTAATGTGAGGAAACCCACCAACATCCCAGAGTTGAAGCTGTTCTGTACGGAGGAATGGGATAAAATTCCTTCAAGCCGGTGTGCAGGACTGATCAACAGTTACAGGAAACGTTTAGTTGCAGTTATTGCTGCACAGGGGAGTCCCACTGAAACTGAAAGCTGAAAGCAAAGGTCCACATACTTTTGCCACTCACTACTATGTAATATTGGATCATTTTCCTCAAAAAATAAATGACGAGGTATAATATTTTTGTCTCATTTGTTTAACTGGGTTCTCTTTATCTACATTCATGACTTGTGTGAAAACCTGATGATATAACTTTCAAGCACCACTGTATATTAAGTAACCGAGTGAAAACATTCCTTTTTTTTTCTGAAGAATAACAGTTCAAAATATAGTTTTCATGTATGAAAATGTAAACAAAAAGAATCTTTAGTCTGCTGCAACTAAGAAAATATTAGAGGGAGTTTTAAATATGTAGCGGAGCATGACATATGATTGCCCCTCTGTTGCATTAGGTGACATAATCCCATGTGACAATCTCTACGATGCATCATGATACTTCATTACACCCCTGCTAATCTCTAATTACAACGTACATGTGTGAAAAACAGTACTGAACATCTCTGTAGCGGGTTTATAGAAAAAGTCCATAATTAAAAAAAAACACCAAATATATAGTTTTCAGAATAAACAATGACGTATCAAGCTGTGCCTGACGGATCAAGTCACATGATTCCGTTCTACCTGATCAGCCAAAATTCTGTAAATGCACATAACATTTGGGAAATATTTGGATGGAAACCCAGCTTGTGAGTCTTAGTATAACACTTTCATATGTTTCCACCTCCGAGAGGAAGTCATTTCATCAACTTTCTGCCCTGCCTTCTTCAAACAATGTCCATAATGCAATGGTTTTCCAGAGCCCAGACCTTATCTGCATCAGTCAACTTTGAGATTAATTCCAGGTTTGAATGAATGAATGAATGCCAGGTTTTATTGTCCATAATCAGTCTGACCTCAAAGTCCAGTTCCAAAACTTATTGGAAATCCTTCTAGGAAGAGCAAAGCAAAATGAAGAACCGGCGAACTTACCTACTGACATATTATATGCTTCAAATACACAGCCACGATTATTGCAAAAATACATCTGTAAATAGGCACCTACCTGCCAGCACTGGTGCATCGTGTAATACATCATCAAGTCTTTTTGTTTTCATATGCTCCACTTTAGCATTAGCAGAAGATTGAAATTGAAAAGCGCTCAAAAGTTTGGCTCTACTTTATGAGAAAGTTGATCTGTTATAAAGGAGGTTGCACCTGCAACATGGTAAAACATCTAAGTCACATGCATGATATTGAGCTTCAGCAGTGTACAGTGTTCAACCGACTGTGTTCTCCTAGCCTGAATGCTACGTTACAGTGCTCCACAGACCTTGCTGGCACATCCAGCACAAAAAGACTGGATCAGGAATCAGACACAAAGATCTTTTTTTTAAAAGGTCGTCTTTATACCTAAGCCTTTGGCACCTTTCTTTCACCATTTTGGAACTGAAACTTGAAATCAGTAGGCAGAATTGGAATCAATAAAATACCAAGGATGCCCAACTCTACAAGAATATGAAGATTATGACAGACTTCAGGACTCGGCTGTCCATGACAGGCTTAAACCAGCCAAAAGCACAAAAACACACTCAGCCCAGCTTGATGGAATCATTCTACAAAAAGTGTCTTAGCACAAGAAAAGCAACAGATGGCAAGACATAAATGCGGTTACCAATTACACCACGTAAGACATTTTTTGTGGCAATTCAGGCGCGTGAGAGAGATGGGTTCAAACTTTTGAATACTTTAGAAGTAATATCTAATTATCATTATTGTCAAGTTCCCAGAAAATATTGAGATATCGGTTTTGATCAGTATCGCACACCCCTAATCTGTCTAGACTTGAAATGTTTGATTACTTAGGTTTCTTCATTTTGGCAGCAGTGCCTTTGTCCTGTGTAACTTGTCCTAACCACCTGGACTTCTTTCTGAGCAGCTTCTTATGATACTTTATTGTAAACATCAACCATTCTAAGTTATTAGCAGCATTGGCACTTGAATGTGAACAGGATCTGGGCGAAAGCAGTGTGTCTAATGTAGATCAGATTTACTGAAGCTTTATTGTATTCCCATGTCTCCCTCTGCAGGAGAGTCCTAGTACACCCAGTACTTTACAGGCTCCACGGAGGATGAGCCCTCCACACGTCAGCCTTGTACAGCCTCCCCTACACTTCCCTCACAGCGATCCTCCTGTTCATCAACCGGCCACACCAAGAACTAGCGACCGCATGTTCAGCCACCTTCCCTTACATTCACAACATCAGGCCCGCATGCCTTACCACATGATCCCCATCGGAGGAATCCAGATGGTGCAGCTCAGGCCCAGATCCTGCAAACTAGAGCGAGCATCCTCCTCCACCCTGTCACCCACCTCTCCCAAAGAGGAGGGCCTCTCTTCCCTGAGCACGAGCTCATGGAGTACATCATGGAGCTTGCAACCTGGAACCAGCCAAGACGTCTGTGAAAGGCAGGGCCTGGAAAAGGGAACCGGGCTGCACTGTACTGCTACGAGCTCCACTATAGCCAAACCTTCTACACTTTATGAGGCCGGCGAGCAAAGTGAAGGAGTCCACAAACAGTATGGCAGCTCATGGCCCTCCCAGACTCACACCACTGTTCCAGAGACATCTCAAAAAGAGGGCCAAGGTACCAGTGAAGGAGCGGGGAGGAGCCCTGAGCTTGTTGAGAAGGAAGCCATGGCCTCCTTGCACAAAACGAGAGAGGACCCTGAAGACGGCCAGTCCAAGAAGCATGACTCGGTTTTAGAATAGACTGCAAGAAAAAAATCTGTCCAAAGTCAGAACAGTAAACCAGGCAGCACTTAATAGCCTTTGTGCTTAATGTCAAAATTGATTGCTACTATTATTATTATTATTATTATTATTATTATTATTTCTTTTTTGTAATGCGATGTTTTTTTATACAACTTTTCAATACCGTTGGTATCTTGGTAAATGTTGTTTTTTGCAATATTCAAAATTGTAATAAGATGCACTTTTTGGTTGGACAAAACAATGTTTTTGTATATCTGTCCCGTTTGTCCCACCTGTATCTTTATTGACATTACAGTAAACCTTAAGGTATCTGTTTGAATATGTATAACTAATTCCTAGAATGATCTATAACATTTATAAGAGACCGAGATGAATTCTTACACCCAGAGTTTCTGGCAATTACAAAATTCCTTGTCCAGTATTAATCAGAATATAGTCGTGTGCCTTTCCTGTAAGGAGTTCTTGCTTAAAGTGTAGACACATATGAAATGACAGGCTATGAATTCTGTGAATGAGTTGTGTTTCAGTAGAGTTGGTATTTGTACAATTGGGATGTATACCTTTTTTTTTTCTGAACTCAAGTCAGGGTTAAAAGACAAAGCAGTTTGTACTGAAGAATTCAGATGGAGTGCAGAGGGATTTACAAAGAAATTGCACTGAAGTCATATTTTTATATAGAAAAAAAAGAACTGATATTGTGTCTGTACAGATAAGAGGTCTATGATCCATATTTATTGCCATTTAAAGAAATATGGAAAAGGTTTCTTTAGGTTTTGTGTTTTAATTTTGATTGTTATTCTTTACACGTTTTGTTGAGTCTGTTTCTATTACGTTCTGAAGACTTGAATTAAACAAACTGGACAGAGAGTGATAAGGTTGGTCAACAGCTACAGGGTTGGATGGAACAAAAGCCTTCCAAATTTGTCACAGATATCTAATTTCTGAACCAATAAAGGTGCACAAGGATTTGCCAAACTTTTTGTTGTGTAATTTTTAGCTCATAATCCAGTCAGGGAGGGTGTAACGTGCAGAGCATGGTGTTCCACATAGAAACTCATACATTCAACTCATGAAACTGTTGGGAAGTCTTTGCATCCGGCGTGGTTACAAGGATCAACTGTGATGCAACGGCACTGTGAAAAAGTTTTTGCCCTGACTAAATTCCTGCATTTCTTGTCTTTACTGTACAACGCAAGCGAATTAAATAGTTAATTACAATACGCTGTTTGTGTACTTTGGTTAACGAGGAGTAATTGTAAGACAATGGAAGACATACAAGACCATTCATAATCTCCCTCGATCTGGGACCCCACGCAAGATCTCATCCCGTGGGGTCAAATTGATCATGAGAACGGTGAGTAAAAATCCCAGAACTACATGGAGGGACCTGATGAATGACCTGCAGAGAGCTGGGACCAAAGTAACAAAGGCTACCATCAGTAACACTACACCGAGAGGGACTGCAGTGCCAGGCGTGTCCCCCTGCTTAAGCCAGTACATGTCCTGGCTTGTCTGAAGTTTGCCAGAGAGCATATGGATGATCCAGAAGAGGATTGGGAGAACATCATGTGGTCAGGTAAAACCAGAATAGAACTTTTTGGTAAAAACTCAACTCGTCATGTTTGGAGGAAGAAGAATGCTGAGTTGCATCCCAAGAACACCATACCTACTGTGAAGCATGGGGGTGGAAACATCATGCTTTGGAGCTGATTTTCTGTGAAGGGGCCATGTATCGTGAGATTTTAAGCCAAAACCTGGACGTGGCTGGGTCTTCCAGCATGACAATGATCCCAAACACACCGCTCGGGCAACGAAGGAGTGGCTCCGTAAAAAGCATTTCAAGGTCCTGGAGTGGCCTAGCCAGTCTCCAGACCTCAACCCCATAGAAAATATGTGGAGGGAGTTGAAAGTCCGTGTTGCCCCAAAACATCACTGCTCTAGAGGAGATCTGCATGGAGGAATGGGCCAAAATACCAGCTACGGTGTGTGCAAACCTGGTGAAGACTTACAGGAAATGTTTGACCTCTGTCACTGCCAACAAAGGTTATGTTACAAAGTATTGAGTTGAACTTTTGTTATTGACCAAATACTTATTTTTCACCATAATTTACAATTAAATTAAATTTTTTTCTCATTTTTTCTCTCATAAGTGTACCTATGATGAAAATTACAGACCTCTCTCATTTTTCTAAGTAAGAGAACTTGCATAATCAGTGGCTGACTAAATACTTTTTTGCCCCACTGTAAGTAGATTGAGTCCTCCATATGACCACTACAGTGCCGTGGTGCTTAATATGGTTGTACCAGATGTAAAAGATTGATACTGTATCTGATAAAATGGCCAGTGACAGCCAAAATGCAAATATACTACTGTATTATCCCTAACTGAAGCTTTGTGTGTGTATGAGAGAGAGAGAGAGAGAGAGAGAGAGAGAATCAGAGTATATTCCCATGATACTCTTGTCTACATTCGTGGTTGGTTTTCGTGGTTGGATTCGTGGTTGGTTTCATTATTCAATAGACCAATCAGAATTCAAAGCTACTAAGATATTTTAAAGTACGCAAATCCACTATCTGTTCCGTAATTAAGTAATCATAAAAACTTACAACACCTAACATAAACATATCGGAACAGTTGATTTAATATCTGGGTCAAAGGACGGCTTTACTGACATAAAATGTTATGACAGATTCTGAGTTAGTTAACGACAGAACGCCACATCAGCTGATGTCTCTCAGCGTACTGATGTCCTGGAGTCATGTGATATGAAACATTAAACTATAGAACTGAAATATGTAGTATTTTATGACCAACATTATTTTATAAATATACTCCCTGTACAAAAACTTCTTCTGTGTTTAAGGTGGTGGTAACGTCAGGCTCCTGTAGATGGCATTGCATGAGAGAGACCAAGCTATAAATACCTGCATGGTGTGCGACAGGATTCATAGATAAAAGGTGGTACAGTCCAGTGAATGTCTCATTCAATGTGTGGAAAATGGATTGCAAAGCAGATGTTAATGATTGGCAAATAACTGATTGCATTTGGGCATGCCAAAGGCCATAGTGTGAAGGAAGTAGCTGAATTTGTAGATGTATCAAAGCGTATGGTCATGCGGGTCTACCAGCAGTGGCAAAAATCCCAGTAAAATCCTAGGTGTTAATTTTAGGTAATATTTGGTACCTTTCAGTCCGAGGGGACAAAATTTTTGTCAGGTGAGTATATTTACTTTACATATACAGCGAGTTTTCAGCTTGATGTCACTGTGTAACAGGGTTATACAGCAGTTTTACATATCAGGGTGATACAAGGGACACTAACAACTCAGCGAAATCTGCAGTACATCTTGCGGCCATGTGTTGCCTCTCATAGCAGATATTCCAACTGGCATTTTTCAGCATCCCATTTCAGGGGCTGCATCCTTTGAAGGATGCCGTCTACGCAGTCTATGAAGGTGTGTCCTTGGCCGGCGGCAGAGACCACGGCAAAGGCCTAACCGAAATGAGACGGTCTACTCTGCCTTGGATTTCCTTTGTGCGTCACAGAACCATTGTTCCCACCCTCACTCTTTAGTGCTATTCTCACCTGCTTCCTATCACAAAACATCTATCAGCTTTATAAAAATGGAGTAAGAAATTTTGAGTTTAGTTTATATGCTGTTTATGTTTTTTCAATTATTGGAGAAGGAGAAGCTTCACCGCAGGCGTTGGCATTCATTTCCCCCGGCATTTTAATAAAGGTCCTTTGCTCCTTGATCCCTAAAATACAACAAAAATAAACGTTGCGCTTTTGCTTTTTAACATTTAGCTATTCAAGTTTAAAAATCCTTGCAATGAAATAATGTATATTCCTCAGCCAACCGTTCTGATGTCCCTAAGTTCCCCTCACGTGCAATGCACTTTGGGATATGTTAGGTCGCGAAGGATACATCAGCTGTATCCTTTGTTTTCAGGGAAAAGAAGGGCGCATTTGTCGGCTGCATACGAAGGAGCCTACGAAATGGGACAGTCTAGGCACGCCGCTATGATGCTATCGGTCTTCAAATGCAGCCTCCGAAGGATGCAGCCCCTGAAATGGGATTCAGCCTGTGTACAAAAGGAAGATATTCAAGACCATTGTTACCCTCCCCAGGAGTGGTCAACCAACAAAGATCACTCCAAGAGTAAGGCTTGCAATAGTTTGCAAGGTCACAAAGGACCCCAGGGTAACTTCCAAGCAACTGAAGGCCTCTGTCACATTGGCTAATGTTAATGTTCATGAGTCCACCATCAGAAGAACACTGAACAACAATGGTGTGCATGGCAGGGTTGCAAGGAGAAAGCCCCTGCTCTCCAAAAACAACATTGCTGCTCGTCTGCAGTTTGCTAAAGATCACTTGGACAAGCCAGAAGGCTATTGGAAGAAAGTTTTGTGCATGGACGAGACCAAAATAGAACTTTTTCTTTTAAAAGAAAAGCGTTATGTTTGGAGAAAGGAAAAGACTGCATTACAATATAAGAACCTTATCTGTGAAACATGGTGGTGGTAGTATCATGGTTTGGGCCTGTATTGCTGCATCTTGGCCAGGACGGCTTGCCATCATTGATGGAACAATGAATTCCGAATTATATCAGAGAATTGTAAAGGAAAATGTCAGGACATCTGTCCATGAACTGAATCTCAAGAGAAGGTGGGTCATGCAGCAAGACAACAATCCTAAGCACACAAGTCATTCTACCAAAGAATGGTTAAAGAAGAATAAAGCTAATGTTTTGGAATGGCCAAGTCAAAGTCCAGACCTTAATTTAATCGGAATGTTGTGGAAGGACCTGAAGCGAGCAGCTAATGTGAGGAAACCCACCAACATCCCAGAGTTGAAGCTGTTCTGTAAAGAGGAATGGGCTAAAATTCCTCCAAGCCGGTGTGCAGGACTGATCAACAGTTACAGGAAACGTTTCGTTGCAGTTATTTGTGCACAGGGGAGTCACACCAGATACTGAAAGCAAAGGTTCACATACTTTTGCCACTCAATAATATGTAATATTGGATCATTTTTCATATATATATGGTTGGGTGTCACTTTAACAACAGAGTTACATTTCAGTTTATGTCAAAATTTAGTGTTATGAGTGGATTAAATGTTTATCTTTGTGTAACAGTGTTATACAGCATGGTTTTCAGGTGGATGTCCCGGTTTAACACTGTTTTAACATGTTTTCGCATCAGTGCCAATATGTAATGCCGTTATAGCAGGTTTTCACATTGATCTCACTGTGTGACTGTGGTATCTGTCACCATGACGTAACAGTATTATGCTGCAGATTTTCAGTGGATGTCACTGTGCAACCGTGAGGTCCAGCAGATGTTCGTATCAATTACCTGTAAGCAAATGTGTTATACAGCAGGTTTCTGTGCTGATCCCATTGTTTAACAGCTATATACGGCATGGGTTCAGATCAGTGTTACTGTGTCATACACCTGGTTTTCAGTGGAGGTCACTTTGTAACAGTGATGTACCATGTTTTCGCATCAGTGTCATTATGTAACAGTATTCTATAACACGATTTCATGTCAGTCTCACTATTTAACATTATTTAACACTACTTAATTTTCCATTCTGTGAAAGTGGTATACAGCAGGTGTTCATGTCAATGTAATTGTGTTAAAATGTTTTTTCCGGGTTATGTGACGATGTACCAGTGATATCCAGCAGGTGTTCAGCTTAATGCCACAGTAAATGCCATCCAGCACATTTCAGGTTAATGTCACTATGTAGCAGTGCTATACAGCAGTCAAATCACAGTTGTATCTCCATAAAAAAAGTATTTTCTGTTATGTACAGTATCTTAATGCAGTTTTAGGTCAGTTTTCATAATTACCTCATCCAGATGTGGTGCCAAGTAACGTGTTATTAATGTAATAATACAACCCAAACAATGCCTTCATTCGGATATCTCTCTTAAATCTCCAGGCAAACTTTGCAAGCATAAACTTTTACAGTAGTAATAGGACAAGTAGCAGTAATGTGTAGCAGTTAGTATAAAGAAATAAAACAAGGAATCAAAGGTGGCTGCTGTTAAAGCATAGATGTGCAGTAAATTGCGGGAATGACCTACCTAAAATGTGCTGCATCCATATAAGATCAAGAGAGAGTTGGCTGCCTAAATTACAAGACAACGTTACCTGCAAACCTACCAAATAAAAAGTCTGCTACCTTCCTCGGTGTTTGACAACAAAATAAATGGATTGTCGTTTCAAGATTAAATCACATGCAATCAAAGAGCTTTTGGTTAACTCTTCACTAAATGAAGGTTCAAAACAATATCACATTTTGTTGTAGTTTAAGAGATATTAAATGTTTTATTACAGATGACAAAACCATTGCCTTTGCACTAGCTTATAAACCTGCACCTCCTAGTTTATGCCAGTGTAATCACTGGGAATGGATATATACTTAGACCAGAAGTGCATTGAGCTCCAAAGTCAGACGTCACATCCCTGTGTCTTGGAATAATAATGTCACTTGACTAAGGTAATGTGTCAGTATATAAAGGAATATAAAAGCAGGAAAATTGCCTTAGCAGTGGAGTCATTTGACAGTAACACAGTTGCACTACAAGTCAGTGCCCAGGCAGAAAATAGTCCTGAACTAAAAACTCAAGTTTCACAGTTCATCTTGGGGTTTGTTCTAGTTTTTGAGTCTGCAGCGAAAAACATTAAATGATTAGGGATGCACTAATCATTGGCTTCTGCCTCTGTAGAGTTTGCATCTTACCTCGTTATCTCGACTACCTCTGTTTCATGGCTGTTTGTGGCAAGTGTCACAAATACACACTAGACGAGAGACGGGGGCAGAAATAAGTGCAGAGTGACAATGGTGAGGAAGAAAGGTGCACAACAGGGAAAATAAGAACTACCAAACCAAAGACTACCAAAAGACTCGGTCCAGATGGTGGCCTTTTTGCATTCCGAAATGTCGTAAAGTTTTCTGACTTGTGGAGGAGGTTAGAAAGAGGGGGTAGTCAGCTAGTGATACAGCTATTACGCTACATGTCTCTCAAATGTCCCTGTGTGTGTCTGTGCATGCATGTATGTAATATGTTCAGCGATGAACTGACACCCTGTCCAAGGGTGGTTACCGCCTTGCACCCTGTGCACCAGTTAGGCTCCCTCCCCCATGACTCAGATTTTAATTAAATGGGTATTTGAAATGTGTGAGTGAATGAGGGATTTACCTGCACAATGTCAAGATCTTAGCTGCATTTAGGGGTAGAACTAGAGCCCTGTTTGTCTGTGGGTCAGTTCAAGTTTCGTGTGCTGTACAAAATGTACAACTTATACAGTCTTGCAAAGTGTTTATGATAATCTTTTCAGCTAGTTTATAATGGTCTTTTTAATGCAACCAATCCAAATATGTGTATCTTTATATGTGTAATTCATGTAATAGCTAACAAACGTTGGGATTAGTTGATGTTGTACATTTCTGAATGAGCATTTTCATTTTTCAAACCTGCATTGTGAATATATGTATAGAGCCTGACAACATATATAATGATCTAAGCAGATTAGATATCTTAGGATGTAATATTAGGATTAAGTAATAAAGTTGTACGCTTATGCAACTGGGTCATAATGTGTTATAAAAAGCTATTTCATAAATGCATACTCCATGGTGGAAACAGATTAAGCTATTGTTGCAAATGCTGGTCTTTTATAACTTGCTTTGTAATATTTAGGTTTTCTTTTTTGTAACTTGGAAAAAAGCTACTGCATTTGTATTGTAAGATTTCGGTAACAGTTTCAGTAAGTATTGATTATGAACCACTGATATGAATTGAGGGCTAAATATCCCGCTAACCATACCCAGGTAAGTTTATGATTATTTATGTAATTTTAGGGGTTTTTTCTCATTTATGACACACTCAATGGTTAAGAAAGTCACCGAACATTGTTGGGCCCTTGAGCATGACCCTTACTTCTGAACTGCTGAGATCAGCTGTAAGGTGCGCTAGATAAGGGTGTCTGTTAAATGTGTTAATCTAATGTAAATGAAATATGTTCACTTTTTATTTCCCTCTAAACTATGAATTTAGATTGCATTTTTTCTTTATGCTAAGGCAACAGATCAAATAAGCCATTGTAATGATTTCCCAAAGATCTTATGAAGCTTAAACAAATGTGTTACAGACAAGGGAGAAAGATTTGAGGCCATAATTAATATTTACTGTCAAAATGTTATGTTCTGTTACACTAGATATGCTTTATTAGTAGGTCATCATCTTAAGCGTGTGTGTTTGTGTGTGTGTGTGTGTGTGTGTGAGAGAGAGAGAGAGAGAGAGAGAGAGAGAGAGAGAGAGAGAGAACTGGCTTTTAATGTACATACAGTATTTCTACTGTATATAGACAAATTGGACACACTATATAAAGAAATCAGTAGTAATGAATATGCCTGAGTCTGCTTTTTTGAATTTTCTGGATTTCAGTGCTCTTAATTACACTTTTACGATCAATTGGATTGGTCAGTTTCATCATGGAATTTTACACCTCATTTTATTTTTTGTTTCAACATTAAGAGGTGTCAAATGTATTCTTATATGTAATTTAAAAATGGACAAACTTTCTTTAAAATGATAAAATTTTCACAAGTGACCACTGCTTGCTCTTCATTAGATCTATAAGCACAATGTGTTACCTTATAATTACCTCATTTGGAATAATAGCAATATACAACAACAAGTTATTTTTTGACAAATGTTTTTTGATTGATATAATGCAGATTAATCAGCAATGTAACAATGTTGGTTTGTTAGTCAGCTATGAAGCTGACTAACATATCATATCATATTCCCAGTTCTGAAAATTATGGAGCATACTTTTGGATTTCTAGTTAGAGTAGGGAGTTTGCTGTTGTTACGGGTGCAGTCCCTTCTGATGTAATAACAGTGTATAGGAACTAGGTCAATAATTCACCTGCACTTATGCCAGTGTTTGATCCAATTAACAAATCATTTGGACAAATATGTCTCTGGCCTACTTTCAAAATCAGTAGAGGCATTTGTTGTGTCTATTCCTTCATTCTATTTTATTTCTACTGGAACAATTTTGTGGAAATTTGACCTGGAATTAATTCTAGTCTTTGCCTAATAAATTCCTAATAACTGATAAAATCAAGGAAGTCTCATTATATTACCCAACAAACACATGCACACCTCAAAACCCTGTTCACTTATTTTGGCAATGTGCTTTTGTCAAACAATTTAGGAGAGATTTGGTCTGATATGCAATTACTTACACTGATCGCTGTGTTTCTCTGTACCTTGAAAATGTTTTGTTTGGCATTATTACTAGCTGTAAAGATAAAATAAAACAGTATTCATTTTATTGTTACTTTATTTAATTACCAAATCTTCATATACAAAAATGCAAATGTATTACAAAAAATCCCTGAGCCTTATTTTATTATTTTTGAAGAGGCTACAAAGCTCAATATTAATATTAACAATATTATTACTATCTTCAAATAGAAAGCTGCAAAAACTATTGATATTTGTAAAACGTTTGGAAATCCAACCTTGTAGATGTAATGTCAGAAACAGCTCATCTGCTGCTGAAGGATTTGAGTTAGACATCCTCCAGTCCTTCACAGGAAGCTGTTGGCTGGATATTTTTGATTGGTATTCAGTCTAGCACTGACACTTGTACCATAACACACTAAGTTGTGACCACCACATCAGTGTCACTGCAGCGCCTGCTCTGTGGAGGTCCTGACCATTGAAGTACAGGTTGAAAGAGGCTAACAAAGTAGGCTATGCAGAGCAACAGATGAACTAAACTCACCAAAATGGTAAGTGGAGCTGTTATGAATGATTATTATATTATATTATATTATATTATATTATATTATATTATTCCCCCGAATAAGTGCAATTTCCGTACCCGACAATTATGTAGGCCCCTGGCCTGTAATATTACAATTTACAATTAAATATAGCCTAAAAACTATATAATCCTTCAGGAATGTTTTTGCATTGTTGTCTCACTCCATATGCCATCTATGCCATAAATATATTTTTCATAACATATCCATAATATTCTACTATAAAATGCACATCTTAGTCATGTCCCCAGGTTTTCTCTCAGTCCTGTTATTATATCATATTCCCAGTTCTGAAAATTATGGAGCATACTACAAGTCACATGTACAATAGGAAACTGTATCATCTAGATCTTCAGAAGATCAAAAATAAGTTCTCTCTTATTTTTTTCATATTTATTTGACAATATTGTAACTATGACTGAGAAGGTCAATCTCAACTTTCTCAACTATCCTGTTACCTAAACCTGTTACCTGTTATTTGTTTATTGTAAAAATACACATTTTTGGTAAACCATGAATGTGAATATGCTCAGTGCCCTAATGCTATTAGTAGGGATGTCATGTGGTTACATTTTATGCATCTACTAATTCTGTGCTGAAAACTCATATCAAGAGTAACAGGACTGAGTAACAGTAACTGGAGAAATCTTGTAAAAATAAAATAAGGTTGCCTGAGATCCACCAATACCAATAGTTAAATGTGTGTATTTGTTGTTAGATTCGGTATTGAAAAACCACAGAAAATAAAGTTTAATTTTTTAATTTTTAAAACAAGCAAATGGCACCCATTCAGGGGAATGACTTTTATATACAGCAATCCTAATCATGACCAGCCGTAACACATTCTGCCTTGTGAAGTAAAACATTATTTGCCCAAATCCTGGCATCCAAACGTGTTCTCTTGTTGCCTGCCAAACATGTTATACAACAATATGAAATCCTCTGTGCTCTTTCAGCTTTTCGGCTTTGCTGTGCTGGTAAGTTTCCTGTTACTGCTGTGTACATGGTCAAAACTAATAATAAAAGAAAAGCATATATACTTGTACAACCCCAAACAACATTATACAACCTCAAATCAGAAAATGTTGGGATGATATGGAAAATGCAAATTAAAAAATATATGCAGTGTTCCTTACATTTCCTATGGCTTTTATTTCATTGCAGAAAGACTAAAGCAAAGATATTTCCATTTTTTTCTGGTCAACCTCATTTCATTTGTTAATAAACATCCACAAACAATTGGTCTGACCACAATACACGTTTCCACTGTGTGATGATCCATCCCAGAAGCCTCTGAGCCCAGAGAACTTCACACAGCTTCTGGACATGGTTTACATAAGGCTTCTTTTTTGCACTGTAACAATGTAAGTGTCATTTGTGACTGTAACTCCGTATTGTAGGGCTTGATAAAGGTTTCATGAAGTAATCCATTGTCCGTGTGGGTCTATCAGCTATTGATGAATGGCGGTTTTTAATCCATTGTCATCTGAGGGATCGGAGATCATGGATCTTCAGTTTAGGCTTGTGCCCTTGCCCTTTAAGCACTGAAATTCCTCCAAATTCCTTGAATTGTTTAATGATATTATGTACTGTAGAAGGAGAAATATGTAATCCCTTTCAGTATTTCTTTGAGGAACATTGTTTTTAAACATTTCAATAATTTTCTTATATATTTGGAAATCCTCTGCCCATCTTTAGTAATCAAAGACTCAGCCTTTTGTGGATACTGCTTTGTGCCAAATCATGATTATAATTACCCGTTGACATTGTCTGTTTAAAATCACATCATTATTTTGTTTTTTTTTAATCTCATTACTAGCCCTATAATGTCCTGTCCCAACTTTTTTTGGAATGCGTTGTAGGCATGAAATGCAGGAATGGATGTTTATTAACAAGTTAAATTAAGCTGACCAGAAAAAAAACTTGAAATATATTGGATTCATACTGTTTGCAATGAAATAAAAGTCAAAGGAACACTGCAAATATTTTTTTATTTGCATTTTCCATCGTCCCAACTTTCTCTGATTTGGGGTTGTATGTGTACATGTGGAGACTATTGCTGACTATTACTACAGCGTCCCAGTACTCGGCCTGTTACCAAAATAGTGGCACTGTGGCATGCTGAAGGGGAGGACTGCAGCCTGATTAGACTCTCAGTACATGGGAGTCTTGGGGAGGTCATAATTAAAGACAAATAAAGCTATTCTGAGAGGAGGTTACTGAGAAAGAAGGAAGCTTCAAAGTCTCTCACTGTACCTCCTTTTCTAGTAGCATTCAGGTCCATTCATGCATTGAACTGATCTGACTGGATTGAGGGCATGTGGGGGGAATCAGTGGCATGCAACGGTTTGTGCTGCGCTGAACTGTGTAGGCTTTTCTCCAAATATTCCATGTTAGCTCACGGTTAAGTGAACATTTGGCCCAAATTCATTCACATCACTGGTTCATAGAAAGGGCTTACTGGAAGAATTGTATCTGTTAATATGACTAAAATACCTTGTTTTAACAAAAGTAAACTGAAGTCAAAAACAAAAAAGAACACAGATGCATACATACAGTCTTAGACCACCAGTCAACAGTCAACCAGTCAATATTCAGTTAAATCCAATATCCATTATTTCCTATGGGAAGATCCCAAGCTCATTCTGACATCTGTAAAAGCTCATCTTCTTTCAATAATGTCAGAGTAGCACAGGAAACTTTCTTGATCTTTTCAAGCTAGCTCTCTCTCTCTCGCTCTCTCTGGCTCACATAAACATTCCAGTGCATTTTCAAGGTGTCTAATGTGGGTGTGTGTTTGTGTGTGTAATGTGTTTTCATGTGCCCTTACATTATAGTCACAGTCGAAGTCAAAGTTGGGTTTTATTGTCATTTCAACCAAATACACAGTACGCAGCGAAAAGAAACAATGTTCCCCCAGGACCTACAGGTGCTACATAGTGACATAAGACTACGGAAAACGATATTGTACTAATACTACTCTACTTAAAAGTGCACGTGTCCAACATGTGCAAGATAGTACAGACAATACAAACAGTGCAGGACAAAACATACAGTGCATACCCCTTCAAGTTTAGCGCCCTCGGGCTGGATCTTCATCCCCAAGGTTGCCATCTTCATTGTGCTCCAGTGGGCCCACGGGTTGAAGGTCTCCTGCCACCCTAGTCAAGCATCATTTTTGGTGGCAAGACCTGAACCACAATACAAGGGAGTTTGTCTTGGCCTGCCCCATCTGTGCGCACAACAAGGCATCCCACCAACCCTCAGGCAGCCTCCTGGAACCCCTGGCCATAACTGAAAGACCCTGGTCCCACATCAACCTGGACTTCACATTTAGAGGACTCCCCAACTCTAATGGCATGACCGTCATCCTAGTGGTGGTGGACCATTTCTCCAAGGCCATCCGCCTTATCGCCCTCCCCAAGCTCCCTACTGCCTTTGAAATGGCCACCATTCTGGTGGAAAACATTTTTAGGATCCATGGCATCCCCTCAGATGTGGTCTCTGACAGAGGTCCCCAGTTCTCGTCTCAGCTCTGGCAAGCCTTCTGCAAAGCGTTGGGAGAGACAGCCAGCCTCTTGTTGGGATTCCACCCCCAAACCAAAAAGCAGGCAGAGTGATCCAACCAAGACCTTGAGACCACTCTGCACTGCATAGTCTGTGGAGGGAAGACAGGTGGTGCTTGCACCTGGTGTTGGTTTAATACGCCCCCAACACACTGGTCTCCTCCGCCACTGGCTTATCTCCATACGAGGTGTCCCTGGGCTACCAACCTCACCTGTTCCGTGAGCAGGAAGTGGAACTGGCCGTCCCCTCTGTCCAAGACCATTTCCATCACTGCAAGGTCTGGAAGGGGGCCTGAGCGCAACTGGAAAAGATGCAATTCTGTACCACTGCCTCAGCGAACCACCGCAGACAACCCAGTCCCACTTACCTCCCCGGCCATTCTGTTTGGCTCTCTACCCAAAAAATCCCCTTAAGAAACAAGTCCAGGAAACTTGCTCAAAGGTTCATCAGACCGTATAAGATTGAGCAGATCATCAGCCCTACCTCCCTCATTGCACCTCAAGCTCCCTTGACATAAGAGGATACACCCCTCCTTCCACGTCTCCCAAATTAAGCCTGTCCTCTTAGCCTTGTCCCCCAATACTACACAGTCAGTCACCTCCTGGACGTAAGGCACACACTGCCGTGAGAGGATGCTGCTTCCAATACCTGGCAGACTGGGAAGGTTACGGCTCAGGGAATGTTTCTGGATCCCCCGATTTGCCATCCTGGACCCAGCTCTCAACGAGGCCTTCCACAGGGCCCATCCGGACAAGCCTGGAAGGTTGTCGGGAGCCAACCCTTGATGGAGGGGCAGTGTTATGGGGTGGCCCTGTGGAGGGCTTCACTCACCCCGTCACTGTCCAATATTTGCATGTGTGGTGTGGTGTGTGTGATGTGTGTATGTGTGTTGTAGTTTTATTTTCACAGCTCTGGCGGCATAGCGTGGTGATGGAGCGGTACACCTCCTGGCATCCTGAATTCCTCCCAGAAGCCAATCAATCGTGGCGGTTCATTACCAGCGCACCTGCAGAGTGTGTACAGCAATCAGCAAGTTCACATTTAAGAAGCGGCTTGGATCGTGGCTGGTTGCTGGTTCGTCAGCGTATATATGCCAGGTAATCGTGGTCTCCACATTATTTCTCCTGTATTTTGTAACCGATCCCTTCCTCTTTTTGTGCCTGATGTCCTCTGCTTTTCTCCCTTTTTGCAAGTCTGTTGAGGTGCACTGAAACCGCCTATCCATGACGGTCTACTGCAGTCTTCCGAGATTAACCAAACTCTCCGTCGCCTAAACAGCATTACAGTTAGGCTTCTTGCCGCGCCAGGACCTGATCGACATGGATCGCCGCTCACTGCACATTACACAGCTCCACTGTAAATAAATTGCATTGCATCTTGGTTCACTAATCCGGAGGCTACACCTCCAGTTACTGTAACAAGTTTTTCCTAAAGACTGTATTTGCTGCACAGTAATTACTGACAAAAGCAATTTTATCACATACTGATAGCAAAAAAGCACATATTAATATTTTTTCAGCTGTCTGTAGATTTTAATATGACAAAATAATAACATTGAAGGTACTGTAGAACATCTCACTACAATTTTACCTAATCTCAACACATTTTGATGAAAAAGATTTGTCTCTGCAGTCGGCACTCGGTGCACTTGCTTAGACTTGTATGATTCAAGACGCGGGTCAGGTTTGCCCTTTCCAGCTGAAACATAGGAGTATGTGTCAGTCTCACAAAAGCTCTCCGTGCAGATCTCTACTAAAATCCGCTCTCTTGTGTGTGTTTTTTTTTTTTAACATATTCATATTTTTTTACATTTACATATATCTTAGCAGAAATAAGTCTCAATAGGTCCTAAGAAGGTTAGTGATAACAGCCAACCAAAGTGGAAAACAGTGAGAAACATTATAGCGCTTAAAGATGAGATAATAGGGAAATATGAGAGTGGATTTCATGTGTCTGTTGTTGCTCAATTTTAGATTTCAATTTTAGATCTAATTATAGTTTTTCTTTTTGTCTGCATATATAAGCTTATATAGTGTTTAAGTATACAATATACTCCAATAATACATAAAGCATAATGCCTTATACAGTGTGGATTTTCTGTGAGTTGAATTGATTAATTCAATTTACATTATTCCTTATAGGAAAAATTCTCTCGGTACTTGTCATTTTTGGCACTCAATGTGCCTTGTGGAACAAATTAATGATGAGTAATGAGGTACCACTGTATTTGTGTTGTTAGCAAGTGTTGTATTTAGTATCCAGCAAGACATCTAGTTTATCTGAGCATTTGAAGGTTAAGGTTCTGGTTCAGGAAACCAACAGTGGAAGACTGGTGTCGTTGGGAGCTGAACTTACAACCTTGTTTTTAGTAATTAAGAGCCCTGGAAACTGAGCCAACACTAGTGTTTACTAGTGCACCAGTGAACAGCTGCTAAGTACCATTAGGCCATGTTGGTACCAAACCTGATCAGGGCATAGGAACTGAAACTGTAGGAACTGTTGGAATTGATGGACAGTGGAAAAAAAAACACAGTTCCAGTTTCAGAAGTTCCAGTACTATGTGCAGTAAAAACAAGTTCAATATTAAAACAGGAACATGCTGTACAACAGTGAAGTGATTTAAACTGAGCTTTCCTTTCAGTTCCACCCATGAACTTTTGACTTATGTAAAAACCACACACCATGTAATATGTTCAGCCTTTGTTACCAGTACATTAAGAGATGCCTATTCATATGTGATTTCCATATTAATTTCTCATATTTTCATTTGTCACACTATCAGATTGGTTTCCGTTTCAGCCCTGACTGACTTGCCGAAATCTCAAATTCCTGTTCATATTACCCATGATAAAGTCTCGGTAATCATGGGCTGTGTAGAGATTACCGCCTCACTGCATTTGCATCCAAGTGCTGGCCTTTGACTCCCACACTTACTGCTGAGAAGCTGCTGTGTTTGCCTGCTGGAATAGTGCAGTCATCGGACACTGTGTACTCCTCCCACGCTAGATTTGCAAACTCTTCCTAGCTGACACCTGGCTGACACAGCATGCTGGATTTATCTGTGTGTGGGCCAGTCTGCCATTAGCTGAAGGTCTGCACCAACAATGTTGATGGGAAGTTTGGTTCAGTTTATCAAACTGATTCCTTCCAACAGTCCATCTAGATATGTCAAAGATGTCAGATTTAACATAATCATGGGAGGGGCTTGCATGGTGCATCCAGAATTCAACCTTTAAGATCAAGTTCAATTATTAAACATGCTTTACACAACAGATGTAGCAGCCTTACAAAAAAGACCCCAAGCCAGTAGCCAATGGTGATTGTAACTGTAGCATGCTTCTGGGTGAGACTGGACAACACAATGAATTCTTATTTACAATTTTGTGTAGTGGTGCTTGAAATTGTGAACCCAGTTAAACAAATTAGACAAAATATTATACATGGGCATTTATTTATTAAGAAAAATTACTTATCTGTGAGTGGCAAAACTATGTGTACCTGTATATCTTGTGTATCTTGTGTGTGTGTATAGCTTGCACAGCTATAACTGCAAATAAGCATTTCCATTAACTGTTGATCAATCTTGCAGATCAGCTTGGAGGAATTGTTGGTCGGTTGTCTCACAAGAACTGCTTCCATAACATTTCTATTTGGTTAAAGTCCAGACGTTGTTGGGTCATTCTGAAACATTAAATGTATTCTTCTTTAAGCATTTTTGGTAGAAAGACATGTGCTTAAGGTTGTTTTCTTGCTGCATGACTTACATTCTCTTGAGATTCAGTTCATGGCCAAATGTCCTAAGATTTTCAATTAGAATTTACTGGTATAATTCAGAATGCATTGTTACATCAATGATGGCAAACCAGATGGCCAGGCAGTGTTCTACTGATGGTGTACTCAAGAACATTAAGATTAACCAATGTGACCAAGGTCTTTGGTTGCTTAGAAGTTATCCTGGGTTCCACTGTGAATTGAAATGATCTTTGCTGGTCAACCACTCATAGAGAGGGTAACAGCGGTCTTGAAATTTGTCTGACTGTGGGTTGGTGAACCCCAAACACTGGTTTGGAGTCCACCAAATGATATTGGATCATTTGTGGTACTCTTCATCTACTTTTAGGCCTTCAGTGAAAATCTGATGATGTCATAATTTTTATGCATAAATATAACAAATTCTAAAGCATTCACAAACTTTCAAACATCACTGTGTCTTTGAAATCCATTAAGTTCAACAATATTGCCGAGATATCTGATAGGTCAAAGGTCAAACCCCAAATCAACTGGGCCAGTATCGAGAATGCAAAAAAAACAAACAAACAAACATGCAGTATTTCTTACATTTACTTTGACTTTTATTTAATTGCAAAGAGTAGTAACCCAAGATATTTTATGTTTTGTTTGGTCACCTTCATTTCATTCATTAATGAACATCCATTCCTGCATTTCAAGCTAGCAACACATTCCAAAAAAAGTTGTGACATGGCAATTGACTTCTGGTAATTAGGTAAAAATCTAAATAATGATGTGATTGCAAACAGGCAATGTCAACAGCTTGATTAGCAAAGATGGGCAGAGGATCTTCAGTTAATCAACAAATGTGTGAGAAAATTATTGAAATGTTTAAAAACAGTGTTCTTTAAAGGAAGACTGTAAGGGATTTGCATATTTCAGTCCTAAATATTTCTTATTTAGCCTGTTTTGCATTGTTCTGTTAAAACATGGGTGTCCCCATGAAAGATGTCTTGAAGGCAGCTTATGTTGCTCTAAAATCTCAGTGTACTTTTCTGCATTAATGTTGCCATCACAGAAGTGTAAATGACCTTTGTCATGGGCACTGACACAATCCCATATCCAGACCCTGGATTTTGGACTTGTAGCTGATAATAATCTGGATGGTCCATTTTGTCTTTGGTCTGGTGCACACAGTGTCCATTTTTTCCAAAAAAGATCTGGAATACTGATTGGTATGACCACAATATATATTTCCATTGTGTGATACCTCCAAGCCCAGAGAAGTCGAGGTCGTTTCAGGTCAGGGTTAACATAAGGCTTGTTTTTTGTACAGTAACGTTTTAAGTGACATTTGTGAGTGCCCTTTATGAACTGAATTTTCTCCAGATTCCTTGAATTGTTTAATGATATTATGCACTGTAGAGGGAAAAATATGTAAATACCTTCTAGTCTTTCTTTGAGAAATATTATTTTGAAACAAATCCAATTAATTTTCTCACACAGAGATAACCTGCCCATCTTTGTTTCTCAAAGACTCGATCTTTTGTGGATACTGTTTTTGTACCAAAACATGATTATAATCACCTGTTGACATCACCTGTTTGAAATTACATTTAGGATTTTTCACCTCAATGCTAGACTTAACTTGCCACCATCACAACATTTTTTGGAATGTGCTGCAGGCCTGAAATGCAGGAATCAAAATAACAACAATAATAACAAATGAAATTAAGTTGACTGGAAAAAAAACATGAAATACCTTAACTGTCTGCAATTAAATAGAAGTCAGAGTAACTGTAAGACACACTGCATTTCTATTATTATTATTATTATTATTATTATTATTATTATTATTACTTGCATTTTCTATATCATCCCAACTTTTTGAGCTTGGAAGTACAGCATTGTAAGAATAGTAAAATCCTATCTGAAGTCATACTTCAACATCAGTCTTTGAAACCTAGTGAGTGCCAAACAGGAACAGATGAAATAACACAATTGCAGTTACCAAAACTTGAATAATTGAATAAGATTTCCCCTTATAAGTTTTGTTGTGTCTCAGGGATGTTTGGTTGTTTGACTTTTGTTTTTTGTTGTTTAGTCTTTCTTATGCTTACAGTGGGGCAAAAAAGTATTTAGTCAGTCACTAATTGTGCAAGTTCTCCGACTTAGAAAGATGAGAGAGGTCTGTAATTTTCATCATAGGTACACTTCAACTATGAGAGACAAAATGAGAAAAAAAAATCCAGGAATCACATTGTAGGATTTTTAAAGAATTTAATTGTAAATCATGGTGGAAAATAAGTAATTGGTCACCCACAAACAAGCAAGATTTCTGGCTCTCACAGACCTGTAACTTCTTTAAGAAGCTTTTCTGTCCTCCACTCATTACCTGTATTAATAGAACCTGTTTGACCTCGTTATCTGTATAAAAGACACCTGTACACAGCCTCAAACAGTCAGACTCCAAACTCAACCATGGCCAAGACCAAAGAGCTGTCAAAAGACACCAGAAAGAAAATTGTAGACCTGCAGCAGGCTGGGAAGAGTGAACCTACAATAGGCAAGTAGGCTGGTATGAATAAATCAAATGTGGAAGCAATTGTAAGACATACAAGACCATTGATAATCTCCCTCAATCTGGGGCCCCACGCAAGATCTCATCCCGTGGGGTCAAAATGATCATGGGAACAGTGAGCAAAAAATACCAGAACTACATAGAGGGACCTGATGAATGACCTGCAGAGAGCTGGGGACCAAAGTAACAAGGCTATCATCTGTAACACACTACACCGAGAGGACTCAGATCCTGCAGTGCCAGGTGTGTCCCCCTGCTTAAGCCAGTACATGTCCTGGCCCGTCTGAAGTTTGCCAGGGAGCATATGGATGATCCAGAAAAAGATTGGGAGAATATCATGTGGTCAGATGAAACCAAAATAGAACTTTTTGGTAAAAACTCAACTCGCCGTGTTTGGAGGAAGAAAAATGCGTAGTTGCGCCATACCTACTGTGAAGCATGGGGGTAAAAACTTCATGCTTTGGGGCTGTTATTCTGCAAAGGGGACAGGACAACTGATCCGTGTTAAGGGAAGAATGAACGAGGAAATGTATCATGAGATTTTAAGCCAAAACCTCCTTCCATCAGTGAGAGCATTGAAGATGGAACGTGGCTGGCTGGTCCTTCCAGCTTGACAATGATCCCAAAACACACCGCTCGGGGCAAACGAAGGAGTGGCTCTGTTAAAAAGCATTTCAAGATCCTGGAGTGGCCTAGCCAGTCTCCAGACCTCAACCCCATAGAAAATGGGTGGAGGGAGTTGAACGTCCGTGTTGCCCCAAAACATCACTGCTCTAGAGGAGATCTGCATGGAGGAATGGGGCCAAAATACCAGCTACAGTGTGTGCAAACCTGGTGAAAGACTTACAGGAAACGTTTGACCTCTGTCATTGCCAACAAAGGTTATGTTACAAAGTATTGAGTTGAACCAAATTTATTGACCAAATACTTTCCACCATGATTAACAATTAAATTCTTTAAAATTAAAACAATGTGATTTCCTGGATTTTTTTTCTCATTTTGTCTCTCATAGTTGAAGTGTACCTATGATGAAAATTACAGACCTCTCTCATCTTTCTAAGTAGGAGAACTTGCACAATCAGTGACTGACTAAATACTTTTTTGCCCCACTGTATTTAGGATCTAGACTCCAAAGCATTAGGCTTCAAAGGTCTTAAACCTTAGAGCTCCACAATTAGTATACCGATGTGATCAAGTCAAATTTTTGTTTTCTGATATCACAAAAACTGCCATTAATCTAAGTGTCATGTTTATCATTGCTGAATGCACAAGCAATGTGAACGTTCAGTATGACTTGTTTGGTGTTGATAGACTACATAGAACCAAAGATATAACCATAGCATTTGTAAATCATTTGTAACCCTTTAAACTTTGATTTGGTTGAGGTTGTCATCTATGCCACCCAAGGAGGTTGGGTCCCTTTTTGAGTCTTGGTCCTCCCAAGGTTTCCTCCTCATAATCTTTATGCAGTTTTTCCTTACTACTGTCGCCCTAGGCTTGCTCAATTTGGGATTGGCCATAGATATCAGAAGATAATCTAAAATTCTTTGCTTTGCTTTGAGACAATGCTCCATTGTAAAAAGCACTATATAAAAAAGCCTGATGACTTGAATAAGAACAATTCATTTAGTCATTCATCATCCTCTTCTTTGACAGAGCAGCTGGGTGGAACTCTGTGTAACTAATGGATTCCAGATTAGCTTATCTCGAGTCATAAACACTGGATTGTGGCTCATAGACTGATATAATTCTTTAAGTATACCGATATCACATTTTATTTGCTTTTAATAACACACATTTCAGCACACAGGGATCACATTAGTTTGTTGGACCAACACACATTGTTACCAAGTGCTATATTAGCAAAGTGTTTGAGATTTTAGCATTGTTATAAAACAATCATGACATCACAGGGAAAGTGTTATACATTGTTAAATGTAATGGTATTGCTATCTAGCATGACCCGCTATTCTTGCTGCAGGGAAGAGGAACATAATGTTAATCCCACAAAATCCACCTACACTGCAGTGTGGGGCTTCAGTACATTTCCTGTGGCAATAACGCTTTCCATGGCACCTCTTAATCAGAGGTCATGCAAAACAACATTTTTCCAACTGCATGTCCTTATTAATCCACCTACACTGCCATTGACAACTTCAGACTGCAGAGATGCAACTTCAGCATACAAAATGTGCTTGTATCCAACATCTTCTTCATGTTTTTGTCTCAGTTTTTATCTTCTCATCCATGGACCGATGACCTCCACAAGCAGGGGGGCAGCCAAGATTCCTGGAATGTCAGAGGCACCACGATGAAGCTGGAGTTGTGTAATTGTGAGACCTAAGAGGGGAGGGGACAGATTTGCCACATCCTAGGAAGCAGGACTATAAGTGAGGCCAAACAGAACCGTGGCAGCACTAAACACACACCTGCTTCTGGAAGTGGACTCCTGGATCACTTCACTCCATAGATCTGGTTGGAACACAAAACAATGGCACTGTGCACAGTCCTTCTCTTCTCTGTTAGCTGGTCTGCCGTACTGCATGAAGGTAACAAGCTTGGCTTATCCAAATTCAGTTTCTTCATAAATCAAAGTAACAAAGGCTTGATATTAGTTGAAACAAAAAATATGGGACAGATAAAACATTTAATACTGATTTTGTTACTGTTAGAAAACAATTGGTTTCCATGATAGATGGGAATTAAGGTTAAGCACAAAACCCTTTTTAAAGGAAAAAGAGAAATGGGTATGTTTCTCATTATGAGATTATTTGTAAATTATTATAAAATAATTCAGCTTCTGTACTTGCTATTACTTTGATGTACAACAATTGCACTCTATTTGAAGATATTTTTAACTTATTTTAAGAAAGAGGAAAAACTTTCTTACAGTTAATTATTTAAAAAATAAATAAATAAATGAAGATATTTTCACTTGCTAATGTTGTAAGTTCTTACAGGACTACAAGAAGACATTATTTTTTAACAAATAAAATTTAATGGCTTTATTAACAGTCAGGAGAAAGTTTTCCAGTACTGAGGACAGTAAAATTATTAAATATGTCAAGAAGAATCAACTAACTTTGGGCAATACATATAGAATTAAAACAGAAAATGACAAAAATGGTAACTTATGCAAGGAAGATACAAAAACAGCTGAAAAGGAGTTTTACTGGCAAAGCATGAGCTAACAAGTTAGCAGATATTTTTTTTTTATTATTATTTTATTTTTCACTATTAATGTTGTAACAGGCATTGTTACACGACACATTTCTTTGTCTTTAAAGTTTATGCATGACACAATCTGTTCTTAAGAACATGTGCTATAATACCAGTGTACTACAGACACACTCATTTATTTCTAGTTTCATATTCAAATACATATATTTTCTCAATAGGGGATTCACCGGTAGAAAACCTTCCTTCAGTTTGTTGTAAAACACAGGCTGATGGTTAGATTTGATACTGCTGGTAGGACAATAACTTTTATAACATTTATGAGGGCAATTAAACTGAGCATATCTAGCATGAGTCAGCACACATACAGGTGTGTCTGAGACAGCAAACAGAAATAGCTGTGTGGTCAAGTTTTTTAACAATTAAGCTGTTTGTTCATAGGGATGCAGGGCATCTACATAAGATACAGTAATTAACATCCATACAGGCTTATATCTACAAACAACAGCTCCCAGGAAGACTGGTTCCGTTTTACCCTCCAGCTGACAGAGCACCTCAGTCAAGTGACAGGTTTTTTAATGCTGTATTATGACCATTTCCATGCAGGTGTGCTTTACATTCTAAAGTTTTAACAACAGATCTTGTAGCTCATTTTACAATTTTCTCACTGTCCATTTTACAGGCTCATTGTACAGTTGTGTCTGTATGTGGTGCCTGACCCAGCCAGAAGGCACCACAGACCTTGATTTTTGATCTCTGTGGTGGTGGTGGTCTGGCACATTATACCGCTGTGCCACCTGAGTGCATGTGAACAGATTAATATTAATATATTTATCAGTACATATATACACATTATTGCATATTTATTGATTTACTCATAATTGTAAACCATATATTGATTTAGTTGATTGTGAATAATAATAATTTCTAATATAACTAAGTATTGAGCAATTATATCATAGTTTACACGTTTTACTATAATATTCTTTAACAAAAGACATGTTGGAATGCATCATTTTATAGTATTGTCAAGTCAAGTCAAGTCATATTTATTTATATAGCGCTTTTTACAATGGAGCATTGTCTCAAAGCATTGTATCAGTTGTCATTAAGTGTGTCCTTTATCCTGTTGTCTGGCCTCACGCAGATGAGGATTGTTTCAACATCTGAGTCTTGTTTTTCTAAATCTTTCTTCCTTATATAGGTCAGGGACTTTCCATGCCACTGACACCTCTGTCTGTTCATTTGATGTATTTTGTGCAGCTGCTGTGCCTCAAGTTCTGTATAAATTAATACCGATTGGGAAAAATCATAGTTATCTAAGAATTTGAACATGACCTACTTTAACTAAAAATTGTTGTGTTGCTCAAGTCAGTGATAGTCAACTTCTCAGACACTTATTTAGAAAATCAAGAAAGTAATACAACTGTCTCCAGGTCCTTGAGTTGTTCCATGGCAGCAGAAAAGTAAATAATTTGTACAGCTTAATAAAGCTGCTGAAATGGAAAGATATTGGCATGTAGTGGTTTTGTTGAGTATTGTGTCCTCCTTCTTCTAGGCTTGGGTTTGCCTGTAATAAACCAGTCTGCTGCAGATGAACCAGAGCCTGCACACAAACAGAGAACCAAACGATGTTCTTGCAACAACCTGCTGGACTCAGAATGCCATTACTTCTGCCATCTCGACATCATCTGGGTGAACACACCAAGGTGCGTCCACACCTCTCTTAAACACACACACACACACACACACACACACAAAGGACATAGTGGTAAAATAAGACTGTAGTTGAGAGATCTTAAGGCTGGAAGGTTGTGATTTCAAATCCTGGCTCAGCCAAGTTTCCTTGGTTTGCGCCTTAAGCAAGGAGCCCTAACTATCAACTGCTTGGCTCAATAGGAAATGACTCTGGACAAGAGTGTAAACCAGCAGAGAGAATATGCAGTCCAGGAGACAATTACCTCCTTGCCAGGACATTTACATTTACATTTACAGCATTTAGCAGACGCTCTTATCCAGAGCGACTTACCACTTATATCCAAGCAGTTGTGGGTTAAGGGCCTTGCTCAAGGACCCAACAGTGGTAGCTTGGCAGAGGCAGGATTTGAACCCTGGACCTTCTGGTCCATAGTCTAGTACCTTAAACACTAGGCCACCACAGGACACAAAGCGGGAGACACAGCATAGAGAGCCACTGCTCTACTAATTGAGCCAAAGTGGTCAATATGCAGCTTCTGTTGAGATGATGATTATCCCTTGTGCATGTACCATCCAATGGGATAGTTGACATTTCTGCCAGGTCACTCCATTGTTGATTCATTGTTTGTGCTTTCACCTTCTGTGTTCCAGAGCTTATCTGGGTCTAGAGGGCTGGGTACACAGTAGTTCAAGCACACAAAGGGTGCCCCAACATGAGAGAAACTGTTCCCCTAAATGCTGTGAATGTAAATGTAAGGGTTACTTTAGTGTTATACTACAGTATATTGTCATCCAGAACTTGTATAATAAAGTTTATCATTGTTCTTTTCAAAGTTATTCCAATCAAATAAATTAACTCTGTAGCATAAAGGCAATAATTACATAAACATAAAACCTTCTCCAGTGTTAAGCAAATGGATGGTAAAGTTAGTCAATAGATGTATAATTAAAATAAAACATTTGTACAGAGTAATGTTCAATTACTGTCAGTGATGTCAAACAATTCACATATTTCATGATGTTTATGGCACTGATTTTATTGCATTACTAGAAGTGATCACATTTATTACTGTTCATATTTGACACTTAAGAAATAGTTTTGCTTCCTTTAAAAAGCACTACAAACTATAAGTGCAACAGAATCCAGTTATTACTTTGAATAGTTCAACAGACACAAAAAACACAAAAGAGATTAGCAGCATGATGCATGTTTAATACACGGTTTTCATTTCATTAAGTACTTTTATTAGAAGCAGCATGTTCAAGCTGTTAGTTCGCGTGTCAGCCATGTGGTCAAACTGCGCAATTACACTACTCGTGTGTTTATATGACGGAATATGCTGTCTCCGAATTTGTTTACAATTCTGTTCCCTATAGGTTATAGGATATACAGTCACCAATCTCTCGATTAGGTACACCTCTTTGTTTCTACACTCATTGTCCATTTTATCAGTTCCACATATCATATAGATGCACTTTGTAGTTCTGCAATTACAGACTGTAGTCCATCTGTTTCTCTGCATTCTTTGTGTTCCACATTAATCTGTTTTTTAATGGTCAGGACCCCCACAGGACCCCCATCAGGTACTATTTGGGTGGTAAATCATTCTCAACACTTCAGTGACACTGTTATAAAATTTATGAGGATGACTAAATTATGTGGTGGTAGTGTTTGTGTGTGTTGAGCTGGTTGTCTGTTGCTTTTTATTGACATAGTGATGCTCCGTAGTGAGGGCATGGGTGAATTTTGCAGGCAGTTGGTATCATAGTTAGGGTCTCAGTCCCCCATCTGTCAGTGTTCTCCTTGCCAGTAGCTTCCCCTTCATTCAACTCTCTAAAGTTCCTCAAATAGGCTGGATCATCAGGCATATGGCTAACCAGGTGTGTCCCTGTTTGTCAGTAAGGACTTTCTGACTTTTTTGCGTGCCAGTATTATAATATGTTCCATAGTTATATTACTACACCATACATTGACACATAATAAAAGTGGTAGCAGTGAAATATTGTGTATGCATATCTGCTGTCCTATAAATAAGATATGCTGTTTTGTTGCTGCTTATCTGATTATCACTGGTGGCACGGTGGCACAGGTGCTTAGCACACTTGCCTCTCAGCTCCAGAGATCCCTAGTTGGATCCTGACCCCAGGATCCATTTGTGTGGAGTTTGCATGTTCTTCCCGTGTCCGTGTGAGATCTCTCCAAGTAGTCGAGGTTCCGTACACATACCAAAGACATGCATTAGGTTAAATGGTCTCACGACGACTGACGAGTGCATTCGTAACCATGCTCGTGTCATGGACAGGGTCACTGTTGGTGACATGGAAAAAAGGAAAAAAGGCCACGTATCCCAACTTTATCAACATTGATATTATCTAGATATCTAGAGAGATAATAATCTGTTGACTTTCCCTTCTGTAGTAAGATTACCGTATATGGACTCGGAAGTCCGTTGGCAAGACGGCGCAGATCGACACACCGCTGCCTGTGTGCCAACCCAGCTGACCAAATCTGCACCAGCTTCTGCCTGCATAGGTAACAAACACAGACATGTACACATAATTAGCAATGTAACAGTACTCTACATACTGAAGGCAATGCCAATTGGAACAACTAAAAATCATTCACCCTGTTATACAGAATTTGCCAAATTTGACCGTTATAATTTCATTTAAAATATATAGTACTGTGCAAAAGTCTTAGGCTACCATTCTGTTAGATATAATATTGTTTTTGCAATAGTATGATGACAATAAAATGATTTCTCAGTCTCATTATTAGAATGCAACCATAAAATACAGGAAATTTGTATGCAGTATTAAAAAAACTGATGAAATTAGGAAAAAACAGGTTCTGTAGGCTACAGTGGCAAGTGTTAAGTGTGTCCTCCACTTGCACTTGAGCAACAGCAGCATTTGCCAGCATTGGGATGCTGAGTCGACTCTTCTACAGTACAAAGATGGAATCAGAATCTTTTAATCAGCAAGTACCAGAAGTACAAGGAAATTTCTCTGGGTGCAGCTGTCAACATAAAATTAAATCTAACAAAATGAATAAGTAAAAAGATAGAAACATAGAATAGAAATATAGAATAGAAGCATAAATAGACAATATGGATATACTACAGATAAAGCCCAGTACTGGAGTACTGAGGTACATATACATAGTACATGCAGCTAGCAGCAAATATAAAAGTTAGTGATAACATATTTGTAAATATGTATACTGCAGACAGGTTAAAGTGCATGTGTGTGCTAACTACAGTAGATGAAAATGTGTAGTGCATGTCATAAAGTGCATGTGTAATAAAGTGCATGGAATGATCTAGTAGCAGCCAAGAAATCACTTTTTCGAAAGGGGAGCAGGGTGAAAAGGTTAAGGTATGCTAAAGCTCAAAAGGACTGGGATGAACATCAGTGGGAAAGAGTACTGTATTATGGAGTGACGAATCAATTTTTGAAATTTTTGGGTTCAATCCTCCACAATATGTTATGCATGGTCATTATACCACTGTTAAAACAAGAAATCTAATGGTGGCCTAATACTTTTGCACAGTACTGTGTGTTACACTTTTACAATGGTACGCTTGATCTACCTTCCTTCACAGCCCAGAGAATGCATCTGTTCTGCTGAAGAGTCTTTCTGAACCAGTACTGCAGAAGTCAGAGCCTCTTACACCAGACCTGCAAAGCAGTGCTAATCCTGGAATAGTGGTCATTGATAGAACTATGGACACAGCCCGTGGTAATGTTGTGACCTTCCTCAGGTGGGTTTACATTCAGATTCATTGGTTTACATGAAGGCATATTACAGCTTGAATGTATTGTGGTCTACATCATATTTCTCTGTACTTACAGAAACCTGAAGAGGACTAAATCCAGAGCCATGAAGATGGCTGCTCCTGACAGAAAAATTGCAGAGAGGATTTATACACCAGGCTACAGATAAACTTCTCTCACAGACAGAAGTGTGGAAAGTGAGCACCTGAACAAAAGGCAACCCTCATAGATTGTGGGGTATCAAAATAATGAAATGTCACCAGATAGAGAGGGCACGAACTGAGACAGCTGGAAGAGAAAAGAGCAGAGGAACAGACAAGGGTGACTAAGCATTTAGGTCCTAAAATGCTTAGGTTTGAAGGAGTAAAGAAGGTCAGATTGGGTTAAAAGGTTGACATGACAAATCTAAGGAGGATATTGTAACATCATAAGATCACATGGAAGTTTTCTCCTCCTGTACATAAAATACAGTAGGGTATATAGCAGATTGGTAGTCATTTTCTGAACTGATATCTACAGTTGCTAAACAAAAACATATTCAAAGCTGATTGTAGTTAACAGCGTTTTATTGTACTGTCTACTTAGGAAAACTATAAAGAGATTTAAAAGGCAAGAGATGGCATGGAAACACTAAATAACAACTCATTACTTAAAAAAGCAAAGCAGAAACAGAGCATTCTGTTTCACCCCTGCTTATCGTAGTCAGAGGTATGGAGCCTAACCTGGAAATCATGGGGCGCAGGCTGAGGTACACCCTGAGGCCCTGTCCATCGCAGGCTTCTGTAAATGCAACACCTGGCCTTCATGTTGCAAGCCCCTTCTGGGATTAGAAACCAGACCTCCAGGATTTGCTGTTTCCAGCAGCTGGCTCTTATGCTGGATGTTAAAACAGCAAAAATCAGGCATTTAAACTGAGGTGCATAGTAATGCCCGGTGCACCATAATCCCGAGCTCGGAGAATTGCTTCAGGTGATTGTAATAATGATGTATCATCCTTGGTTTGCAACATTCTTTTCGAATTTTGTTGTGCCTACTATCCTCAATCACCTGTCCTTTTTTTTGTTTTCTCTTTACATGTGATCACTTGATTAGATAAAACCACATGACAAACCAGTAGGAGCATGTGAAATCAGAGCTGCTCTGCACCTAAAAAAATCAGGGCTTAAGCTGCAAATTTCATTAATTCATTCATTTTCTTATCCACCTAATCAGGGCTGCAGGAAAGCCAGTGCCTAACCAGCTGCACAAGGTGCAAGGCAGGAACAACCCTAGTCAGGGAATCCATCGTAGGGCACACACACTCACACACTCATACATGTCCACACACTAAGGGCACTTTAGAAACACCACTTAACCGAACACACGTCTTTGGTATGTGAGAGGAAACCGGAGTACCCAGAGTAAACCCACACGGACAAGGGAAAATGATGATTGAAATGTCGGAAACCCACCGTGCCAGCCAAACTGCAACTTGCTTAAGAGAAATGCAATTACAGTACTTCAGAATATCCATGAATATCCCTGTTTCATATTACAACACACCTAAATAACAAACAACACTGTTAGGAATTATTTTTCTGATTGGGTTCATTCATGACCTCCTGTCTGCTCAGGTTTGTGGAGGAGCTGCACGTGACTGAGCTCAGGAGATATGGCAAGAAGCAGACACTGTCATTGTCAGTTTCTTAACTCACCTGCTATTCTGACAAGATATACAGGCAAAATATACCTTTCTATAATGTTTTTAAAAACATACAGGTGCCCATAAAAGGTACAACATTGCAGAAACTGCTTAGTTCCAAAATGGATGGGCCAAGGAAATAGCTTGACATTTAACCCCTCAGTTGTAACTTGAATAGCATGAACAGCAGTCCAGTCGAAAGTCAACATGCAAACTGAACATTGAAGACTGAACAGTTACAGAATAAAACATATACAGAGAGATACAGCAAAATTGCTTACAAATGCACATGTCTAATAACATAGAATTTATCATTGTGCTGCTCTAGAGTCCTGTAGAGGTGTGCTTTGGACCACTCGAGCCAAAGCTCGCTATCGCTTATGGTAAGCCTGAGTGTGGCTGCTCAGCTTTGCACATCCAATTTATGGTGTTTCCAGTGAACAAGTTTGAACAGGGCTGACTAATGTGATCATTGGTGTTAGGCGCTGGTCAGTAGTTGAGATTTGAATTAATAATCCAAACGTTTTCCTGGCTCTGCCAAGCTGGCACTGTAGTGACCTATTTCACTCGAGTAACTGCTAAATGGCAAAAATGTTGTCATGAGCATGCCATGGACAGTTTGGAACACAAACAGGCTTAGAGCAGCTGATAGGGGCTAGTGTTTATGCCACATACCACTTTCCTCACTCATACATGGACAAGGAACCACTGAGACTTAAACTTGGGTATCCGCATTCATAGGCTATCAAAGGAAACTGTTGTGAAGCCGATTTCCAGTGGCCTGCAACTATTTTAACATACTGATATTGTTTACAGCCAATAATTCCTGCTTCCTCCCATATTCCAAAGACATGCGTTAGGTCAACTGGTCACTCTCCATTGCTCCCAGTGTGAGTGCATATGATTCTACCAGAAAAGTGGACTCTGGGGATTCCCTTGTTATGTGTTCATATGTTTATGCACTTGTCGGAAATGTATGAAGATCTGGATATGCTGATTACAAAGGATTGTCCACATTGTTTTTGACTATAAAACTCTAGCCAAGGATACATTTTGATTGTCTGCTGTAACTTCATATGCAGCCACCATTGTCTATTTACGCCATTATAGGAAGCAGTAACTGACACACTGACATAAATTTGGAGGGAGTGAATTTATGAAACTCATACTTAAAAGCTCTGCATTGAGGAGATAAGAAGACAAAAAATATTGATATCAGCGGTATCATTCATGGATATCATTCATTATGAGTGAATATCTTTTGGCAATTCTACAGAACGAGATATCTTTTTTTACATTTTTGAATACATGTTTATTTGTTATGGCAACAGCTCACATTCAAGCTAAGAATTATACTGATTTTTAATCTACACTTAGTTAAACATTTATCAAAGTATCTCAGATAGCTTGCCATGCAAAGGGTGCAAGTAAGGTCAACCGAAACTAGGATTGATAGATAGAATATAATAGAATATTTCTTTATTCTCTTTATTCTTTATTGTCTTTATTGTCATTGTCAGGGTACAATGAAATTATAAGATATACAGTATAAGGGAATGGATTTCACAAGCAAGGCTAGTGCAAACAAAGCCACACCAGGAGAGACATGTAACGGATATGGACATCAGTATCAATGCTTATATAATAGATGAAATGTAGGTCAGAGCATGTGCGCTTTTTGCTTTACATATTATACCTAACTGTTCACTTCTTTTTCACATATATATATATAATTCACTTGTGAAAATGACTTGTTAATGCTTCAATAAAATGACATAAATTTGCCATGTGAACGTTTGCTATTTGCATAGTTTCTGTCAAATCAAAAGGAAAAAAAATAAAGCATCCAAATTAACCCCCTGTTATCATGGGCAGACTCTCAGGGCTTGCCAACTCAAGAGCTCTGTAAAACGCACCGCCCGACCTTTGAATCTAGGTCCTCAGGGCCTGCAGTTTCAAGCAGCTGACTCTTATCTGTGAGCCACAGGAGCCACTGTGATATAACAACAAAATGTAACTTGTAATCAGGGGTCCCCAAACTTTTGCATAAGACTATAATTCCTTGCAGAACACCCTACATACTTATATTATAATTAAATTACTACAGGTTTGTGAATTAACTAACAGCTCTGTTGATGATTGCAAATTGTCCAATTGCAAATTTGTATGCTTGCATTAATGATGTCGTAATAATAATTGAAATCATTTCTAACTAAGGGTGCAAAATACATAGTGAAGTTAATGCAAAATGATTTATCAGCACTCAGGTAATTCAAGTTTAATTAACACTGGAGCTGCAATGTGTGTATTATATGAAATAAGGAAGTTTAACTCCTCCTTATTTGCACCTGATTGTGACAGGAAAAAGACAGAATAATACATAATTAACAGGTCAACCGTTTTTAGGGATAAATAAGTATAGCCTGCGTAAATGTTTTATATGCATCCAGATTTAGGATAACAAGTTTAGAGGATAAAAGACACGAGATTTTATAGACAGAATTCAGAAAGGGGGGGTTGAAATACTAAGTTTAAGAAAAACCTGTTATAGGAAAAATATGGATGGGGGAGCTGGGATAGCAAGTAATAGGATTACAATCATCCCATATGTTATAGAGAGAATTCAGACAGGGAGAGTTTGGATAGCAAGGTAGAGAGAAAAAAACCCACTCAGGTAGCTAGTTATGGGATTATGATATCTCAAATGTTATTATTATGAGCCACGCTATTGACGCTAGATGGCAGCATTGGCTTATAAACATTCCAGGACCGGTATGGCGGTCCCGAGCACACATGCGCCAACTGTAATGTGTTTATTACTTCACTGGCGACACATGGGGGCTCAGGTATATAAGTGTGCCTCTGAGCACCACTGGTTGTCGCACCCTTATACAGTATCGGCTGTCATTCGTAGTGTCTATTCGCTCTGCTTAGGGACGTTACGTACTATGCCTCAAAAGAGACCGCACCGGTCTTATGCGTGCAGTCGTGTCCGCTATTCGATGGGTTTTTCAGAAAAAAATCCAGGTAGGATGTTTAAAGAATTTAATTGTAAATTGTGGTGGAAAATAAGTATTTGGTCAATAACAAAAGTTCAACTCAATACTTTGTAACATAACCTTTGTTGGCAATGACAGAAGTCAAACGTTTCCTGTAAGTCTTCACCAGGTTTGCACACACTGTAGCTGGTATTTTGGCCCATTCCTCCATGCAGATCTCCTCTAGAGCAGTGATGTTTTGGGGCTGTCGCTGGGCAACATGGACGTTCAACTCCCTCCACAAATTTTCTATGGGGTTGAGGTCTGGAGACTGGCTAGGCCACTCCAGGACCTTGAAATGCTTTTTACGGAGCCTGGAAATGTACTGGCTTAAGCAGGGGGACACACCTGGCACTGCAGGAACATCTTTCTAAGTAGAACTTGCACAATCAGTGGCTGACTAGATACTTTTTTGCCCCACTGTACACTGCTTTTTGGTAGAAAAGCAGTAAATGTACGGTCAGGAAACTGGAGGTGACATCAGGGCTTAGTTGGCTAGAATAGGAACAGAACCCGTTGCTCACCCCCTCGTTCCCTCACACAGCTTTAGGCTTGTTCACTGTGGCGACGTGAGCCTCCCCTCTTTTCCTGCCACTGTCATCACCTCCCTATTGGGCTCGAAAGCACCTTAAGCAAGCAGGAAGTAAAGTTCCTCGCTTGTGCGTTGGCTTTCAAGTAACGCTGCCCTGCTAATCAGTCATGTTCCTTATTTCCACATCCGTGCCATGCTACGGCTGTCCAGAGTACTGTGACTCGCTTCGTATGTCCATCTCCTGCATCTGTGTCACACTATGACTGACTGGAGATCCGTGACTTGCTTTGCGTGCCCATCTCCCGCATCTGTGTCATGCTACGGCTGAGAGAACCGTGACTCACTTCGCGCAGCTTCAGGGATCCCAGGGAATCCTTAAGGCACACATCACAGCATGCCCCCAGTCTCTCTCCCCGAACTGCGCTTTGCGCATGCGCTGTTTGGGAGTGAGCATTTGCTATCCATTGTGTTTAACGGGGAGCACTTTCATTTTTGTTTCAGTGCATCTAAGTGCTGTTAGAGGCGTTTCCTTTTCCTATTCGTTTTTTATTGTATTGTTTTGTGTTTGTGTCCGCTCCATGCGGCGCTTACGTTTGGCCTTTTAGCCCCTTTTTTTGCATGACCTTCGTCAGTCCTCTCGTGGCTCAACGCTAGAGCATCAGACTTTAGAGCCAGCAATCGGGGCTTAAATCTCTGCTGCCAGCCTTATTCAGGTGCAGTTGTGTGGATCTCACCATTTAATTATCCTGTTTTGTTTTATCTTATTTTATTTGTTCTTTTTGTTTTGTCCCTTCCATCTGGAGCTAACTGCAATTGGGTCCTAAAATCCATTTTTATTTTACACGGTTCGCCTGTTTTTAGGCAAACCATTACAGAAAGGTGCGACCAGATAAGGACCCAGCGTTAGATCCTGGACCCCGGTATGGAGGTCCCCAATCGCCGTAGGCATCGGTTCCCAGCCAGGTTTTAGCTGGGGTTGCTGGTTCCGTCTGTCTGTTCCGGGGTCAGACATAGACCCCGCTATATCTCCCAACCTCGACAGGTTGGAGGGTTCCTGCCGCAGTGGGTGCCAGTGACCTGTCAGCTCTCTTTGTGGGTGATTATTGCCCTTCAGTGAGGTTGAGCTCAACTCATGGGTCTGGCCACATGAGCGACCTGATTCCTTCGAGCCTGTCGCACGGACCCCTGAACCACAGTCTTGTACACTGAGCTCTGTCCCTAGGGCACACAAGCCTCCCCACATCCTGGACAGCACCCAGGGCCCCAGGCCAGTTTCTGAATACGTGGCGGAGTTCCAGTCGTTGGCTACAGATACTGGATGGAATGAACCAATGCTGATGGGCCTTTTTGGGCATGGTCTCAGCGAATAGCTCCTGGACGAGCTATTCTTTCTGAACCAGGGAACGCGAAGATCCAGCTCATAACCCGCCATTGCCCCTACCGACAAGCCTTGATAGCTACTGTCACCTCGCATCCAGTGTGGACCCAGCTGGATCTTCTGCCATTGCGGACACCCCCCAGGTCCAAGCAGTCACTACAGGTTGACTCGACCAGGAGCTACTTGACATTCAAAAGCAGTTCTCGGCCTTGACCGCAGAGTTTAAGGAGCTATATGGTAAGGGGTCGTACCTGGGCCGTCCTCACCACCTAGTATCGTACCTGGGCTGTCTGCGTGGTCAA